>CM053770.1:153958434-153983263 GCA_028658325.1 Potorous gilbertii
CAATGGGGGGCAGGATAGGATGGAGGGAAATATAATTAGTCTTACACAACACAAATATTATGGAAGTCATTTGCAAAACTACACAGATATGGCCTATACTGAATTGCCTGCCTTCCCAAAGGGAATGGGTGGGGAGGGAGGGATGGGGAGAAGTTGGAACTCAAAGTTTTAGGAACACCTGTTGAGTATTGTTCTTGCTACTAGGAAATAAGAAATACAGGAAATGGGGAATAGAAAGTTATCTGGCCCTACAGGACAAAAGAGAAGATGGGGACAAGAGAAGGGAGGGATGATAGGAGAAAAGGCAGATTGGTGATAGGGGAAATTAGAATGCTCAGTGTACTGGGGTGGGGGAGGGGACAAATGGGAAGAATTTTGAAACCCAAAATTTTGCGAAAATGAATGTAAAAATTTAAATAAATAAATTTATATAAAAAAAACAAAAACAATTTTTAAAAAAATGCAATCAAGGTATGTCATGGAATATTACTAACACTGAAGAATCTTTCTCCTGTTGGCATATCATGCTTACCCCTTCCCACCCCCACTGTGAACTGGGGAAGATCTTGTTTCCTAGATTCCTCTCTCTCATTTTCTAATCATACATCGGTAGGGTTGGACAAAAATCATTGCCAGTGGCTTTGCACTTTAATAATAACTTTAAATAGCAGAGGTACACAGATAAAGGTTAGAAATTCATAGTTTCCCTTTTCAGCCTATTCTGGCTTCCCTTCTTTCCTACTCCTGCCTAATCAGAGGACAAAGGAGAAGTGAAATGGTTGGACAGATCAATTGGACAATGGTTGTACAAAAGGGATCGGGGCTTTTCACTGGGAAGGGAAAGAAAAGGGGAAATAAAGTGTCCATGGACTAGATTCTGGGCACTTTAGCATCCATGTGCCCGATGGTCTCATCTATACTCTGATCCTCTAGATGAGAGATGTCAAATTCTGACCTAATGCTGCCTTCAGTGTGGTCTGAACTAAATTAAAATGTAATTGGGAAATGTTGAACAAAATGAATAAAAATACAATATAGTGTTTTGCTGTTGCTGTCAGTCATGTTTGACTTTGTATGACCCCACTTGCAGTTTTCTTGGCAAAGATAGTAGAGTGGTTTGCCATTTCCTTCTCCAGCTCATCTCACAGATAAGAAAACTGAGGTAAGCAGGATTAAATGACTTGCCCAGGGTCATACAACTGGTAAATGACTGAAGTCAAATTTGCACTCAGGTCTTACTGATTCCAGGCCCTACACCATCAAGGTGCCCCACAAGAAAGTATAGATCATGCTCATTTGTGGTTTTCTAAGCCAACATACAGCCCTCAAGGATCTGTTTCAATTTGAGTTTGATCTCACTGCTCTGCCTGGTCCCATCAATCCTCCATCCACTTGTATCTGTCCTGCACTCTACTCTCCATCTCATTTCTGTTGTCCTCTGTCAATAACTGCCGGGCCATCAGCAGCTGGCAATCATTAATTCTTCTCCCTATCTGTGTGTTCCTGCAAGCAAGGGAGTCCTAGCCAAAAGGGGCTCATGGAGCAAGACTCTTGTCTCTTCCTCTGTCTCTCATTCTCATGCTTTCTGTGCCTTTCAAGAGTATAGGAAATCTCAAGGACCCAAGGCTTCTCTCTCTTGCCTTCATAGAGTCTAGCTGGTGATCTCCCTCCGATTCAATGACCTCTCTGGGTGAGGAATTAAACAAAATTAATGTTTGGTTTGGTTTTTAATTTTTTCTCACTTAATAGCATTTTATTTTTCCAATTGCATGTAAAGTTAGTTTTCAACATTTTGTGTTCTAAATTTTTTTCACTTCTTTCTTTCCCTCCCCAAGACTGCAAGCTAAGTTGTATACGTACAACCATATTAAAAATATTTCTATATTAGTCATGCTGTGAAAAAAAGAATCAAAACAAAAAGGAAAAACTACGAGAAAGAAAAAAGAGAAAGAAAATAGTGTGCTTCAATCTGCATTCAGATTCCATAATTCCTTCTCTGGATGTAGATAGCATCTACCAGTATGAGTCCTTTGGAATCATCTTAGATCATGGTATTGCCAAAAAGAACGATGTCTATCAAAGCTGATCACCACACGATGTTTCTGTTACCGTGTACAATGTTCTCTTGGTTCTGAGCATGTCACTCAGCTCATGTAAGCCTTTCCAAATTTTTCTGAAATCTGCCTTCTCATCATTTCTTTAGCATAATAAATAGTATTCCATTACATTCATAAACCACAATTGATTTAGCCATTCCCCAATTGATGAGCATCCACTCAATCTCCAATTCTTTGCCACCACCAAAAGAGCTGTTATATTTTTGTACATGTGGGTCATTTCCCCCTTTTTATGATCTCTTTGGGATATAGACATAGTAGTGGCATTGCTGGATCAAAGGGTATGCATAGTTTAGAGTTCTTTGAGCATAGCTCCAAATAAAGTTAACGTTGCTATAACTTCAAAGGTGACATCTCTACATCAGGAGATACCACAAAACGAGTATAACATCACTTCTAGGATGATCGTGACACTAACAACAGGAGGGATAAGGTAAGGCCTCTTCTCTACATCAGAGATCAATACAAATCACACAACAGATGCTTAAAATATTTATCATTAATTGACTTTTATCCAGGATCCTAAGGACCCAAGAAGAACATAATGACTCTATCCCCTTCCCATATGCCCCTCTCCTCCAGGAATTCAAATCACTATTTTAGAGACTTAAAAAAGCCTAGCATATATCCAGAAAAAGGACCTTAAACCAACTTTTCAGGCAATTCCAAATTCAATAATACCAAATCTGTCATCATCTCTAATTAACTTTTTGAAAACCTACAGTCTTGGGTCAGCCAAACTCCATTCTCCTTTTCCCTCTGGTGATCCAGACTCTGTGACCCTCACAACTCATCTTCCATGCACTAAACTTGACTAGCCCCCATCATATCCTAAACCAGGGCCAGTGTTGTGTTGGAATAGGGGAAAGACTCTTTGGCTAAATTTTCAGGAATTTTGTGAGCTGGTTACATACTTTAATCATTTCCTTCAATGCTTGTACTATTTATTGATTTTCAAAGATTAGTGTTGACCAGAACAGTGTATTTTCAATACATTATAATCTACTTTAATTATCTACTTTAAATGATCCTGGATTTAATGATGAATATTTGAAAGTCAATTTAAATGCATTTTGTTCTGATGATACTAATACAATGATGGGGGAAAAGTCTAGAGTAGCTTTGGAGTTGTTAGAAATTGATCTAAAATTTTCATTTAGTGGGCCAGCTTGGTAGTGGAGTGGATAGAACATCAGCCCTGCAGTCAGGAGGACCTGAGTTTAAATTTGAACACTCACTAGCTGTGTGACCCAGGGCAAGTCACGTAATCCTGATTGTCTCCAAGAAAAAAAATTATCATTTGGAACTATTTAAATCACCAGTTTCAATTACCACTTGATGATTCACTACCAGGAACAAAACAACTTAATCATTTTCAAATATTTCTGGATAAAATTTATACTATTTATCACCAACCCAATAAAAATTCAACCAAACTAGAAAATAAATCAAAGAATTTGAAATTTAAATGATTATATTTGGTTGATTAATGGGACAGAGATAGAGGGCATGTAGCTTATGAGCTGCTATCACTGTATGGTGCATATAAACTCCATGGTATATTCATTTTTCTCATTCTTTTTACTGTGGTTTGGCAAAGAGATTAGCTAGAATTAATTTCTTATAAGATCTTGCCTTAACGATTGACATTCTTCAAGAATTTTCATTACTTTCAGCTGCATTGCAGTTAAATCAACTAATATACAAAAAGCAGAAAAATTAATCAAATGTACCATAAGAGCTTTGAAAAATTCTAAAATTGGCACTAGAGAGCATGAATCTCAAGTTGAAGATATGGTCATTAAGTTCAAAGATATTCTATTTAATAAAATGATAAATGTAATGTTCTTTCTAGGCATAAGTTACTAGAAAATATCATTCAACACATGAACTTAGATCTTTCATCAGACAAAAACAATGGAGAAAGAATTTTTAATTATCTAGATTTATTCAAACCATCTACTTGGCCTTATGAAGATCTCATTTTGCCATGGATAACTAGGGGAAAATAATCATATCATTTAAATGAAACTTTAAAACATGAAATTGATTTGAATAATTTTCAAGATTTTGTAGATACTAATGCAGAATCAAACAATGTTTCAATCCCTGGGACTACAAAACTGCAAGAAGAGTCAGATGATGTGGGTTCGAATCTTAGTTACTGCCTGTGTGACTCTGGTTAAATCACATAACTTTTACGGTCCTTGGTTTCCTATTTTATAACATGTGAGACTTGAAGAAGATGATCTCTAAGGCGCCTTCTAAATCTAAATCTACGACCATAGACCCTTATGAAGTCCTTCTCTGCACAAGACAGCAGGTGGCACCACTAACAGGGATTTTAAAAACAAAACCGAAGAAAACCTCAAAATTCCGCTTTTTGTTTATGCAAATAGCCAATTCCCCCTAACTTTCCCTGAAATGGCTCTCTCCCTCCTCCTCACATATGCCCTCCTCCTTCCCACCCCTTCATGTCTCCCCCCCTCCTCCCCGCCCTTGAGTTCTCTCATTCCAGAGTGCATGAAGCAGCTGTGGGGAGAGTCACGGACCCCTGCGCAGGCTTAGAGAATGTGAGTGGAACTGATTGGGGAGGGGGAGGGGGTGCAGTGACTTGACAAGGAAGAGGTAGTCAGGGCTTCTCCCTGCTCCCCTCATTTTCTCTTGGCCCTCATCCCTAAGATGAAACAACTCCTAACCTCAGTGGTCCCTGAGGACTGCCAGGACCAATGACCACCTTTCTCTTCTGCCCCACATCTGGTGGTAGATGACAGTGAGGGTGGAGAGTAGAGTGGTAGAAAGATGGGGCACCCAATTTTCCCAAGTGGTGGTATCATCCATGCAGATCTTACCCTCTCTCCCAGAGGCCTTTGCAACGACCAGCAGAGGACACTGTTTGAGGAATTTGTCCTAGAAATCTAGACCCACCCATCTCCCACCCCTACCTCCCTCCCTCTGTCTCTAACCCAATTTCATTTTGTTTCTGGTTCACCCCTGTTCCGAGAAAACGAAATCTCTACCCCAGCTGGAGGAGGGGAAGAGTGAAAGGGAGGAAAATCGAAAGCAAACAGAGAAGGGGGCAATGACCTCAGGACCATTTTACCATCCCACTGTGGTACAGTCTAGGATGGGTTAGCAAGAGAACCACTGACCAAGATAATAACCTTTCTTCTTCTCCACCCTACTCAACACCATGGGGAACTTTATCCCAGACCACTCTCCTCTTAATTCCATGTCTCTAGCCCTGTGTTTTCTTATTACATTAACAGGTCACTCCTGCACCTCTTGGGATTTCTCTTACTCTATAAGTCAGGGGCCTCCATACCCATCATCCATGACCTCTATGGAGAAGTGACATCCCCTATGTACCCCAAGCCATATCCCAACAACTACGATGACACCAGAGAGATCGTGGTCCCCAAGGGCTACTATGTGAAACTTGTCTTCTGGCAATTTGATCTGGAACCTTCTGAAGGCTGTTTCTATGACTATGTCAAGGTACTGAGTTGGGGAGAAGGATGAAGAAGGGGAAGAGAGCACAAAGAAAGAGCTGTGTAGACTTCAGGGACCAAGGATCCTCCCCCAATCCTCACCCCGACTCTATGATTGGGGGGAGGGGTGGGAATTAGAATAGAAAGGTTTGTCCTCTTAGTATTCACTTAACATTTACTGAGTCCTCGTTGGCATACTAGTTTTGTACAAAATCTTCAGTCCCTAGAATGAAGCAGATCATTTTCTCTTGAAAAAGAAAAATCTTCAGTTTCTGCCCTCCAATAAAGTATAAGACAGAGAGGGAGGTTGCTACTAGTGAAGAATGTCGTGTGTGTATATATATATATATATATATATATATATATATATACACATATATATATATATATACGTATATATATATACTATATATATACGTATATATATACGTATATATATATATATATATATACATGTATATATATACATGTATATATATACATATATTGCCAGAAACAGTCACTACCTAATATTTTTTTCCAAAGGGGTAAGGTTTTCCAAAAGGGGGAGGGTCTTTTTTTTTCTCCTCCATAAATGACTGTGACGTAATCACATCAAATGATTTTTTTTTTTAAGTATTAGTCAAGGGGCAGCTAGGTGGTGCGGTGGATAGAGAAACAGCCCTGGAGTCAGGGGGACCTGAGTTCAAATCCAGCCTCAGACACTTTCTAGCTATATGACCCTGCACAAGTCATTTAACCCTGATTGTCTTCACCCCATCCCTGCCCAAAAAAATACAAGTCTATCAATTAGTTACTTGGTGCCATAGATCAGCTACGTAGAAGCCTTATTCCATGAGAGGGTACTAAGGACCTTGGAAAAGAGTACTAGATTCTCTCAAAATTTGGTTTCAATCTTGGCTCTTGTTACACAAAAGCTGTGACCTGCAGCAAATTAATTCACCTCTCTAGGACTCAGTTTCCCTGTATGTAAAATAAGGGAGTTGAACTAAATGACCTTAACATCCTTTTCAGCTCTAAATCTCTGGCTCTGTGAACTTAAAATAACATATTCGTGCCATATTTTCTACTAGCTAGCTAAGAAGACCTTGGGCTTGATTTTCCCCACCTGGCACATGAATTGATCACCTACCCCTTCCCTCTAGAGGGCCATAGAGAGATTTATAGGATTCACTCTGTAAATGCCCTGACCACAGATGGATGATCTTTCAGCAAATTATTCTCTCACCTTTGTGCCTTTCCCTTATGTTTCCAAATGAGATAGAACCTGTGAGATTCCAAGAGATCACATTTTCAGGATATCCCACAGGGTCCCACAAAGATAAAACAATTCTAAATATTTCTTTTTTGACACTGATTTTGGTTCCTTGTTTTCTATTCTGTGATCTCATTTAATGTAATATTAAAGGACATCTGCGGTGTGGGTGATACAAGTAGCAGGGTTTGAAAATGTTCCTCTCCCTAGTTTTTAGAGAGACTCTCAGAAAAGAGAATGAGAAAGTTGGGTAAGTGGGCATCGAGAGACTAATGTTTGCTGTGCACAGTCGTGTTAGCCTACTGGAGGAGTTGAGGAACATCACCATACCTCTGCATAGCCAGAGAAGTGACCAGAGGTGGTAGCCTTGGAATTTAGCTTTGTATGAGGTACAGTGGGAAGCCTTAGGCTGTGTTCTAGAAATGAAAAAGATGGAAAATGCCAAGAGTATATTTTCTGGTAGAGAAGTGAGGAATAAAGGGACCCAATGGAGAGAAAACAACATCCAGGGAAAGGGTGGTGGCATTAAAATGATGGAGGGGGAGGGAGAAAGAAAAGGGAGAGAAAGTGGCGAGGATTGGGAAAGATTCTCAGCAAGGGCTCCTGAAATAGTCTGGTATTGTATGAAAACATGGTAGTGAAACATAGAGTTGCTTGGTCATAAAGAGAAAAGTCAATTTCTCTTTGGGGAGTTACTGGAGGATGGATCTGAATTCATTCTCAGCCCCTACAGAGAATCCTAGATTTAGAGCTAAAAGAGACCTCCTTTAGCATTTATTCATAGTAGTCACAATATGGAGAGGGGGGTTAAGGGTTGGGATGGCAAGAATGCTATTGAGCAAATTAATCAAAGAACCCTTCAAGCAGGACAGAAAGGGAGTGACCCTCACTGACTTGCCATTTGGTTGGGAATCTTAGCCTTAATTTTTCTTCTGTTAGATCTCCACTGACAAAAAAGATTTGGGTCAATATTGTGGGCAACTGGGATCCAAAGCAGGAAATCCTCCTGTCCAGAAGGAGTTTGTGTCCCAGGGGAACCAGATGTGGCTAAAGTTTCATACTGACTTCTCCAATGAGGAGAATGGGACCACCATTTTCTACAAAGGTTTCCTGGCCTACTACCAAGCTGTGGGTGAGTATGCCACCACTGGACTTTAGTACCAACTATGATGTTTAGGAGTTCGATTTTCCTGGACTAAAGGGTATGCATGGTAACTAAGGTAAGAGAAGGGGTTCAGGAAGCTGTCATAAACTACTGAATACTTATGCCTGACCTTGACTCCTTCCTCCAACCCACCTGCAAAAGCAGCCTGCAGAGAGGAGCAGAGAATCCTGGCATCTCACCAATAGATATTGTCCAGAGGACCTATCCTACCATCAGAAAGCTCCATTATAAAGAGCAGAAACCCAGACTCTGTGCCTACGGCTTCCTATGAAGGAACTCCTATAGAGTTCCTGGAGTCTACTTGAGGAAGGGGGAGGGGGAAGAGGTGCAGTGACTTGACAAGGAAGAGGTAGTCAGGGCTTCTCCCTGCTCCCCTCATTTTCTCTCTGCCCTCATCCCTAAGATGAAACAACTCCTAACCTCAGTGGTCCCTGAGGACTGCCAGGACCACATTTCTCTTCTGCCCCACATCTGGTGGTAGATGACAGTGAGGGCGGAGAGTAGAGTGTACAGCTGTACTGTGCACAGCAAACATTCGTCTCTCGATGCCCACTTACCCAACTTTTTCACTTCTTTTCTGAGAGTCTCTCTAAAAACCAGGGAGGGGAACATTTTCAAACCCTGCTACTTGTATCACTTACACCCCATTGTCCTATAGAAACGTTCCTTCTTCAATCCTACAATAAAAGCTTTCAAACCTTTCCTTGTTGACATCTCTTCCAGACATGGATGAATGTGCTGCCCAGGACAATGCCATTGAGGAGAATTCAAAGTCAGAGCTTCGGTGTGAACACTTCTGCCACAATTCTATAGGCAGTTACTTCTGCTCCTGCCGCCCTGGGTATGAGCTCCAGGCTGATGGACACTCTTGTCGTGGTACGAACCAGGTGGGGGGAAGCAAGGAAGGTTATGGTGGGGACGAAATAGGCAGAGCTTCTTTGTGACCTCTGCCTGGCTTTATAATTACAGCGGAGTGCAGCAGTGAGCTATTCACTGAGGAATCAGGATACATCTCCAGCCTCGAATACCCCAAGCCCTACCCCCCTGACATGCGCTGCAACTATAGCATTCGGGTGGATCGGGGCCTATCTATCAACCTTGAGTTCTTAGAGCCTTTTGAAATTGATGACCATCAGGAAGTTCACTGTCCCTATGACCAGCTCCAGGTACAGTCTTCTCTGTTTCTTCCATATTCTGTCTCTCTTACTTCCTTGCTGTAGCATGGTGGGTACCTGATGAAAGAACCTCCCGCCAGCCAAATTCTCAGTATGTCAGACTCTTCTTCCTAACAAAAACCGAAAAAATATCCAAAGTACAGTTGACCCTACCTGTACACCAACCCAAAATATCTACTCAATCTCAGGTGGCTGCCTGTTCACAGTAATAAGTCGGAACATTGACCCTTCCGTTCTTCTCACCTCTTACACACCACCAGGTCTATGCCAGCGGGAAGGCCATTGGCGAGTACTGTGGAATGTGGAGCCCTGGTATCATCAACACCAGCAGCAATGCTGTGGATATCCTGTTCTTCACAGATGAGTCTGGAGACAGCCGTGGCTGGAAGATCCACTATACCACGGAAGGTAAAGACCACCCCACCTACCACATCACACCTCATTACCCAATCCCAGCATGGCCTTTCCAGGTATCTGCAAAGATAAAACCTGGAAGGAAGAAGAAAAGAAGAAAAAAGTGGATGGGCTGGAGATTCGCACTCATCCCCTGTGTTTCTCAACAGTTATCAAGTGCCCCCAGCCTAAGGCCCTTGATTCGTTCACCATTATCAATAATCCACAACAACAGTACCAGTTCCGGGATTACATCATTGTTTCCTGCAAGCCTGGCTACCAGCTCACAGAGGTGAGAGCCCATGGTGGGGGAGAAAGCCTGATCTCATCAGGATGACTTAATTAGGATAAAATCCCCTTCAAGCAACGCTTCACTTCAATGGAAAGGGCTCACCTCAACTCCAGGGTCTGCTTCTCCAGAATGATTTGGCCAACTAATCAGGGATAACCAAGGCTTTGGGGGACTGGTTCATACTAATCAAACTCACAAAAAAGCAATTAACCAATCAGAATGCTAATTTGCTACTTGTGAGAGGGGTATTAAATGATATATGGTGTATTAATAGCAAATTAATATTTTAAAAATAAATTTTAAAATAGCAAATTAATAGAAATAGTGTCCAGAAGGAGAAAGTTGAGTCCCACTCTACTCTTCCCTAGTCAGACCAGTTCTGGGCACCATATCTTTTTTTCCCCAAAATTTATTAATTTAGTTGTTTTCGGTTTTCAACAATCACTTCCACAAATTCCAAATTTTCTCCCTCTCCCTTCTTCCTCCTTCCCCAAGAAAACATGCAATCTTATACAGGCTCTATACATACATTACTATTAAACACATTTTCACATTAGTCATGTTGCATAGAAGAATTAAAACGAATGGGAGAGAAACCATGAGAAAAACAAAATAAAATATACTGGACACCATATCTTGCAAAGAACGAGGACAAATGTGAGTACAGAAGTAGGTAACCAGAATGGCAAGAAGGCTAGATACTATGATCAATAGAGATCAGTTCATGGAAATTAATATATTAAGCTTAGAGAAGACTCATGAGGGAAAGGGAATAAACATTTTTTTATAATAATAGTTGGCATTTATATAGCATTTGCTATGTGCCAAGTACAACAACTCTGCAAAGGCAGATACTGTGATTAGCTCTATTTTATAGTTGAGGAAACTGAGGCAAAATGACTTTGCCCAAGGTCACAAAGATAGTAAGTGTTGGAAGCTGGATTTGAACTCACAGTTTGCTTCCTCCAGGCATGGTGCTCTAACCACTGCACAACCTAGCTGCTATGTGACTCAAGGACACATTGTCTACAAGTATTTGAAGGGCTATTACATAGATGTATACCTCTTCCACTTCACTCCAGAGAGCAGAACTAGAGTCAGAGGGTGGAAGCTACAGGGAGGCACAACTAGAACTGTTTGGAAATGACCATGGAGGTTTTTGAGATTCCCATGAGAGGCTGGCATTCTAGCACTCATCAATGATCACTTTGCAGGGGATGTTGTAGACAGGAGTCATGATTAGGGTGGAGTTGGACTAGAAGACATTCATGGTCTTTTCCAACACTTCTGTCTGCCTCACTTTCGTCATCTATAAAATGAAGATATCATAGCACCCACCTGTCAGGATTGTTGTATCAAATGAGACAATAAACATAAAGCACTTAGTACAGTGCTAACCACAAAGTAAGTGCTATATAAATGATCATCACTATCATTATTGTCAGGGTGATGATTCCATTTACCTGGCTCTATTTACCACATACCAAGGGCAGCTAAGTGACACAGTGGATAGAGCACTGGGCCTGGCATCAGGAAGTCCTGAGTTCAAATTCAACCTCAGACACTCAATAGCTATGTGATCCTGGGCAAGTCACATAACTCTGTTTGCCTCAGTTTCCTTACATGTGAAATGAACTGGAGAAGGAAATGGCAAACCACTCTAATATCTTTGCCAAGAAAACTCCAAATGGGGTCACTGAAACAACTCAACAACCAAGTATTTACTGACTATATGACCTTGGGCAAGCCACTAAACTCTTAACCTTAATTAGTTCCACCAATATTAATTTAATATTAGAAATTAATTAATATTAATGCAATACCTTACATATACTTGTATTAATTGCCTTGTGTAATTGTTTGTGAGAAAAGGGCTTGGAAATTTTAAAGAGATGTTCCAAAAGTCTTAGGGAAGTTTTAAGCTCTGAAAGCAATTTTAAGCTTTAATAGCTTAAATAAATTTAATTAATAAATTAAATTTTCATTTAAATAAATAAAATTAATCTAATTAAAATTAATTAAATAAATTTAACCTTGAATAGCTTAAAACTGCACCAAAACTTTTGGGAATACTGCATATGTTTGAGTTGTTATTGAGTATATAATTAGAATAAAGGGAGCTAGATAGGTTGCTCTTTTCCATTATAAAGATATTTCTATCTAATTTGACCAAGATGGGTTTTCTGAAAAAACACCATTTTCTCTGGATCATATCAGAAATTTCAGTGGGGGAAGTGAATGATCTACATCTATGAAGACTGTCTGCAGAGAGGGGAACCCCCATTAATGCAACTGCCTCTGATATCATATTCTAGTCTTGTGATCTGTTTCCCAAATTCTTCATTTATTTCCTCTTACTCCCTTGACAATGCTCCAATAACGATATTCCTTCTGTTTTTCACTCCATTGATTTTCACCCAAAGATGTCTACTGTACTTTCCCCTTGAAGTTCCTGATTTCCCTCACCTGAATTAATCTCCTTAAGACAGGTTAGCCACCCCTCCAAATTTTCCCTGCTATTTATCTCTTCCTTTAGTCTCAGAAAAGGCTCTTCTTCTTGCGAAGGCCCTCCAGATAAACCCTTAATCTCCTCCCTTCTGATATTCTCCAACAAGTTACTCTGCTATCAACCACATTCTCCCTCTCTTTCCTTCATTCTCTTCCTCTCTACTGGCTCCTTCCCTGCTACCTGAAAACACACTCATGTCTCCCAGACCCCTAAGAAACCTTCATTGTCTCTGACAACCCCTGCTGGCTATCATATTATTACATTCTCCCCCCTCTTTTTTTTGTGGAGGCAATGGGAGTCAAGTAGCTTGCCAAGAGGTCACACAGCTAGAAAGCATCTGAGATCAGATTGGAACTTGGGTCCTCCTGCCTCCAAGGCTGGTTTTCTATTCACTGTATGACCTAGCTGCCTTTCTAAACACTCTTTAATCTGGCTTCTAATTTCATCATTCAACCAAAACTGCTCTCTCCTAAGCTACCAAGGACTTCCTAATGTCTAAATCTAAGGGCCTTTTCTAAATCCTCATCCTCTCTGCAAGATTTAAACCTCTTGATCACCTCCTTCTGGACACTCATTCTCCTCTGGGTTTTCATGGTACTGTTCTCTCCTCAGTCTCCTCCTAAACCACAACTTCTCAGTTTTTGCTTTGCTAGACTTTCATCTACATCATGCTCACTGACTGTTGGTGTACCCCAGTGCTCAGGTGTCCTCATTACTATCTACACTCCCTTGGTTGTTGTTCAGTGATCATCTCCATGCAGACGATTTTTAGATGTATGTATACAGCTCTAGGCTGCCTCTTGTACCACATCACCAAACGCCTTATGGACAAGAAGTAGATTTTGTCAACAACTTTGGGACAAGAATGACACTAGTGGGAAAGGACTTGTGGGTTCAAGCAGCAGCATTTCCAGTCCAATTCAATTCAACAAATATCTATGAAATACTTGATGAGTTCTTGATAGATCCTGGGGCTTCAAAGATGTTTCAGTCTAATAATTGGGGTTTTAACGGATAGATAAATAAGTGTGATAAAAGGATGAATGTGATAGAAACATAGAAGAGTTAGGCAAAGTCTTCTTCACATAGGTTACATAGATGAGCCCCATCCCCATCTTCCTCTACTATTTCTCTATTCCTTCGGTTGGTTGGTTGGTTGTCATCCTTCGTCTTCAAGAAAGGGCCAAAATGACATCACCTTTGTAAAGTGATAAAAGACTTTGTAAAGTCTGTCTGTGGCTGATCAGAACAATACGTGTTCAGGTTGGGCACAGATAGTCCATATGAATATTTGGGGTGAATATCCCAAATTTGCACATCCTGCATTTACTTTGTGCTATCTCGATTCTACTTTGCTCAAAGAGCACAGCATCTTCTCTTATGTGGGCACGCCATGCTGAGAGGTCCTGTGCCAATGTCTCCCATATTGCACAGTCAAATCCAACACCAATATCAGATAAGTGGCTATTTATGAGAAATTTAGGGGGAAAAGAGCTTAGAAAGTCTTTGAAGAGAAGATGGTACCTGAATAGGGCCTTGAAGAAGAACAAAAAAAATAAAAGATAAACTTTAACAGGAAATGAGAGGAGGTCGTCTCTTCCAGGTGTGAGGATTGTATGAGCACACAAGGAGACACAAGGAGAAGAAAGGGCAAGTTAAAAAACTGGGGATAATCCCTGGAAGAGGAAGAGTGTGAAATAAGATTAAAAGGGTAGGTTGGAGCCAGGTTGCTTTATGATCAGAGGCAAAATTTCTTCCTCATTTTGTGTCTCTGTAAAAGGGACCAGAGACATCCTCAAGGAAAAAGAGGGAAGGAACAGTAAATTGCTAGGGTTGAGAAGGCCTGAGAATGTTAAGGTAGAAGAGCAGTCACCACAGTAACAGGAAATACTATCACAGAGCTGATTTCTCCCAACAGCCAATTTTGCTATCATTGAATGCTCTTCTCTTTCCTCCAAAACCAGGGGAACAAGAAACTGGAGTCCTTCAGTTCTCTCTGCCAAGATGACGGCACATGGCACCGAGCTATGCCGTATTGCAAGAGTAAGTGACAGCTGTCAGATACTATCCTCAATGAAACTTGCTCTCTTCATAGAGAAAGAGGTAATGTAGCTCAAAAGATGAAGATAGGAGGATGTCAGGCTAACCCCCTTGCCATGAGACCTCTCCCTTTGACCCTTCCAATCAGTCTATCAAGAATTACAGAGTCTGAAGTGGGAAATCTTACATGGTTTCTAAAACATTACTCACAAGTAGTGAAAAGCTTGGATGGTCCCTCTCCAGGAATTTTCTTTCATTCTTCTTGCCACAAAAGTGACCCATCTCTAAGAAATCCCTCTGGAGTGCTTTCCCCCAAAACCATCACTTGACTATTCTTTGAGCAGAAAGCTCTTTCCTCTCATTAGGAGACCCTATTCAATCAATTCTTTATTTAGGGCTTAAACGGTGTTAGGCACTTTACTAGGTAATAAGGATACAAGGAAAAAATTAAATAGTGCCTGCCCTCAAAGAACTTATATTCTATTGAAAGAAATCACTCATTTATGTGTATTTATATGTATGTATTATATTGTGTATATGTATATGTATGTATAAGTACAGCTATACATATATGAATGTAAAAATAAAAATATATACAAGTCAAATAGAAAATAATAGGGAGAAGTGCTAGCTGGCAGCTGGGAAAGATCAGGAAAGGATCTTCCTTTCATATAGAAAGTGCTTAAATTAAGCTTGAGTCTAAAAAGTAGAAATGAGGAAGGGATGTATCCTGAGCATTGGGAGCAGCCTGTGCAAAAGAATAAGGATGGAAGATGAAGTATTAAGCATGAAGAACAGGCAAGTCAGTTTGGATGGACTGCAGAGTGCATGGAAGGGAACCTATGTTTGGTAAGGAAGTTTGGGGCCAGATGGCTAAAGGCTATATATAAATACCCAGTTACCCTTGGCTCCATATTCTTCTCTGTTCTTTCCTGTAGTTGTGAACTGTGGAGCTCCCCGCCACCTACCCAAAGGGAACTTCGTATACCTTACTAAGGAGGGGGAAAACACCTACAAGGCTGAGATCCTTTACACTTGCCAAGAACCATTTTACAAGATGGCAAGTAAAGAGAAAAATGGTAAGTCCTCATTAGGTAAGGACTAGTGAAAAGCTGGAGTAAGGGAGAGGTTGTTCTCTCTTCCACCATCTCAAAACAAAAAGTATCTCTTCATTTTGTTATTTGGATCTTTCTCCTCAACAAAGGTGAGGTCATAACAGGTCAGAGAGCAATAAGGTCATAACCAAAAGTATTCCATAATCAAAATTATATGAGGTAATATCTTGGATTTTGGGGAGGCCTATTCCTTGTTACTACTAGGCATTGACTCAAGGAAGCCACTGGAGAGAAGAAAGATGTGGGTCTCCTACCTGATGCTAAAGTAATGTCATCTCATCCACAACCACCAAGATGAAAATATATTAGCCCTTCTCCCTTCCAAACACCATTCAGATTGTTCTTTTCCTCTTAAGAGTTGCTCTCATTCATTATTTTCACCATTTTCACTTGTATAAATATGTTCTGTGTAGGGTTCACAATATGATATACTCTTGGTACCTACACGCCCTCCTTCCAAAGATGGCCATGGTCATAATTAATGGCCATTAGTCCTTTACCTGACCAAAAGTAAGTCTTTCAGAATAAATGGCCCTCTTTCCAACCATGAAGGATTTCTAAGTAAGGACATATCCTAGCCTCTCTCCTACCTGTTCAAGCATTTGACTTCTGTAGCTTAACAATCTGGAAGTTCTTCCTGAAGTCAGACTAGATTCTCACTATGTCTATCAAAGAGCCCGGTACATACTAGGCACTTAATAAATATTGAATGTGAAATGAATGAACCATTCAGTCCATTTTCTCTTGTTTCAGCTTTCATATATTTCATCATTTATTATCAACTAGTTTACTATGTAAAGCTGTTCAAAATACTAACGTTCACATTCATATAACACCTAACATTTTGCAAAAGGTTTTCCTTATAACAGCCCATAAGGTCTTTTGTACATCATCCCATTTTAAAGATGAGGAATCCAAGACCAAGAGGAGTGAACCAATTTATCAGTACACAATTATTAAGTACTGGAACCCAAAAGCACATCTTCTATCGACTTCCCCATGCCACCTCTCCAGAAAGAGGTACAAAAGAAAAAGAAGAGCAGGTTACATTTTAATAGGAAAGATGGGAGACAGAGATACAAGGAAAGAAATAACAATTACAAATAAAATACCCATAAGCACAAATTACCACAGCTGTATATTTGTGGATAGATAGATAGATAGATAGATAGATATAGATAAACAGACTAACAGACAGATAGTACTCACATTTCTGTTCTAGAACAAACAATGAGTTAATTTAACTAATGGCTTCTGTCCTTGAGAGCTGTCAACACATAAATTGTATTTGTTGAATTGATAAATTAAACATATTTGTGTTTGTTCCTTAAGGACAGCTAGGTAGCACAATGTATAGAGGACTGGGCTTAGAATCAGGAAGACTCATGTTTGTGAGTTCAAATCCGACTTCAGATACTTGAGGGCTGTGTGATCTTGGGCAAGTCACAGCTCCATTTGCCTCAGTTTTCTCATCTATAAAATGAGCTGGAGAAGGAAATGACAATTCACTCCCGCATCTTTGCCTAGAAAGCCCCAAACGTGGTCACAAAGGGTGGGATGAGACTGAAATGACCAAACAACAATTTACTCCTTGGTTTTGAAGGCTAATTGGCATAAGGACTTTGGATCAATACTCTTCTCTTTATCGGTGGTTATTCTTGCTCTTGTCTTCATTGACCCTTTGACCTCAATTCTTAATCATTCTTTTGTCTTGAAGTTCATTCACCAAATGTTGGCCCCTTATTTATCAGCTTAGTATACCTTCTTTTTTCTCTTTAGCCACATATACCTGCTCAGCCCAAGGCGTTTGGAAAGAAAAACATGGAAACAAGAAGATTCCTCAGTGTTTACCTGGTGAGCAAAGACCCTTTGGGTTTAAGTTTCCCATAGTATGATCAATTCACTGGCACACCTAGTCTACCTGCTCCCGTAAAGCCTTGATGTGGGAGTAAAAAGACAGAGAGGAACCAAGTGTTGAGGGAAGAAGACATTCTAAGAGTCAGCAAAGGAGGAGGAGTCAGAAGAAAAAGGAAAAAGGTCAAGAGGTTAACAGTGATAGGAGAAAGGTGGAACGGAATAAGGAAGAATAGGTATGATGAACATGAGATGACTTGGTCTTTCTTCTCCCTCTCTTTCCAGTGTGTGGGAAGCCAGTACATCCTGTAGTTGAAAATCAGCGCATCATTGCAGGGAAAAATGCTCGAAGGGGCAACTTTCCTTGGCAGGCCTTCACCAGCATCCATGGGCGTGGAGGTGGGGCACTATTAGGTGATAAATGGATCCTTACAGCTGCCCACACCATCTACCCTAAGGAGAGTGATTCATTGCAGAATACATCTATAGATGTGTTCTTGGGCCATATAAATTTGGATGAAATCATGAAATTGGGGATCCGTCCCATCCGCAGGGTGATCGTCCACCCAGGCTATGACCAAAATGATCCAAACAACTTCAACAATGACATTGCTCTTCTAGAGTTGGAGAACAGTGTCCCTCTAGGTCCTGACCTCCTTCCCATCTGTCTGCCAGATAGTGAAACCTTGTATGAAAATGGATTGATGGGTTATGTCAGTGGCTTTGGAACAGAGGCACAAAAAATACATGATCATCTGAGGTTTGTGAGTTTGCCCATGATCTCAAGAGAGAACTGTCAGAAATGGCTCAATTCAAAAAAGAGCCAACAGGTGTTTTCTGACAATATGTTTTGTGCTGGGGACAAGACCTCAAAGAGAGATGCTTGTCAAGGAGACAGTGGAGGAGTCTTTGCTGTGAAGGATGAAACTGGAGATCGCTGGATAGCCACAGGTATTGTGTCCTGGGGCATTGGCTGTGGCAATGGATATGGTTTCTACACCAAAGTGCTACAGTATGTGGACTGGATTAAGGGAATCATAGAAAAGGAGAGTTGAGACCAGGTGAATATTCAAGCTCCAATCAAAAAGGGAGGAAGCTTCACTCTGATAAATTGTGATTACTTATCCAGTGGCATCCATATTAAAAGTCACTGATGCAGAAATTCAGTTTGTGAAATTAGTTCATTTCTCTATCTACCTCCCACTTTTCAACATCTCAGACAGATGAGACATTCACAGTATTCTGGAACAAGGTGCCATGGCTTCCATTTTTCTCTTCTCTGTTCTACCTTTCATTATCCCAATAATTAAAGTTTCATTTCAATAGTTAAGTCTACAGTGGTGGAGAAAAGAAGTTTAAGATCATCTTGAGCATGTTGGGAACCTGAGCCCTGCCCTGAGTTGGGACACTGAATAGTCAGTTTGACAAAGATATGGAAATGAAAATAGTGATGTCAAGCCTCTCCTGCTATTCTATAGCTAAATTTAGATAAGTTCAGAAAACCTTGAGTTAGAGCTGACCCCAGGAAAAATTGTGACAAGGAATAAATGGTCTCAGGCATTGTAAAGTGGTAGACATTGCTGTTTGGGAAAATGAAGTCCATTTCTTTTCCTGTAATGTGTAAGATATTTGGGTATTGTGAACTATTAGAGCTCAATTCCATATTCTAGACACATCCTTCTTCCACCATGTCCCATAAAGGGTTGGAGTTACAGGTTAACCAAACTAATGGCTTCTGCCATGGGATGGTTAATAGTGCATTTCAATTAGTTTTATTACCTACCTCCACTCAGCAAAGTTAAGGGAAGTAAGTTGTATGATACTACTCAACCCAGATGCCTGCATGGAAGTTCGGCCAGACCTTTTCTAATCCACCACATTATGACCCAGTCCTTCCAAATCCTCACAAGATTTATATAACTCACAACACTTCTTTCTCCCCACCTCATACCCTACCCCAATCCAGAACAATCAGATTATAATAATTGCATTTCACTTTTGTCCCTTTTATTGAAAATGCAGACCATCCTAAAATTTTCTTCAAGAGATATTTGCCCAGTAAATAAAGTCAATCTGAACACTGTGTTAGCCACCAAAGGCCTCCCATAGGATACCATGATTTGAGCTCTTGTCCTTTGATTGACATTGGTCTCTTCTAGAAGAGCAGTTAATACTCTATTGACCTAATCAAGCTCCCAACTAATTCCTGCTAACCATATCCGTAAGTTGACTATAATACATGAGAAACAATAGCTTGACACAAAATATAAGGTCAAAGGATCATGGATTTAGAGCTAGAAGAAATTTTAGAGGTAATCTAAGGGGAAGGCAGCAGAGTATGTGGTAGAGAAGAATAAGCACTGGACTTAAAGTCAAGAAAAACCTGTGACCATGGACAAATCACTTCTCTGAGACTCAGTTTCTTTCTTGGTAAAATGGGAGTAATAACCCTATGAGTAGTTATCTCACAAGTTCTTTGTCCAAAGCAAATGAGATGGTTTCTTTAGATGGTTTTGTATATTTTAAAGTGTTTATACTAATAACTTATTACTATCTAGTCTATTTTGCAGTCTAATCTATATTACTATCTACCCTTATTTTGGACAGGTAGGTGATGTAGGGGATAGAGCACTAGATCTGGAGTAGGGAAGGCGTGAGTTCAAATATGTACTTAGACATTTACGAGCTGTGTGACCCTGGGCAAGTCTCTCAACTTTGTTCTCCTCACTTTCCTCAAATTTGTAAAATAAGCTCGAGAAGGAAATAGCAAACCAGTATCTTTGCCAAGAAAACCCAAATAAGGTCATGGAGACTTGGACATGGCTCAACAACAATAATTTTTGCAGAGAAGGCTGCTTGAGCCAGAAAGGTTAAGTGATTTCATTGCTACAGGGGTACACCCTTATGAGGAAACTCCTTCTACCAACATAAATCAATACCTCTTGTGCAACTGAGAAGTTAAGTAACCTGTCCAGTGTCACAAAGGTAATAAGAGTCTGAAGCTAGACTTGAACTTGGGTCTTACTGACTCCAGGCCCAGGATTCTATCCACTACACCATGTAGCTAAATAAATACCATAAATTAAAATATCCCAGAGAAGCCACCAGAAAGAAAAAACAGCAACCGATTAATTTCAATACCAGTTCCAGCTGGAAATAGCACAAGATATATATCATCTTTGATATAAATAATGTTGTACAATATACCATAAAGAAAATGAAGGGGAAGCTGGCATTAAGAAATGAGGGATAGGTCATTACTAAAACTGAAGTAAGACGAACAAAGATGAGTAATGCGAAGAAAGTGGTGGAAGTTTTAAAATAAAGTCATTGAATCAATGGCAAACAAAATTCTTGGGTTGGAATTATCAGAAGCAGAAGCAAAAAAAAGATCAAAAGACAGGAAAGACTTAACAAGTTTCACAAGCAAAGAAGCGTATCGTAGAGGTCAAAGAGGCAATTTAAGAGTTATCAGATTATCTGATAAATCCAAAGAAAAATTAGCCACATTTTTTTAAGGAAATTATTCAAGAAACTCACAAAAGTAGTAATTAGTAAACACTCCTGGATTACTACGAGTAGCAGTACTCCTTCTCAGAAGTGGTGAGACTGAAGGATATGTTGTAGAGCCACAGAGTTTACCAGATTATTCAATTAAAAAAGTGTGAGATTCGTCTCCTCCAGATATGTTATCATCAAATTCCAAAGCTTTACCAATAAAGTGCTATTGAAATAAAAATGAGTTATTTGTTCAAAGATATTCATGGCAGCTCTGCTCACTCAGATGGTTCTATCATCTTGTCCATTTGGGAGTTCTTCTCAGTCACATAAATTGCAACCCATCTGTGTTTGCCCATACTGTGGGACTTGTCCCTGTTCTCCCAAAAGTTTACTCCAAGCTCCTCAACCAATGCTCTAGAGGCCTTTCTTGACTTCTTCCAGCAACATGAGGGTGCCAGTAATGCTCTCTGACCATCTACCTGTCATGTCTCCCTGTCCCCACAAGAATAACCAAAAGAATAGCTAACACTTATAATAGTGCTTACTATGTGCCGGACACTGTGCAAAGCATTTTGAAAATATTATCTCTTCTGATGCTCACAACAATCCTAGCAGGTGACTGCCGTTATTAGCCCCATTTTACAGCTGAGGAAGATGCGGCAACAGAGGTGAAGTAACCTGCCCAGGGTCACATAGCTAATAAGTGTCTGAGGTCCAATCTGAACTCAGGTCTCCCTAATTCCATGACTCTGTCATTCCCATTTTCCCTTTCTGTTATACAAGTCTTCAACAATTTTCATTATTCCTATTGCTCAGAGTGCCTTCTTAGTTGTATGTTGCAGTCTGATCACTCCCACCCTCTGAACCTTCCATTGTCCTCTGTCTGTACTTCTATTTAAGTCTTGAGAGTCAATGGTGTTCCAAGTCTCATTTGATGGGGTTTGGGGACCTGGATCCTGAATTTTCCCAAACATTTCAGTAGCCCAGATGACTGGTGCCTATGTTCAAGGCCTCTGGTCCACCCAGCCCATCCTGGTTACTTAATTAGCTGACTGGATGCTCCTTAATCCCAGCTAGACCCTTTCTCTGTTACCCCTGAACCACCCCAGGCTGTTTACCCCTCCTTAATCTCATCCAGATCTCATAGTCTTGTATATAAATACCAATCATACTCCCATTAAATTGCAGTTTCACTAGGAATTCTGCTCACTCCTATTGGTGTTACAATAGCTCAGATTCACTTAGACTCTAGCCCACTTCACCTCACTACTTTCACTAAAAGAAGGCTTGACTGGTTGAATTCTTTCGAGGCAGACCCCCCCCACCCTGTACCCTTGTATTTCAGGGTTCCCAAAACTCCAAACTGCAACTTCTGACATTTTGCCACACTTAGACATTTACTAGCTGTGTGACCCTGGGCAAGTCTCTCAACTTTGTTCTCCTCACTTTCCTCAAATTTGTAAAATAAGCTGGAGAAGGAAATAGCAAACCAGTATCTTTGCCAAGAAAACCCAAATAAGGTCATGGAGACTTGGACATGGCTCAACAACAATAATTTTTGCAGAGGCAGCTTGAGCCAGAAAGGTTAAGTGATTTCATTGCTACAGGGGTACACCCTTATGAGGAGACTCCTTCTACCAACGTAGAAAGGTAGACCTTTGTTATTATGGGAAGCCAGGAGTCATTAAAAATGCTCACCATTTTTGGCTGTGGGAAGCAGCTGATGAAGTAGTGAATAAAGTACTGGACCTGGAGTCAGGAAGTCCTAATTTAAAACTCCAGGCTAACACTCTCACTAGCTTTGTGACTTTGGACAAGTCACTTGAGCTCTGTTTGTCTCAATTTTGTCAACTGTAAAATGGGGATGATAACATCTAACTCACAGGGTTATTGTGAGGACCAAATGAGTAAAAAGTGCCAGTACTATATAAAAATGTTTATTCCCTTCCCTTTTCCAATTTTCCAAAGATAATTCAATCCAATCTCCCTTTTCAACTCTGGGCCCAACTTGTTTTCCGTCTCTATGGACATAGCAGAATTATTTCTAATTGTTCCCAAATTGGAAACAACCTCAATGTCCAACAATAGAAGAACTGGTTAACAAATAGTGATACATTAATGAAATAAAGAGCCAGTGTTGCATAACAGGTTCAAGGTCTGCCACTAACATGTATTGACAATATTTACAGTGGAGTCTTGGTCAGAGATTGCTGAGAGCTGCTAATAAGATGCAAACTGTTGGTCTGTTACCAAGAGATGCCTGGGTCGTCAATGTCTCTTTTGACTTCTTTTCCTTAACTAAAGCTTTGTCATTAGAAGCCATGTACACCACACTAGAAAGCAGCAAGCTAGGGAAAGTGTGAAGTGATATTGGGCAGAGACTATACATTTAAATTTATTTGTATCTATAAATTTAAAATAAAATGTGCAAGATAGAATTCAAAGTATCTTAAAAAAATTTTTGTATTTTATTTTTTCCCCAGTTACATGTAAAAAACTATTTTTAACATTCATTTTAAAAACTTTGAGTTCTAAATTCTCTCCCTTCCTTCCTCCCCACCTACCCTCATGTATAGTCATGCAAAACACTTCCATAATAGTCATTTTGTGAAACACTAACTGTATTTCCCTCCATCCTATCCTGCCCCTCATTCTATTCTCTCATTTCACCCTGTCCCTCCTCAAAAGTGTTTGCTTCTGATTACCCCTCCTGCAACTGACCCCCTCCTTCTATCACACATACCCCCCTTCTCTTATCCCCTTCCCCCCTATTTTCCTGTAGGGTAAGATAGATTTCAATACCCAATTGAATGTGTATATTATTCCCTCTTTGAGCCAATTCTGATGAGAATAAGGTTCACTTACTCCATCTCATCTCCCCCTTCTTTCCCTCCATCATAAAAGCTTTTTCTTTCCTCTTTTATGTGAGATAATTACCCCACTCTGCTTCTCCCTTTCTCTTTCTCCCAGTACATTCCTCTCTCACCCCTTAATTTTATTTTTTAGATGTTCTTTCATATTCAACTCATACCTGTGCCCTCTGTGTGTGTATGTGTGTGTATATATATATATATATATATATATATATATGCTCCTAGACTAATAATGAGAAAGGTCTTATGAGTTACAAATATCATCTTTCCATGTAGGAATGCTAACTTTAATAAGTCCTTCATGATTTCTCTTTCTTGTTTACGTTTTCATGCTTCTCTTGAGTCTTGCATTTGAAAGTCAAATTTTCTATTTAGCTCTGGTCTTTTCTCAAGAATGCATTAAATTCATTTATCTCATTGAAGGTCAATTTTTCCCCTTCATGTATTAAACTCATTTTTGCTGGATAGGTGATTCTTGGCTTTAATCCTAGCTCCTCCAGAATGTCAAATTGCAAGCCCTTCTATCCTTTAATATAAAAGCTGCTAAATCTTGTGCTATCCTGATTGTGGTTTCACAACACTTGAATTATTTCTTTCTGGCTGCTTACAGTATTTGGTCCTTGACCTAGGAACTCTGGAATTTGGCTCTAATATTTCCAGCTGTTTTCATTTGGGGATCTTTTTCAAGAGGTGGATTCTTTTGATTTCTATTTTATCCTCTGGTTCTAGAATATCAAGGCAGTTTGCCTTGATAATTGCTTGATGCCTAGGCTCTTTTTTTCTGGTCATGGCTTTCAGGTAGTCCAACAATTTTTAAATTATCTCATCCTAGTCTATTTTCCAGGTCAACTGTTTTTCCAAAGAGGTATTTCACATTGTGTTAGATTTTTTCATTCTTTATTAGCTTTCATTTGCTCCATTCTAATTTTCAAGGAATTATTTTCTTTTTTTTCTTCTTTTTTTCTTTTTTTTTATTTTTAAATAAATTTATTTAACTTTTTACATTCATTTTCACAAGATTTTGGGTTCCAAAATTTTCTCCCCCTTTG
>CM053770.1:153983763-154038252 GCA_028658325.1 Potorous gilbertii
GAAATCTCCTTCACTGTGTTGCTGCGTGGCTTCCACTGTTCCAGACTTTGTCAGGAGTTCTTTTTACAGGAAATCTATGGGCTGTGGGTTCGGACCTAGCATAGGTGAGTCTTTCTACTCCGCCATCTTGGCTCCGCCCAAGGAATTATTTTCTTTAGTGAGCTTTTGGATTTCCTTTTCCATTTGGCTAATTCTGTTTTTTAAGGCATTCTTCTCCTTATTGGCTTTTTAGACTTCTTTTGCCATTTGGTTTAGTCTATTTTTTAAACTTTTATTTTCTTCAGTATTTTGGGGGGTTTCCTTTACCAAACTGTTGATTCATTTTTCATTATTTTCTTACATCATTCTCATTTCTCATCCCAATTTTTCTCTACTTACCTTACTTAATTTTCAAAATCCTTTTCAAACTCTTCCATGGCCTAAGATCAATTCATATTTTTCTTGAAGGTTTTAGATGTGGGAATTTTGACTTTGTTGTCTTCTGAGTGTGTGTTTTGATCTTCCTTGTCACCAAAGTAAGTTTCTATACTCAGATTTTTTTTCATTGTTTGCTCATTTTCCCAACTTATTAGTTGACGTTTAAGTCTTTGTTAAAGTAGGGCTCTGCTTCCAGTGTGGAGGGCACACTGTCCAAAGATTCAGGGGTTTTGTGCAGCTGTTTTCAGGGACTTGTAATTTTTCAGTTCTTGTTGTACTTATATTTCTAGGAACCTGTAAGTTTTAGGTTCTTCCAAGGTAGTATGATCTAAAGAGAGTTATTTACTCCTCTCCTGGATCATGCTTTGGTCTGTAAGTGACCACAAGCATTCTTTTCTGCCCTGAAACAGTGAGGAGGGTCTCCTCTCCACTGCCACCACAAGTTATACTGTGGTAATGCATCTCTTTGCCCCAGGACTGCCACCCAGGACTGAGACTCAGATCAAGTATAGGCAAAGGAACAGAGTCCTGCTTTTGTCCTAGCAAAGAGATTCCTGTAATCTCCTTCTGACCACTTGTTCTATACTCTTACCTTTTGTGGCCTGAGAGTTCCAGAAGCAGTTGCTGCTGCTGCAGCTGCTGATTCAGTCACTCCCAAGGCCTGCTCTTGGTTTATTGGAGCCAGGGCTGTGTTGAAGCAGTCCACACTGAACTGTGTTCTTCTCTCAGACTCGTACAATGGATCTGTCCTTTCAAGTTTCTAGGTTGTCTTGGGCTGGAAATTTGCATCCTTCTGTCTTTTTTGTGTGTTCTTCAGTTCTAGAATTTGTTAAGTGTAGTTTTTAAAAGGTATTTGGAGGGGTTTAGGGGAGAGCTTAGGCAAGTTCCTGACTTCACTCCACTATCTTGACTCCACCCCTGCCCAAAGTAACTTTTAAGAAGTTTCAGATGTCATTACTGATTTTTTCTAAATACATTTTTACAAGAAAAAAAGTCACATTTCCCATTTGACAATCTGACTATTTCCTTCTTATGAAGGGATGGAGGATGGGAAAGGAAGTAAAATGGACCAAATACCCTGCCACCTATGGTACTACACCATCCTGTAAATAAAAGTATATTCTTTGTGCATGCTTATTAAAATTTCTACATTCTTAAAGTTGCTAGTTGAGCCATTTATACCATGTCCAAGCTTAAAAGTTTTCCTCACATGAATAGTAAAAAGAATAATAGCTGGCATTTATATGGTGTTTTAAGATTAACAAAGCATTTTATAAATATTATCTCATTTTATTCTCAAAATAACCTTAAGAGGTAAATGTTGTCATTATCTACATTTTACAGATAAGGAAACTAAACCAGATGATCAAGTGATTTGCCCAAGATCACACAACTGTTAAACGTTGGAGGCAGAATTTGAACTCAGATCTTCCTCATCCCAGATCTAGGGCCTAATCTAGATTCCTCTAACTAGATTAAGTTTAGGTGGGGGTCAGAGACAATGAGAAAGACTATGTTTGCTATTTTAAATAATTTCCTAGAGTGCCCAAATGTAAGTACATATATGCAAACCTCAGTACTTTCTTTCCTTTTTCTGAGCCCTGTATAAGGAAGGAAAATGAGTAGAAGAAAAGCTAAGAAAGCCAGAGGGATATGGTAAGTAGCTGCTGTGCTACTGAAGCTGGGGTGGGGCTCAGAGGAAGGCAGTTAATTCTGCAGTTGCTATCCTCAGCAAGTACTTAGCTCCTTCATCATACCAAGAGAAGCCTGTTTTTCACTTACAGCACCTTATACAAAGGCACTCCCACCTAAGCAGAGGGCATCACACAAACAACTGAATTATTGAGTAAATGAGCAACAACTTGATGTTTAAGACTACTGTTTGGAGGAAGAATAGTAGGAAGCACATCCTATTTTGTGTGAGTCCATTTTCAATTTGGACTGATGAATCAATGGCTACTAAGGGGAAACTTTTTCTTAAAGCACTAGAGGTTCAGAGAATCATCACTCACAAGCTCTGAAATCTTACTGGTGGCTACCCTCTTCAAGTACATAGCATGTGTTTGTAGTACTTTCTATAGATACAATGAATATAAGTTATATACTTTTTATAGACATTCACTGCACTTTTTTTGACAATTAAAATCTGTTTCTCACTAAGTTTCTCTCTTGACTTATGGTCAAAGTCATCATGCTATACCTTATAGGTCATAGATTGAAAGTGTGTGGTACAGCAGCAGTCTACAATAGCACTCCATTGTATGGTTCCAACTTTTGTCATTGCCTTCCAGGGAACAAAACTTGAACTCCTAAGGGTTAATGCCAGGGGTGGGAAACCTATGACCTTGAAGCCACATGTGACCACCTAGGTCCTTGAGTATAGTCTTTTGACTGAGTCAAAGTTTCACAGAACAAATCCTTTTATTAAAGGAAATTGTTCTGTGAAGTTTGGATTCAGTCAAAGGGCTGCACTTTCAATTCTGCTTTGCTCATAGAGCATAGCACCTTCTCTGATGTGGGCATGCCATAATAAATGGTCCTGTACCAGTGTCTCCCATGTCACACAATCAATTCCATAGTTCTTAAGAGAGACCTTGAAAGTATCCACGTATCATTTCTTCTGACCACCATGTGAACACTTGCCCTGCGTGAGTTCTCCACAAAAGTCTTTTTGGCAAGTGTCTGTTTTGCATTCAAACAACATGGCCAGCCCATCAGAGTTGCACTCTCTGAAGTTGAATGTGAACACTTGGCAGTTTAGTTTAATTAAGGACCACAGTGTCTGGTACTTTATCCTGCTAAGGTAGTCTATATCTAATGTTTGCCCCACCAAGTTGACTTCCAGATATGGCATGGTCAATAGAGAGCCAAGATTGCTTCTTGGTTACGGCTGGCCTGGGCCAGGTGTATCACTCAGGGCTTCGGTCGTTACAATCTGGGTTTGGCAAACTTGAAATGGATTCCAGCTCTCAGACTTTGGTGGCTCAGCTTCCTAACTTTTTGAAACTCACAAGTTTATAGTCATCTCTAATTTCCTTCACCTAAAACAGGAAATAACAAAAGCAAAGAGGCAAAGAAGAACAGGCCTTATGTTGGCCTCTGATAGAAAAGGCCTAAGAACTGTGCTTTTCCAGAGTTTTATACCATGTCTCTGTCCTAGAATAGCAGCTCAGAATAAAAGAGACAGAGCAAAACAGAGTCAAGACTAGATGACCAGGTCCTTTTGAATGCACCCAATTTCTGACTTCACAATCAATCAGAATACTTCCACTTTATTTCAAGATTAGGAGACCAAAAGTAAATTGTCCACACATGCACTAAAGTTCATGTGAGGATTACATTGGCTGAACATTCTGTACACTCATATAACAGCTGGGCTCATTGCCCAGACTCCATTGCATAGAGATCTACAAAAAGAAGGAGTAACTCTGTAAGAATTATAAGCAGATATTTAAGAGGGGAAAAATGAATTTTCTACAAGGATTACATAAATACCTAAGCAAATAAAGCAAGAGAAAAAAGGAAACAAAAATTCTGAAAGAATTGGAAAGGAGTATAAATATCTTAGAACCAAATGTAGTAAAATTTACTCAATAAGAAGACTCCCAGAAAACCAGAATAGGCAGACAGGAAGTAAATAACTCCATGAAATAATACAAATATTGAGAAAAAAAATCAAAAGATTGAAAAAAGAAGAAAATATCAGATACAGTATATTAAAACAACTAACCAGGAAAACAGCTCAAGTAAAGATAATTTAAGAATCATTGTACTACCTAAAAACCACGCTAAAAAGGAAAAAAACTGGATATTATGTATTTCAAGAAATCACAAATGGAAATTTGTGCCCAGTTCTATTAAAACCAGAGGGTAAAGAAAATGTTAGAAAGAATCTACAAGTCATTTACTGAAAGGAATCTCAAAAGGAAAAGACCCAGGAATATCATAGTCAAAATCCAGAACTCCCACCTAAGGAAAAAAATAAAGCAAGTATCCAGAAAGAAATAGCTCACATACCAAGAAACTATTACCAGTATCTACTATAAATGAACAATGAAAGAATGAACCATTTGTTGAATACTTACTATGTACAAAGCTCTGTCCTAAGTGCTAGGTATACAGAGAGAAGGAGCAGCTAGGTGTTGGAAGTGGACAGGTCCTGGAGTCAAGAAGACTCATTTTCCTGAGTTCAAATATGGCCTCAGATACTTACTAGCTAGGTGTCCCTGGGCAAGTCACTTAACTTAATGCAAACCATTCCAGTAACTTTGCCAAGAAAACCACAAATGGCATCACAGAGAGTCAAACACACTGAAATGACTGAACAACAAATAGAAAGAAAAAAGTGGTTTCTTGATTTCAAGAAGCTCACTTTCTAGTGCAGAAGAAAACACTTATGGAAGGTTTCTGCTACGAGTCACATGAAAAAGACCCTTGGTTCTTAGGGAAGTGGCAACTTCTTTATGCAATAACTTTAATGTCATTTCCACTAACAAAATCACATTGGGTTCTGATGTTGAACTATTTGACTCTGGTAGCAAGAATTTCATAAACAAGATAAAATCTTAGAACATAATATTCTAGAAGGCAAAAGAAATAGGATTACAAGCTGGCTGCCAGAAAAACTCCCAAGTGCTTCCAGAATCAGATTAAAATGCAATTTGAATTAAAAAAAATAAATCAAAGTATAATACAATGTGGATAATATTAACTTGTGGCTTTCTAAGTCAATAAGCCTATAAGGATATCTTTGTATTGGAGTTGATTGCAGCTGGTTTTCAGATCAAAGATACCTAAGTCACTCACTGCATCCCATATCATTACCTTGATTTTTGTCCTACCACTGGACCTCAATGACTGGGGAAGAGAAAGTGAAGCTGATGACTTTTTAAAGCCCTATCTCACTTCAATCCAATTCATGAACAAGTCAAGGCATCATCCCACAATGTCATTGGTCTTTCTTGAAATGAAGGAACAACAACAACTGGTTTGCAACCAAGAAAACCTACCCTGAAAAGTTTGAGGGGGCCCAGGGAGAGGGAGAGCAGGAGGGGGACACAGACCCTCACTGAAATAGAGAATTTTCAAGAATTTCTAATAAAAAGACCAGAATTGAGTATGAATTCTGAAATGCAAACACAGAGAAAACTAAACAGATAAATTTATATGAGTAAATAGAAGTATCTGTATGATGATATAGTGCTAGTATTGTCATGAGGGAGAAGAAACTAGTATCTCTTCAAAACCTTATTGTCTTCAAAGGACATTGAGAAAGTTCATTAAGAAAAATAAAGGTCCTGGGGATTAGTTGTTTTTTGAGGGTCTGAAGAGGAGAAAAAAGAAGAGAGGGAAGAAGAATAAGTATGCTCATGTAAGAAGGAGAAAGGATGGAACTTGTCACTTCTCTTGATTACAGAGTATATGAAAAGAGTATACAAACATAGAGGAAGGGGGCAGGAAGTGAGCATCAGATAAGCATCTCATATTAAATGGCAAAGAAGAGTTAAACACACACACATCATTTGATGTAAAAGAATACATCAAATTCAACATGGAAATAAGCAGAAAATATGAAGGGTTGAGCTGGAGGAAGAATATCAAGAATAGACAAAAATGAAAAGGGCAATAAATGGGGAATGGGGGGAAGAGAACTAGAATCCAAGTGAGTGCCTAAGATGGCCTCTAGTCAGTTGGAGAAATTGTGGTTTATGAAAGAATGAAATAGAATATTATTGCATCTTAAGAAATGATAAAAGAAGGATGATTTCAGAGAAGCCTGAATAGTATAAACTGATAGAGAATGAAGTGGGTAGAACCCGATTGATTTATATAAAGACAGAAATATTGTAAAGAAAAATAATTTTGAAAGACTTAAAATCTCTGATCAGTGCAATTACTTATCACATCTCCCAAGGGTCTATGGAGAAATGTTTTACCTACCTCCTGTCAGAAAGGTGATGGACGCAAGGTGCAGAGATATATATTTTTTGATATGGTCATTCTTTGAATTTATTTTGGCTAACTAGGCTTGTTTGTTATAAAAGTCTTTTTTTTCCTTTCTCTCAACTTTTCTCAGAGGAGGAGAATTTTGGGGATGGGTAGAAATAGTGATGACCCTCCAAAAAAAAGAGTCATGGTAACATTTTTTAATGTGCAGGAAAGAATACAAGGAAATTCAATAGATAGTTTTGAGAGTGACCTGTAGAATACATGATGTCCTTAAGAAAAAAGCAAAAGAAAATGACATAAAACAGAGATTCAATTTATATAGAATTTTTGTGTGCTGTTGTGTGTATAGAAATCCTTTTTTTCCCCTTAGGATTTACATTCAGATTTCTTTTTTAAGGGAAAGGAAAGTGGTAGGAAGTGCCCAAGATTAATCTTGGGGAATATACTCAAAGTGGCTTAAAAAAATTATTAAAATTTTAAAAATTCCAGCTGGGCAGATGAATGCTATCATTTCTTCATCTTTTTTTTTCTCCAGAATCTCAATAAATCAACATTTATTAAGTACCTATTATATGCCAGGCACTGTGCTGAGCACTGCTGCTACAAAAGAGGCAAAAGGCAGTCCCTGACCTCAAGAAGATTTCAATGCAATGAGGGGATAACACACAAACAGATATTTGCAAAGCAACTTACATGTAAGAGAAATAGGAAATAATTGACTGAGGGAAGGCACTGCAATCTGGTAGTGTCCATGACATAAATTCAAAACTCAGAACTAATATCTACCTAGCAAGCAACCCAGGGCATCTTGAACATAGGGTACCGGTTCATTTTAATTCTCTTGCTCAAAGTCCTTATTCAATTTATGCATATTCAGATCTTCCCAGGCTTCTTTCATACCACTACTATAGGTGGTGGTGGTGGTCCTTCATTCTCAAGAGGACCAATGACATCATAAGGGTGATGTCTTCATTTGCTCATAAATTGCTTTTAAGTGTGTACACGTAGGTGCTCATGGACTGACTGCGGGACTATTTGATCATTCTATCGACCTGCAGTTCTTTCAGATGATTTCTGAGATCTTCTATCACAAACAGGGAAATATTCCATGACTGCTCTCAAATATATTAGGAATTGGTGAGGTATATTCTATGAGCTGCTCCTCAAGTCCTAATCTTGCAGTAAGAAAACTTTTTAATCTCCCACAAAGCTTTTCCCTCAACTAGTCTTTCCATTCTTCAAGCACAAGAGAACCATCAAAGCCAAACTTCTTTGGATCTATTCCAGAGATTGAGAAATCACTGCAATGTCAACAAGTTAAGAAAGCAAGAGTAGGAGGAAGCAACACAACGCCCCACCCCCACCCCCACAACTGCTCCAGAAGAATACAAAACTGAGGATGATTGGGAAATCAAAGGAGAAAGCATAGCAGGTCATCTCTCTTGTCCAAGATCACAAATTCAAACCATAGGCAAATAACCTATGCCAGAGGAACTGTATAGTAGGGATGGACTAGGACCATGGGCTTAGTTCCTACAACACTGAGTTAGGCCATCAGTGCAGGAATGCCCAGAACTTTTGTTGTTTGTTCAGTTGTTTCAGTTATGTCGACTCTTCGTGACCTCATTTGGGGTTTCTTGGCAAAGATACTGGAGTGATTTGTATTTCTTTCTCCAACTCATTTTACAGATAAGGAAACTGAGGCACATGGGGTTAAGTAATTTGTCCAGGACCACATGGCTATTAAGTGTCTGAGGTTGTACTTGAACTCAAGTCCTGTTGCCTGCAGTCTAGTGCTCTGTGTGCGATGTCACCTCCTTGCTGGCTCTGACCTTACCACAGACAGAGTCTTGGGCTCATGCCAGCAGCACAAGGTCTCCCAGAGGAGCCTGAGACTCAGGAACTCAGTTCCTAGAGCTCTTAGCTAGGTCAGTAATATGGGGTACCCGAGCTGATCTAGTATTCAGCACCCACATTCCAGTACAGAGCATTGGACATTAGATCATCCAGAGCAGTTTATAGACTGGGTGCCTATCCAAGACCCTATCTAGCAATCTTCTAAAGGGCCAGAATCACAGACTTAGCCCTCAGAGTTCCCAGCTAGGCCAGCAATACCAGATTACCTAGAATAAATCATTAAAAGTAAATAAAACAAACAAACAAACAGATACAACGCTATTATAAAGTCAGGGAGGCAAAAAGATCATTAAAATGGGAAAGGGTCCCACATGTAGAAAAAAATTTATAGCAGCTCTCTTTGTGGTGGCCAAAAACCAGAAATCAAAGGGATACCCATCAATTGGGAATGGCTGAATAAGTTGTGGTGTATGAAATGAAATGGAATATTATTGTGCTATAAGAAATGATGAACAGGAAAGACTTCAGAGAAGTCTGGAAGGACTTAGATGAACTGATGCTGAGTGAAAGTTGCAGAACCAGAAGAACTTTGTACACAGCAACAACTACAATATGTGAGGAATTTTTCTGGTAGAATTAGTCCTTCACAGCAATGCAAGGACCTAAAAAATTCCCTATGGACTCTTGAGGCAAAACACCTTCCACAGAGAAAGAACTATGGATTTGGATCTCAGAATGAAGCAGACCATTTTCTCTTCTATCATGTTATGTTTTGTTTTGTTTTGTTCTGTGGTTACTCCCATTCATTTTAATTCTTCTATGCAACATGACTAAGGCGAAAATGTATTTAATAGGAATTTATGTGTAGAACATATATAAGATTGCACACCATCTCAGAGAAGGAGTGGGGAAGGAGAGGGGAAGGAGGGAGAGGGAGGAGCAAAAATCTAAGATATATGGAAGTAATCGTAGAAAACAAAATAATTAATAATTATTATGAAAAAAATAGTTAATAAAAATAAAATGCCCAAGAAAAATAAGATGCCCAAGAAAAAACCCAAAAGAAAAGAATAAATATAAAATTCCTATAAGGAAAGCCTCCAAGAGAAAATGGTTTAACCCATCCATATCCCTCTGATCAATTAGAAAAAGCATAAGTTTTTTTTAAAGAGTTAAAACTGATAAACAAAATGAGAGCAATTAGAAGAAAGACTTGGAAAAGAAGTAAGAATTACGGAAGAGAGAATTGGAAAAAGAATTAACAGCTTAGCCAAGAGGTACAAAACCCTACCCAAGTAACAGACTCTTGAAAATTAGAATGGATCAAATAGAAGTTAATGAGTTTGTGAAGCAAAAATATTAAAACAAAGTCAAAAGACTGACAGAAGAAGATTGAAAGAATCACATATAAAAAAAACTAATCTGGAAAACATCAAGAAGACATAAGAATGATTGGATTACCTAAAAGCCATTACCAGAAAAAGAGACTGGGTATCATATTTCAAGAAATGATGAAAGAAAATTTTCTATATTTTTTAGAACCAGAGGGCAAGGTGAAAATAGAATTCATCTGTTGTCCACTGAACAAAACACGAAAAAGAAAACTCCCAGAAACATTATAGCTAAAATCTAACACTTCTGGGTTAAAAAATAATAATACTAGTTGCAAATAGGGGGATAGAAAAGTCCAAGTATTGAGGAATCAGTTAGGATCTCATATAAGATTTGGCAGCTACCACACTATGATGAAAGAAAACCCCAAGAGATGGAGTTTCTGCATAAATAATAATCTATTTGTTAGACTAGTAGCAACCAACAAATTGATGATCAGTGGTTTCTCTAGGTAAGCAAAAGACCCAAAGGGAGATTGAATCACCTTAAATGCTTTCTGAAAGGGAACTCTTCATGACAAGTGAAACTCAACTCTGAATGGTGGACAATTAATGGGAAGCTAGATTAAAAGTTTTCAGCTCCTTCTGTTGAGGACTCAGATTGATCCAGAGACTCACCATCCTGAAGGCATCTGGGCAAGAGAAAGTATTTCCATGTAGACCTCTCTGGCTAGTTTTCTCCTTCATAAACTGAGTTGCCCTAAACTCTAATCAAGGGGATCAAGGACAAGGGATTCTTCCCCTAAGCCAAGGCTTGCCCAGACTGGATTCTGTTTATACTCTAAAAAGAAATTAGTTTTCCCAGTTGTATGGGACCCAACCTAGTTAACAGAGCATATGCTTTGGGTGATATGAGCCATCTCATCACCCAGCCATGACCTTTAGTGGCTGACTAACCTTTTCAGGAGTTGGGCCTTAACAGAAATGAACGGAAAAGAGTGGATTACCCATTAATAATTAGTTATTAATGTAATTGTATGATATCAGTTTTTCTTATTATAAAAAAGTGGAGAGCATGCAATAGGCTTACAATCAAGAATAACTTACCCAGAAAAACTGAATAATCCTCTAGAGGAAAAAACAAAAACAAAAAAAATCTTGTCCTTTAATGAAATAGAGAGTTTCTAACCATTCCTGATGAAAAACCCAGAGCTGAATAGAAATTTTTAAATACAAACACAGGAATAAAGAAAAACATGAAAAAAGGTAAATATAAGCAAGCAGTGAGAAAAGACTTTAAAAGGATGAGGGGTTTGTTTTCTAAGGGGGTGGGGGACCATATAAGCCTCCCTTAAGAACTATAATGTCATCAGGGATCATGAAAGGAGTCAACTAAGGTGGAGGGCCTGGGATTTTTTGTTACATTTTAATAAGTTGTTTCAAAAGAAGAAAGGAAAGGGAGAAGAAAGGAAATAATAGGTAAATAAAAGGAAGAATGGGGGATATATGTCACATAATCAGGGAGCACAAGCAGAAGGTACAAAGAAGGGACAGGGAGGTCAAGTGCCACTTGAACCTCACTTCCACCTGAACTGATTAAAGGCGAGAAAAACACAGACACTTCATGTGGAGTTTGGTGTAGAAATATACTCAATTCAATAAAGAAACAGAAATAAAGAAAAGGGGCAATAAGAGGGGAAGCAAATCTAGGAAGGGATTAGTTACTAGCAAAATAAACCCTAAGCTCAACAGAAAGAAATTGAAGAGGGGTTTTAAAGAAAGTAGAGAAAAGGTAAAACCTTGTGATTTGGGTGAGGGAAGAGAAGAGCAGGGGTGTAGAGGTTATTTACATCAAACATACATTATTGATCCTGAGCATTCTCCTTTGCCTTGCTCTTCTTTCTCAAGAGAGAGCAGGAGTAGCTAAAATTAGAAAGGAAATTGTTACCTGGGCGGAAAAAATTTTGCATCTGGTTTCTCTGACAAAGGTCTTATTTTCAAGACATATAAGGAATTGCATCAAATCTTCCGTTATCCCTTCCACTTTGTGACTTTCCCCACTTCAGTTTCGATATATCACAGGTTGGCATAAGAAATTATATAGGAATTTGAGGGGAGTTTTGTAAAAGTCGCAGATAACATGCAAAGACCAATGGATAACAAAGAAAAAGTTCAGAAACTAAAAGTGCATAAAATGTATATAGTATTGTATATTATCAACATATTTTACCTTTTAGTAGCATAATAATTCAACTTCTTCTCTGGTATGAAGGGAGGGCCAAAAAAATTAGGTGGATTTTCCAGATTTAGGCAGGGAGGGACACCATTCCCTTAACCTCCTCCTTGTGAGAGGGATACCTGTACAAAAGTAAAAGCCGTTATCCGATTGATAAGTTAAAAAAGGACATTAACAGGCAGTTCTCAAGGGAAGAAATTTAGTCTATCTAAAGCCCTATGTAAAAATTATCTAAATCACTAATAACTAGAGAAATGCAAGATTAAAGCAGTTCTGAGGTTCTATATGACCCCAGATTTAGCCAAGTTGACAAAAAAGGAAAAGAACAAATGTTGGAGGGTTATGGGGAAACAGGCATACTGACTGTAGGGATTATGGGTAAAGCTGCGAAATGATTGTACAGGTATTTTTGAAGCAATTTGGAATGATGTCCACAAAGTTACTAAAATGTGCATACCTTTTGGCCCAACAAGACATAGGCATGATAGTGATGTGGAAGAAAGTGATCAAAGAAAGAGGAAAACAGTCCTATATCTACAAAAATATTTATAGCAGTTCTTTTTGCGGCAGCAAAGAATTCAGAATTCAGGGGGAGTGCCCATCATTTGGGGAATGGTTGAACAAATATGATATATATATATATATTATATGAAAAAGAATTATTACTGTATTGTAAGAAATTTAAAAGGAGACAATTTCAAAGAAACCTGTAAAAACATAAATTGAAACAAAATACAATTAGCAGAATCAAGCAAACAATTTATACTATAACATCAACATTGTAAAGCTAACAATAGTGAAAGATTTAAGAACCCTGATCAATATAATGCTCAATCATGATTCCAAAGTACTGAGGAGGAAGAATACTGCTCACCTCCTGAGTAAGAGGTGATGAACTAACATGCAAAATAAGACACATTTTGGGGCATGGCCATTATAGGAATTCTGTTCCTTTACCATGTTTATTCATTACAGTGATTTTGTTTGCTTGTTTGTTTTTTAACTTAAGAAGTGAGGGGAATAGAGAAAAGATGAGAGAGAAAAATAAATAAATGCTTGATAATTTAAAAATCAAACTTTATTTTAAAAGTAGAAATTACTTCCCCATCAATTGGAGAATTACTGAACAAATTGTGGAATACAAATATAATGAAATATTGAGTCAGAGAAACATTGAAAAACATTTTGTGAATTGATGTAGAGTGAAATGAACAAAACTAGAACAATGACAAAAATAATATGAGGGGAAACATCTTTCAAGAACCTCAGAACTTTGATCAAAGTGTAACATAGGTTGCTCTGAGCCCCCTGTCTCAGGGTCATGCCTACTATACTTTACAGCTCTAGGGTTCTCCTGGGCCCTGAAGAATTTGGAAATTCTCTCTTCTCTGACTTTGGTTCAAGCCTTGACCAATTGTATTCTCTAGAAATTCAGAAATGCATAAAATAAATATATAGTATTGTATAATATCAACATATCTTATCTCTTAATAGCATAATAATTCAGACTTCTTCTATGGTACAAAAAGAGAGCCAAAAAATTTTAGGCAGATTTTCCAGATTGGGGGGTGATGGAGGGGGTTGCATTTTAAGTGTACTATCCAAATTCCCAATCTAAAACAGTCCTTTGTGGTCTCTGAGTGACCTATGCTGCATAGGAAAGAGTCCCCAAACCATTAATGTGTCATGATCTCATATAGTACCACATGCATAAGCAAGAATCAAAATTATTGCCCAATGCAAAGTTTTGCAGATTCAACAAGCAACAACCATTTCACAACATTTTCCAAAGATTGCTGCTTGCTTAGTACTTAATAGGTGCCTTACCTGATGCTCAGATGGACTTCCTTAGTTCACATATGCAAATGAAAGAAAAAATAAAGGTAAAGTAAATCAGACTCTTGTTTCAGATGGAAGTCTTGTCCATACAAGGTTTTCCAGATCATAAGGAGCTCTCCCCACAGAGATTTAAAATCTAGACATGACTGAGAATCACCTCTTCAACTTTCTATCCTGGGTAAAAATTCTTTTTTTAAAATATTTCATTTTTTCCACCTACATGTAAAAACAATTTTTAACATTTATTTTAAAAATTGTGTGTTCCAAATTCTTTGCTTCCTTCCTTCCCTTCCCCTCTCATTGAAAAAGCAAGCAATTTGATATAGGTTACAAATGTGCAGACATACAAAGCATATTTTCTTATTAGTTATGTTGTGAAAGAAAATACAAAGAAAAGAAAAAGAAAGTTAAAAAAAAAAGGTATGCTTTGATCTGCATTCAGATTCCATCAGTTCTTTCTCTGGAAATAGATAGCATTTTTCATCCTAAATCTTTTGGAATTGTCTTGGATTGTTGTATTGCTGAGAATAATTAAGTCATGGTGAAAACTCTTTCATAACTTCCCTTATGCATATAGTCATCTGACGGAGATTTGACAATATCTTCCAAATGTCCCTATCTTCACAAGGGACTCTGGAGGAGAAAGCGAGGCTGATGAGTCACTTGCCCCACTCATATCCAATTCATTCTCAAGTCATCACCCTTATGATGTCATTGACCTTCTTTGAGAGCAAAGGAAGAACAACCAGGAGGGTTTGAGGTAGTTAAAAATAACTGTTTTACCAAGAATTCCACATGGGCATGAGTGAATTTTTATTTCACATCATTATCTGACAGGTGACTTGGTCTCTAAACCCTTGTGGAAAAGAATCACGTAGTAGGCGCAAGCACACTCTTAAGACAATTACAAATTCTCTTATAACCATCCTGATTCAAATTTCCCCACTTGCTCTCCATTGGCTAGATGCAACCTCCTGAACCACTCCCTTCATGTTCTCTTACTTGATATGCTCCCCCTCAAACAGCTCATTGAGCATGTTTACAATCTTCTGACCTTTACCTGATCAGAAGTCTGGTTCTGCTAGGTCACAGCCCTGATTAAAACCAGTCACCTCTGACTTACATTCTGTTATCACCCAAGTCTGGTAGCAGTTCTAATCCTGTGGAAATAGGATTCCTTCTTTTTTTCCCACAGAGTGATGTTTCTACACAGAGAGAAGGATATCCCAAGCAGGTACCTGTCCAACACATTTCTTAAACTTGTGCTTCACCATAATTATGGTGGTATAAGTATTCCGAGAAGGAGTTAGCTAGGGTCATATGAGAATATTTTGTATTAATCATGTCTTTGCCATGTTTTTTGAGAGTAGCAATCACTGACCTCTGGGGACCCAAGCTGCCAATTCAAGCAGAAGTTGAGAACTTCTGCTATTTTTTTCTCCTTCATTTATTTATTATTACTTTTCTTTTTTAAAAAAAAAAGCTAGGACAATTTACTTTCCCATCCTGAGTGGTTTTCATTTTTGATTACTTGAAACAGAGCTCTGAAAAGACAAGTTTTTAAAATGTCATTGTGTTTTACATAGAGCTGACTCCACCTTAAAACCCAAATCATTCTGGCCTTCATTGAATGGACAGCAATAGATTTATCTCAAGTCTCTGTGACTCACTGTCTCAATGACTTAGAAATGAGCAGAACTAAAAGAACATTGTATATACAGTTATAATAATATTTTGTTAGATGAAGTCATTGTGATTATTATAAATACATAAATTAAAAATAAAAAATAAAAATAAAGATGCTATCTCCAATAAGAGAACTGATAAATAGAAATATGTATAGAATAATTTCATATATATATGTATGTATGTGTGTGTTTGTATGTATGTATTTTTTTCTAATGGTTGCCATAGCGGGGAGAAAAGAAAAAAAATAAATTTACATGATAGCTTTGTTGAAAATTTGGAAAGAATAGCAAGTTGTATATCATAGATTTTCTGTTTCATGTATGATCATCTTTTTTATTATATTGTGTTATGGAAATGCTTATTTTATTTTGTGAATTGAAAATAATTTTTTTTTTAAAAAACAGCATAAATAGCAATTGTTTTCTGTTCTCTCCAGAAACTCTGAGGGTCTTCCCCTCCCCACTGATATCTTTATGACGGTAAATTGAGTCATCTTTTGCCTCAACTCTTACGCAGCCCTTAGTGGTTGAATGGGTGTGGCCTCAGACAAACTGAGAATTGGGAAAGACGTGGTTTAGAAAGTCCAAGGTCTCCCACTGCAACCTGGACCATCTCGCGTCATTGACCTTTGTCTTGCATTGAACTTTGATAACTTTGGAGGAGAAAATAAGGCTGAAGACTTTGCACAGCTCTGCCTTACTCATATCCAATGCATGCATAAGTCAAGACATCACCCTGCTGATCTGAAGATAGCAGCTACCCAAAAGAATGAATCCAAGAGCTATAAAAGCTATAAAAAGTTATAAAAGCTATAAAAGATCCACTGATCTAGCAGTGACACCTTAGCCAGTGAAGAGGCAACCTCACTAGTGGAACCTACTACTGGTGGAACCCAACATCAGGTCGTGTCAGATCGTCAGAGCTGTCATGTCTTGTGAAGAGTTAGCCCAGTTGAGCAGAGGTGCACCTCATCTATTACCCATACCAAGTCCTAAAGTGAATTTCGTGAAGATTCTATGGAGATAGAAGAGATTAAAAAAAAATATTGAGGACCTATAGTATTAAAATAGAGTGCTGGGCCTGGAATCAGAAAGATTCCTCTTCATGAGTTCAAATCCAGCCTCAGACACTTATTACTATGGGACCAAGTCACTTAACTCCATTTCCCTCAGTTTCCTCATCTATAAAATAAGCTAGAGGAAGAAATGTCAAACTACTCCAGTAATTTCACCAAGAAAACCTCAAACGGAGTCACAAAGAGCCATACATAATTGAAATGACTCAACAACCACAAAAATAGTTCAGGAGTTCTGAGTTGACTTGGGCATCCTTATGTCTTCCCCAACTACCATTATATTATAAGTTTGTGCCCATCCTCCCTCCCAAAAAATGTTATGCATATTTGTGGGAGTGTGTGACCCAGGCTTAGAGAGGGCATGGTAGGAGTTGGCTTTCAAAATTGTTATCTTTTCTGTTATAGTCTTTTCTATGAGTTAGTAATTGTTACTAGGAAAGAACACTGGTGGCACCTTCTGAGAGAGAGTTAGGAGGATAACCAACCTAAGGTTAACAGTTGCCACTCCGGGAGACCCAACTAAGCAAGTGTGAATCCAAGTGGAGGAACCGTGTCCAGGGGGATGGAGTTGGGGGAGGGGCTACATATGGAAATATATAAATGAAATCATGTTAATTGAAAAACCTTGAACTCAAAATAACATGCATTCACTGATATAATTACACTAAAATGCATGTATATACAGTCATCCCTTGGCATTCACAGTGTTAGAAATGCAAGAGCTCCCCACAAAGGTGGAAAACCACTCATGACTCTAGGTCCCACCCCAAACCTTTATTTTTAATAATTATGATCATATTTATTTAACACACAAAACAAATAGAACAATACACTTCATCCATTAAAAATGTTGCATTTCCTATGCAAGATCTCTAGGTGAGAGAGATTAGTATCTCACACACTATGCAGAATCTTTGCAGCTACAGCAAATACTTCATGGAGGATTTCCTTCTAATAAAAGCACAAGACACATAGAAGGCATCTTGAAGGAGAAAATTATGTGACTGAGTATGGAAAGACAAAGAGGAGGTATTCTCAAAGAGTTTGTAGCCCATAGTTCTTTAGGGTACTGAAACTTTAAACAAAACTTAATTGTTTACAATAAAGTGTATGTACTTACAGTAGTAAATTATTAAATAGATTAATAACATATAGCATTTATACACTTATGACTTACGAAATTTTTTCTAGTTTTCTTTATATATGCAAGTTTTCTGTGATTTACTGAAATATGTCAAAAATCTCCAAAAATTCCCATTTAATTATCAAGAGCCAATCTGTGAATAACCAAAACCATGAATGTGAAACCTGGGAATATTGAGGATTGACTATATTTTAAAGTGATCAAAAAAGAATCTAAAAGGATGTAAATGAAACTGAATTTTTAGTAGGCTAATTTTTGACCCTCCACAGAGTCCTACTTTGACACCTCATCTTGACATGGAGATAGCACTGGCTCTCAAAGGTTGTGCCAATAAAGTACAAGATCTAGAGGACTCTATCATGTAGGCAAGGTTTAACACAATTCAAGCAATATCCCACGTCTGCTTTATAAAGAACCAGCTCGACTGAGTATGGAGAGCTCTACCACCAATAGGCTAGCCACTTGGTAACAAGTTCTTTGACCATGACAATCCAGGAAGCGAAGGGAAAAAAAAAATGTCCCTCAGTATTAACCAACTCCCTTCTATTGAGGCAGGATGGAGGCAGAAAAAGAGATTGAGAGTGCTGAGAATGATAGATTTCTGAGACAATTTACAAACATTGATGTTGCTGTTAGAACTTACGTCTTAGATCCTTGTCTAGTAGCCAAGCAGACATACTGCCAAAGGAGTTGAATCATATCCATCTCAGCATTTTTGCTATAAATGGAATCACAAGACAAAAGGAGCTTGCAACTACATGAACGGACGGATCATGGATTCTACTTAGAGGAGTAAACAAAAGTTTTTATGGAATTGGTTCAAGAGATATTTGGTCATCATTACGAATAAAAATTATATACCAGCATCCGTTGTAGGAGATGAAGAGATAGAGAAATGCTATAAAGAACTCAAGTAGATTCTTCAAATTAAAGGATATCAACATGGAACCATGCCCCAAAGCAAGTAAACTGGACCTACCCTGTGACCCAATGATACCTCTAGTAACAGTAACTGTAATGAAAATAATAACAGTTAGCATTTATAGGGCACGTATTATGTGCCAGGCACTGGGCTAAGTGCTTTATAAATATTATCTCATTTGTTTCTCACAACAAATGAGGTAGGTGCTACTACTGTGCCCATTTGACAGCTGAGGAAACTGAGACAAAAAGTAGTTAAATGACTTGCCCAAAGTCAAACAACTAATTAAGCAACTAAGATTAGATTTTAACTCGGGTCTTCCCGATGCCAAGCCGAGCAATCTATATACTATGTCACCTGACTACGAAGCCTACACCTTAAAGAGACCAAAGAAAGAGGAAAAAGAACCACATGTGCAAAAAATATTTATGGAAACTTCTGTTGTGGTGGCAAATAATTGGAAACTGGGGGTAAGGGAAGGGTGACCAACAAATTGCAGAATGGATGAGCAAGTTGTGGTATATAAATATGGTGGAATCCTTTTGTACTGTAAGAAATGATGAAAGGGATGGTTTCAGAAAAACCTAGGAAGATGTGTATGAACTGATCCAAAGTGAAGTGAGCAGAACCAGGAGAATAATTTATACAGTAACAACAATACTGTAAAGATAATCACCTTTGACTTAGTGACTCTGATCAACACAATGGAACCAATCACAACTCCAAAAGACTCACGATGACTTATGTCATCCACCTCCAAACAGAGACACAATTAAATAATTAACTTAGAGTATAGATTGAAACATACTTTTCCTCTCCTTCTCCTCCTCCTCCTTCTTCTTTTTCTTCTGTATGATGAGTGTGGGAACTTGCTTTGCTTTACTATACATATTTGTAACCAGTTTTGCTTTTCTTGACTTCTCAATGGATAGAGTTGGAAGATAAGAGAGGGAAGAAATTTTGGAAGTGAAAATGAAATTAAATTGAATTTTTAAAAAAGGAAAAAACATACTTTATTACTTGGTGACTTCATTGGAAAGGTAGGCATTGGGGAGGATGGTGAAAAATAGATTTGAAACATGGTTCTGTCAACCTGTAAGTCTGGTTAAAGAGGCAAACAGGCTAAGTGATATGTAAATCTATATTGTTTATTTCCTTAAAGCTAGTTGAAGCTAGCTTAACCTGTATGTACAAGGAACCAAAACATAAGTTCTGACTGATAAAAGAATGAGAAGATTTAAATACACCTTAGAACAATCTCAACTCAAATTTATGGTTTCCATGTGGTTTTTTATCCATATCATAAGAAAGGAAGTTTCTTACTTGAGTAAGTCATAATTACAGTGAGACAAGAAAATTGGTAAAGTAGTGTCTGTTGGAAATGATCCCAAGGATATCTGAGTTTCTCTGTGTAGTGTACGTCTCTGGGATCTTTGAAGTTGCTGACATAGTAAAAGACATTTTTAGAGCAAAGCTAAGTAATCAGATTGATTAGTTTAGACTTTGACCCTTATAGAGATTATTAAATTGATATTAAATGATTATCAGTTCAAAGCCTTAGACCTATAGATTATAAATGCTTTCTTCAAGAAAAGTTAGGATGTTCTGTGTATGGTAGGTAAACACCAAGTAACATTATAATAAAAAACCTGAAATTAATTTAACAACAGAAAATATCTGGTTACTGATGTAGGAGTTATTTCCAAATCAGTTGTATGTACACAAAGCAAAATTGCTCTCAATATAAAAGTGGATGTGGGAAGATTAAAAACCTTCCAGGACTCAGAATTCAGCACTAAATGATGGAGATGGGATTTGCATTGGAACTCTGAAAGGAAAAGACCATGTTTTGGGGATCTGAACCCCAAAAAAGAAAAATCCCTTGACTTTCCCACATTCCCAGTCACCTGATGCATCACCCATCCCAGTAATACTTTCAACTGTCCTTTCATTGTGCTCCCCCAACCCTTCATTCTCTGTTACCTCTGATCTAGCTCAGTCCTTCATTATCTGTTACCTCCAGACCAGGCTATTTCCCACATGAAATTCCATCTAGAGCTCTCCTCTTATTTCTGTGTCACCCCAGGCTATTGGCCACTCCTGGATCATATCCAGATCTTCCCATAGTCTTTCTGTATAAAAGGTCCATCTTGCCCCCATTAAATCATTAAGATTCTTAAAATCTGGCCACTTATATTGGCATTATAATAAACCTTGTTACTTGAATTGAAAGTAGTCTTGAGTCAAATTATTTTAAGGCAGACCCATACCTTTTATCCTTGAATTTTGGGGTTCCCAGCACTCCTAGACCACAATACCAGACACCAGGGTTTTGCAGCTGATAATCATAAGCGAGACCAGAATGCAGGCTAGGTGAGTGAAAAACATTGATTTAGCCTCATTAGCTTGTTTGTTGTTCTAGGTTATATTCATTTGTATCACTAAGCCTTAGAGCAGGGCTGCACAACCGTTAAAAAAAAAATTGAGACTGTTAATACACATCACATCTTTTAGCCAATGGAATCATTAAAGGAAGGAAGCTTTTACAAATGAGAGCTTTCTCTAATATGAGGGAGGCTTATCACTCTTCCTATCAGGGTTCTCCATCTGAATGAAGCTCAAAATCTGAGGAATTCCATTTCTGTGGCACTTCAGTTTGCACAAGTTTGTGTAATGGACAGACCCAAAAAAACAAAAACTGAGAAGAGGGTGTTAAAAATCATGCCTGATACACAAAAAAGTTATCAAGGAAAATTTTTACAGCAGAGTTCAGAGGAATTGAAAACTTTGGCCAAAGTGGACCCCATCCCTCTTTTCAGAAGAGGGAGTGCCTTCTACGTTCATTCTCCCTGAATGAATGGGTAGCTCCCAACGAAGGCTACAGGAAGACTACAATTTGTTCGGACCAATGCAAGCCTTTTATATTGTTCCAAATTTTGGACTTCCCACCACACCATCCATTGGCCACATGACTTTATGGTCTCCTTTCTGATAGGTTTCCCCTCAAACAGCTTGTCAAGCCTGTGCACAAGTTTCTGACCTTTTTACCTGACCATGTTAGGTCACAACTCTGATTAACTATCACCACTCAAAGCTAGAAGGTTTTTCAATTATTTATTTATTTATTTATTTTTAGTTTTCAACATATATTTCCACAGGATTTTGAGTTCCAAATATTCTCCCCATATCTTCCTTCCCCCATCCCAAGATACCATGCATTCTGATTACCCCCTTCTCCAATCTGCCCTTCTTTCTATCACACCCCCTCCCTTCCCTTATCCCCATCTCCTCTATTTTCTTCTAGGGTAAGATAGATTTCTATAACCCCATTACCTGTATTTCTTACTTCCCAGTTGTATATAAAAACAATTTTAACATTTTTAACAATTTTAAAACTTTGAGTTCCAACTTCTCTCCCTTCCTTCTTCCCACCCATCCCCACTGAGAAGGCAAGCAATTCAATATAGGTTATATATGTGTAGTTATGCAAAAGAATTCCATAAAATTCATGTTGTGAAAGACTAATTCTATTTCCCTCCATCCTATCCTGCCCCCATTTATTTTATTCTCTTTTGACCTTGTCCCTCCCCAAAAGTGTTTACTTCTAATTACCCTCTCCTCCCCCTTGCCCTCTCTTCTATCATATCCCCCACACCCCACTTATCCTCTTCTCCCCTACTTCCCTGTAATGTAAACTAGATTTTCATACCAAATTGAGTGTGCATGTTATTCCCTCCTTAAGCCAAATGTGATGAGAGTAAGTTTCACTTTTTCCCTCCCATCTACCCCTTTTTTCCCTCCACTGAAAAAGCTTTTTCTTGCCTCTTTTATAAGAGATAATTTAAAGCTGGAAGTTTTTACCCTGTTGAAACAGAACTCTTTCCTTTGTTTCCCACAAGGGCTTTAAAATGAAAATGATCTAGAGTTCAAAACCAAGGAAAGTTGATAAAAACTCTAACTCAAACTAAGTCAGGTTCAATGCTGAATTGAAGGAAACAGAGATCACAGTGGGAACATTTGGTGTCACAGTAGTATCAGGACACTCCTAAAACTAGCTGAATTTTTCATAACGGAGACTTTTGTTGTTCACTGAAGAAGTCTGGCATTTAAAGGTGCTTCGGGGGTGGGTTAGGGAGGCATTAAAAACTAATGGGAAAAAAATATTCCGAAATTATAATTTCTATCTTTTTAAATAGATGAAATTGTGTTAATCTTGGTTAAAAAGCTGCAGTTTTACAAGGCTGATTACTTCCTACCTGGACAACGGGAGACATTTTATAAAGATATTTTTTCACAGATTAATTACAAAAGCAAAGGTAATTTGGAAACCCAGTTCCTTGGATAGAATAAGAATGAAAGCCTTATGCTCTTCTTATATTTTTGGCATGCCACAAGTGGCTGTGAGCAGCAAGTTGTGCAGGCCTGCCATTTTCTAACTCTAAATAAGATAGTTATGTGCGCAGAAGACTTTACCCTCCACCCAGACTTGGCCCTTCACCCAGAGTTGAAAAGGAAAGACCTAATAATTTTAGTCTGGAGGAATTTTACCTTGCTCTTGTTAGCCGAGTGGGGTGGCTATTTTTAAAGAGTTTCTGTAAATCTACCTTGAACTGGGAAACATTCTAGCTATTTTATTCTTTTTTTTAAATTAAATTATTTTATTTGTTTTCAGTGTTCTACAATCACTTTCATATATCTTAGATTTTTCCCCTCCCCCCTTTCCTCCCTCCCTCCCCACTCCCTCCCTGAGATGACATACAATTTTATATAGGTTCTACTCATATATTCCTATTAAATAAATTTTCATTTTAGTCATGTTGCATAGAAGAATTAAAATGAATGGGAAAAATCATAAAACAAAACAAAACATAATACAAAAGAAAATGGTCTGCTTCATTCTGCAATCCAATTCCATAGTTCTTTCTCTAGATGTAGAAGGCATTTTGCCTCAAGTATCCATGGGGAATTTTTTAGGTCCTTGCATTGCTGTGAAGGGCTAAGTCTACCAGAAAAATTCCTCGCTCACTGTGTTTGTTGCTGTGCACAAAGTTATGCACCTTTCACTCAGCATCAGTTCATATAAGTCCTTCCAGGCCTCTCTGAAGTCTTCCTGTTCATCATTTCTTATAGCTCAACAAGTTACAGCTGAACAAGTTGTGGTATATGAATGTTCATTCATATACTACAACTTGTTCAGCCATTCCCCAACTGATGGACATCCCCTTGATTTCCAGTTTTTGGCCACCACAAAGATAGCTATTTTATTCTTGCACACAAAAGCTGAGTTGGCTAGGAGGGCCCTGAGGAAATGAGGATAGAGGCTATCACTTACTACATATCCAGAACAACACTCTGAACCAACCCCTAATCCTATCACAGTGGAGACTTCAAAACCAGCCATCACCACAAGACCAGTAGAATCCAGGGAAGCACCAAAATGGGAGAGGGCCCACTGAGAGAAGTGCATTGACATTACTAGCACTCAAGGTGCTGGTATTGAAGGGTGGTACTGAAATGTCAGAAATATGAGCTAGTTTCTATGGAAACTTCTTGAGCCTCTTTATAATGGTCTTTGAGTGAATCCCAAAATTAAGTTGACTAGTGACAACTTCCAAAAGTTTGGTCTAAGAAAGACAAACAGAATTAGGTTGCCCAAGGCCAGGTTTTATTTCTCTCAGGGTGGATGACATGCATAGGCATGGAGCTGCAGCATTGGTACTGAGCTCATTTTGGGGCTGGGACATACAGATTATATATCTTTTCAGCAGGGACTATCACCACATCATGATTGTACCTTCAGATGGAGGAAATACCTCTTCAATCAGACCACTGGCAGGATCTGTCTCTAAACTTGAGGAAAACACAATGGGGCTTCCTTACCTTAGATTAAATTACCTGCAAGCTTGGGTTGGGGTTTGACCAGGATAAGGAGAGTTAATGTAATCTCATCAGAAGTGTCCTTCCAAAGAAAAACTGAGCCCAAAGTCAAGACTTCAAAAGAAGGGAGACTGGAGAAAGCTCTGAATCTTCAAGATATTGATTATTAATAATCATTTTCCGCACTGGGAGCATTCTTCTGTTTATGACTGATAAGGACCAGGCACCTTGAACAAGACATTATCTTGATTAACTGAACTTCTCTTATCTTGTTATTTTATGGACTTTATTCTGTTATGACACTCATATTTATGTTATGACACCGCCTTGTTTATGGCCAATGGAAACCAAACACTCTGGGGACTCTCTCTTGTTCTATGGAAACTATAATTTTGGCTGACATAGACATCCTGAGTCAAAAGAGGGAACATTTATTCTATGGGTATATAATCCCCTTCAACTGGCCTTTCTTTGAGCTCATTTCTAAACTAAGTCCCATGCATTCATATGCATGTTGGCAGCTTTGAGAGAAAAAAACATGCACAAGCAGCCTGTCTTTCTTAGAGAGAACTCTTTAAGATTGACATTTCTCTTCTACATAAATTCTCCACCTGTGGGCCCCTACATCTATGAAGCTTATCTTCCCACTAGTCAGTCAACAAGCATTTATACTAATTGACTGACTAATGTTCCCACTGATAATGTATATTTGTGGCAATGTGTTTCCTCAGCCAATGTTCTATTACAAAGCTTATTACTATACTCTCCCATTAAATTCCTTTTATTTGAATTAGTTGTGTTGTTAAGGCAGCTAGGTAGCACAGTGAGTAGATCACTAGGCCTGGAGTCAGGTATAGTCAGTCATCTTTCTGAATTCAAATCTGATCTCAGACTCTACTAGCTCTGTGACCCTGGGTAAGTCACTTAACCCTGTTTACCTCTGTTTCCTCATCTATAAAATGATCTGGAAAAGGAAATGGCAAACCACTCCATTTTCTTTACCAAGAAAATCCCAAATGGGGTCACAAAGCATCAGACATAACTGAAAACAACTGTTCTCTGCCCAACTATAAGAAAAGCAAAAAAACCTCACTAGGGTTTGTAAATTATGGTTTTGACTGGATATAGATCCACAGAATAGCTTGCACCCTCAGTGTGACTCTTGGGGCTCTCAATTCTTTCAGAAAAGGATATTATATACATATATAATATATATGATATATATGTCATGTATATTATATAAATAAAGAATAGAATGCAAACATTTGAAACACCATTAGCCTGACCTATTTAAACTAGCTATTGAATTAGTAAAAAAAAAAATTCATTATTGAATTAGTAAAAATGAGAAATGAATAAAAGAACAGACTGCTATTTTTCCCAAGTGATTTTTGCTGATACAAATCAATTGCCACAAGGATGTTGAAATAGCCTAAAACCTCTTTGTCAGCAAACACTTAAAAATCATGAAATTTTACAGTGGGGAAGTATTCCTGTGGCTAACGTGTGACCTATGCTCCAAAGGAATTTATACTATAACATACCTAAAAAGTAGTCATCCAGCTTCTTACTGAAGACTTGCAATGAGGGAGAACACCACATACCAAGGCAACCTCATTCACTTTTAACAGCTCTAATTGTTAAGAAGCTTATCTTGACATCAGTTCTATATTTACTTATTTTGGGGTTTCCACCGTTTGCTCCTGGCTTTGTCTTCTCAGGCTATGCAGACCAAGTTACAGCCCCCTTCCACGTGACATACCTTCATATATTTACTACCTATGGTACTTTCTCCACTCAGTCTTTTCTTCTCCAGTTTAAATATCCTCAGTTGTTCCAATTAATACTCATATGTCATGAATTGAACCAACTTCTAGGCCCCTCTGAATGCTTGTCAACGTCCCTGAAATGAACACAATATTCCAGGTGTGATCTGACCAGGCTGAGTATAAAGAGACCTTATTCTTTATTCCAGGAAGCTTTGTCTCTCTTTTTGCAGCTTAAGGTCACATTAGATTTGATTCACAAGTTTGAATCATACTCAGTTTGCAGATTCCTAATCCCCACAGATATTTTTCAAATTGCAATCTGTGTCTCAAGGATCTTGGACTTGTGAAGTTGATTTTATTTTCAAGAGTTTGTATGCAGTCTTATTAAATTTCACATTATTAGATTTAACCCAGAACTTTAATCTTTCGAGGCATTTTTGGACTTTGACTCTGTCATCTACTATGTTAGCTCCAACGCCCCAGCTTTGTGTCCTCTATAAATTTGGTGTATATTTATATTATACATAATATATTTATAATATAAAAATTATACTAGATATAAAGTCTTCCATTCCTGTACATCATTGGTGTCAAACTCAAGCAGAAACAACAGCCACTGTGTACAATGTTCCCTTGGTTCTGCTCAATATTGTTTTAAGAATGACTCCAAGTGAATAAGTTATTTTGTCTATTATAAATACCCAGATTAACTATAAAAGACATATGAAGAAAAACTCTATCTGCATCTAGAGAGAGAACAAATAAGTGGAATTATGCATAGAATAATATATACTTAAATAATATGTATAGAATAAAACATAAGGATCCCTGTGACTGTCTATTGACTTAGTTTCATTATTTATGCTTTATTATATTTTTATTTATTTTGTGAAATATTTCCCAATTACCTTTTATTCTAATGCAGGGTATAATAGGAGCATGGTCAGTGTGCTTTACACAGTTCATAGATAAAAATGACACAAAACCAAACACAGTTCTCTGAGTCTTTCCTCTACCTTCCAAGGTGACATTGAAGCATTAATGACTATTCTTTGAGCCTTGCAATTTAAAAAGTTAAATTGTATTATCAATTGGTCCACATCTCTCCATCTTTTAAAAAATAGCATAAATACTTTATCAAGTAACTACAACCTTAATGAGGGAGAAGGGTCTACCACACCTTCAAGGACCCACTATGCTTAAGCATCAATGAGAGAACTTAGATTGACAAACTCAGTGCTTCAATGATTCAAAAACAAAAGATGAGGAAAAAGAAAAATATGATGGAGGAAGTGGTAGCAGCGAGGGACTTATTATTCTTATATTTTAGCCCCCAAAGGAGAAAATTATTTAAACATGAAGCTATTGGGTAGTAAGAGTAATGTAAACCTCACTCTTATCTGGCTAAGGCAGGGAAGACTTTTAAAAATTATACTAGACATGTATATCCTATATCAGACTGCTTGCCATCTGGGGGAGGTGGGGTAGGAGAAGAGGAGGAGTAGGAGAAAAATTTGGAATGCAAAATCTTATAAAAAAAAGAATGTTGAAAACTATCTTTACATGTAGTTGGAAAAAATAAAATACTATTTACAAAATAAAATTATGCTGGAAGAAATATAATAAAGTTAATAGAGTATACATTCCCTATACATTCTTTGAATTGACAGCCTAAAGCTATATTTTGTCTGGTACAGAGATACTTTCCCTATGTAAAAGATACTGAACCCTTCATTTCAATATAACTTACCTCCAAGAAGAGGCAGGCTGGGACATTGTGAAAAGAAGATTAAAGTTAGCAAGGGAAGAATCTAAAAAGTAAAGTAAAAGAGTATGACAAACTATAGCTGCTTAAGGGTGGTTAGGAAAGAAAGAGCTCAGGCAAGCTCAAAGATTTGGGTGTGGCATGAGGGAAGGGGGAAAACCCAGTCCACCATAGAGAAACTATAGATATCTACTACTTGTTTCATTTTTTCTTTCTTTTCTTCTTCTGAAAAAATTGGGGGGGGGGGGCAGCAAGGAGGAATAAATATCATAACAGGATCTCAAGGAAGAAAAATCATCACTGTGGATTTAAATGGGCTACATTTGCCAATAAAACAGAGGAGGGTGGCAGAATTCATTAGAAAACAAAATTCAACAATTTGGCGTTTGAGTTTGCATTTGGGTTTTGGTTTTTACAAGAAATACACTTAAAACATCAAGATCCAAGAAGAGTTAAAACTTGAGACCACAGTAGAATTTATTACGCCCCAGTTGAATCCAAAAGAGGAGTAGTAGTTGTGATCTCAGATAAGACAAATGTAAAAATACAGTTGAGAGAAATAAAGTGGGAAACTATGATTATTGCTCCACTTTTTCCCCCAGTCCTGCTGTTTACACAGATATAAGGAAGTCTCTAACTACTCACATCAGCACATACTCTGTAATTTACTCTTTGTTGCTTGGGAAAGTGATAATTGAAATGGTTTACCCAGGATCACACAGCTATTCAGGTGTCAGAGGAAGGAATTGATGGATCCTTCCACTCTGAGGATGACACTATTCACTATCCCATACTCCTTTTCTGTTGCACTAAAATAAATGATAAGTGTGAGGAATGCATTGTACCATGAATCATTCACAGAATTCAGAGAACCATGGGCAAACTTTGAATTGAGAAGCAGTAAGTGGAAAGAATATTCTAGGTTGTTTTAATTTATTGTTAATTTATTTTTAACACTCTTAATTTTTTTTTAAATTCTGAATTTTCTCCCTCCCTCATACCCATCTTTCAACCATTGTAAGCCAAGAAATGTGGTATCAATTATACATGTGAAATCATTTAAAACATATTTACATATTAGCTATATTGCAAAAAAAGAAAGAAAAGAAAAAAACCAAGAAAATTAAAGAAAGTAACAAAAATTATGCTTCAACTGCATTTAGACTCCATTAGTTCTTTCTCTGGAGGTGGACAGCATTTTTCACCATAAGTGTTTTGAAATTGTCTTGAATCATTGTATTGATCAGCATAGCTAAGTCATTCACAGTTGATTATCTTTACAATATTGTAGTTATTGCACAAATTGCTCTCCTGGTTCCATTCACTTCACTTTGCATCAGTTCATATAAGTCTTCACAAGTTTTTATGAAACCATCCTGCTCATCATTTCTTACAGCATAGTAATATTCCATCACAATCATATACCACAGTTTGTTTAGTCATGCCCAATTGATGGGCATCTCCTCAATCTCCAAATTTTACCACCACATAAGAGCTGCTATAAATATTTTTGTTCATTCAGGTCCTTTTCCTTTTTCTTTGATCTCCCTGGAATACCTAGTAGTGGTATTGCTGAATCAAAAAGCATGCATAGTTTTATAGCCCTTTGCATATCTAGTGTGAGAAATGATTATTAATAACCAATATCTTAGGTTCAGAGCTCACCCTTTCTTCTAATGTCCTTTAAAAATTTCATCTGAAAAAAATAATTAATTTAAAAAATTAAAAATTTCAGTCTGAAAGACATTACTGATAATGAGATTGCATTGATTCTCCTCATCTTGGTCAGATCCCATCCAAACATACAATGAATTTAATCAAAGGTGGGAAAGCTACTGTTTCCTGCTCTGGCTTGGTGGGGCATACATTCTTTGAATTGACAGCCTAAAGCTATATTTTATCTGGTACAGAGATACTTTCCCTATATAAGAGATACTGAACCCTTCACTTCAATATAACACCTCCAAACAGTTTGGCCATCAAACTGATGTTAAACCCAGTTAACCTGGAGTTTACTAGCTAGATATTGATAATCATTTAATATCATTTTGGGACCTTAATAAGAGGGAGAGCCTGAATTAACCAACCAGAAGAAGAGCCTGGACCTAACAGCCTCTTTGTTCTCTTTCTATATCAACAAGGCAAGATAGGGTTGACTTAGCATTCTTTATGAGACCCTTAACCGAAGACATTATCTTGAATAATGAGACTCTTGACAAATCTTAATATTTTTTGGACATATGCTATGTTGTGGCATGGTTAATGGTAAAGAAAACACCATTATCTTGGTGATGAGAGCTGGAAGGGGAAGGGGTATAGGAACTCCGAGACTAGAATTCCCTGCGTGGGCTCTCTGGAGAAGAATTCACGGACTCAAGCATTGTTGAGGTAAAGTAAAGATTTATTATGCTTTTCAGAGGGCAAGAGTTCTTAGGGAACCTGCCATTTGAATGGAGTACAGGTAAAGTTTATATAGGATATTCTATAGTTAAACATGTGCCAAATATGCTAACTAGGTGATTCAGGGTGGGATTAGGGAGTGGCTAAGGAGTAGTTAGTTCTGAAAGGAACATGCACTTTGAGTACCCAGAGTTCATTGGGAAATAGCCCAAGGTGGGGCTACATGGAGGTGTGGTTTTAGGCCTGAAATGTCACTAAGTCAACTAACAATCAGGACTTACTGAGAAATACCCAGACTGCTCTCATCAATGTCTTGTTAGACAGGATAAATGTAAGGGAGTATATATACGTCTAAGTCTAGGATACATGTGATTTGTCAGTGAGTAGTAAACGTTTTTGTGACCCAGTGCACAGCCCATTCAGCCAGTACATGCTGGTTCAGACTAATAAGCTCTATAGGTGCAACTGGCTGCTGTATCAAGAAAAGAGATAAAAGTTTTGCTGGGGCAGGCTATGTCCTTGGACTGGGAAAAAACTGCCTAGGACAGTGTTTTGAGGCTAGGGAGAATTGTGATTTTTAAAGATTTTAAAATTGGGGCCCAAACATGTACCTAAGCACCCCATCATTGCATCGTAATTTCAATTGAAATTTTGTCAACTCTCTTATCTTATTGTATGTATAACTTATTCAATTAAGAAAATTCCTTTCTTGTGGTATAGTTAAACACATATAGAGACCATAAATCTGAGGGACACAGACATCCTGGGATTGTCCTAAAACAGATTTAAGTCTAGGCATCCTTGTATCAGACAGTCAGAAGTTTCCTTCTGGCTCCATGATCATGCATATGCTAACTTTAAGGGAAAAAGACAATATGAATTTAGTTTATTTGCTTCTTTTAACCAAACTTTCAGGTGGACAATATCAATCTCAAAAACCAAGCATGAAACCAAATTCACTCTGAATCTCATGGATTGCACAGCAATAGGTTCCTATATAAGCACTATTTAATGGTTTTTTTAGGCCCTCCTGACTTAACGTGAATGTAAATAGAAATTGTTTCTCTTGGTGAACAACCCTGAGGGTCTTCCTCTCCCAGTTTGGTTGTTTTTTTTAATAAAAGGAGCCATCCCTGGATCAACTTCTTAAAGAGGCCTATTCAGCGAATAAGCATTGCCTCACTCAAAGTGAGAACTTGGAAAGCCCTAAGCTTAAAAGGTCGTCTCCCACTGCATCCTGGGCTATCTCCAGTCATCCCGATGAATATCTGGTCGCTGGTCCCAGATGACTCTGGAGGAGAAAGTGAGGCTGGTGACTTTACATAGCCCTCTCTCACTCACAGACAAGTCAATTGCAAGTCATGTCATCATTTCCTTGATGTTATGGTCCTCTTTGAGAAGGAAGGATATACCACATAACCACAACCTCCAATCAGTTAACCAGTGGACCACCTACTGTTTTGAAAGGTGTATAAACTGTGAATCACTGCCATGATTGTTTTTGGTCTAAGAGAGATGGCCAAATGACCATCCTTTTATTAATAACTTGCTGGTCTTATTAATAAAATGATTAAATTACCCCAAAACTACGTCTCTTGAATTTTTTTAAGCATCACACTAGACTCTCTGTAAATGGTTCCAGCCCCCCACTAATGGTATTCCTCCCCAAGAGTAAGGGCAGATCTCCTATTAACCATTAACCATTAGATTAGCTTGTAGTGATATTTTATTTCAAAGATATAATTATAAATACACAAACTAATTACCAACACAGGAGGCTTAATCTCCCTCCTTCCTTGAAATACCTCCACCTCAAGGAAGAGGAATAGCACAAAGTCCCAGTTCCAATATCAAGATGTCTTTCAGACTCCATTTGGGCACCCTACTTTCTCAAGGCTTCCCCACCAGGCTGACTGACTACAACATCCTGCCTGGAATTTTGGCATGGCTCAAACTTCTGGATAGAGTAGGGGATCACTGCCAGTACCTGAAACTGAAAAGTATGATACAGAACAGAAATTCCAGGCCAAAAGAAACTGGAGCCAAGGAATAAAAGGGAGAGCAGAGAAAGGAAGTCCTTTCCCTCTCACTGGCACCCACACCGGGGATGAACTGTGATCTTCACCATCCGTACAGGAGCAGGAAGGAATAGGAAAGAAAGAAATCTGAAAGAGAATGACTCTCTGTCTGACCAGTTTTAAAAAACAAAGCATTTCTAGTTAAATAGGCATTCAAAGGAGGCTACTCCCACCCATATGGTAGGGGACTAAAGAGTACCTCTATGTTAGAACTAATTATCTTTCTCCCTAAACACTCTTCCACTCCTATCTTCCCTGTTTCTACAGAGGGTAACATCCTCTTCCCAGTCTCTCAGGCTCTAAACCAAAGGTTCCCAAACTCATTTGACCTTATACTGCCACCTTTTAAAAAAATGACTCAGTACCCTCTGGAAACCTTCTTTCTTTTTAAAATTTGCATCATTTTAAAAAAGCATAAAATATATTTTTAAATGACGCATCTTAAATTTAATAATTTATTGAAAATTTGTGGGTTTTTCCTGCATTGAAATTTTGATGATGCAATATTGCATCATGTAACTGTATAGTATTGTATTGTAAACAAGTCATTACATCATTCCTACTGATGCATGCTGGACTTTCCAACCTACCAACACTTGCTTATTAAAACCTGTCAGTAGACTTGAACACTGATTGGTTATAAATTGCACTTTGTGTGTTTATTTGGAAGATAATGTAATCACAATGACTTTAACGCTGTTACACAATAGAGTAGTTTTTCAAATTTTTCTTCTTTTCTTATGCTTCCATCGCCCCCTTAATTTTATTCAATGCCCCCCAATTGCACACAAGGTTTATTCTGGATTATTCTCATACCCCACAGGGGACAGTATCACCCACTTTGGGAACCTATGCTTAAACCTAGGAGTCATTCTGGATTCCTCACTATCTTTTACACATACCTTCCCCATATCTAAGCTATACCCAAGACCCATCAGTTTCAGCTCTGAACATCTCTCAAATATGACCCCTTCCAGTCACCACTCTAATTCAGACCCTCATCACCTCACATCTGTATTATTGCAGTAGCTCACTGATACCTGCCTCAAGTCTCTCCCCACTCCAATCCATTCTCCATTCAGCCACTAAAGCGATTTTCCAGGGGCTGTCTCCAGTCGTCCTGATGAATATTAGGCCACTGGACCTAGGTGACTCAGAAAAAGAAAGTGAGGTTGGTGACCTTGCACAGCCTTCCTCACTCAAATCAAACTGCACATCATGTCATCATCTTGATGTCATGGTCCTCTTCAAGAACAAGGGACAAACACAACAGCAACAAAAGTAATTTTCCTAAAAATGTGGATCAGATCATCTCATTCCCCACCCCTCCTCAACAAGCTCCAGTGACTCCCTATTGCCTCCAGGAGCAAATACAAAATGCCCTGTTCTCATTCATAGCCTTTTATAGTTTGTCTCTCTTCTACCTTTCCAACGTTGCTATACCTTACAACCCAACCCCTACTCTTCAGTCTGGTGACATTGGCCTCCTGGCTGTTTCAAGAAAATGACTCTCCAGATTCTCAGCTCCTGGCACTTTCTCTGACTGTCCCCAATGCCTGGATGGCCCTCCCTTCTCTGTTCTGCCTGACTTCCCTAACTTCCTCTAAGAGCTAACGAAAATCTCACCTTCCACAGGAAGAATTCTCCAAATCCTTTTAATTCCAGTGCCTTCTCTCCTAATTATTTTCTATTTATCCAGTATATAACTAGTTTTGTATGTATAGTTTTGCATGCTGTCTCCCCTAGTAGTTTGTAAGTTCCTTGAGAGTAGGGATTGTTTATTGCCTCTTTTGTATCCCCAGTACTTAGCACAGAGCCTGGTACATAGTAAATAACATATAAATGTTTATTGATAAGATTGCTTGATTGATGTGGTCATGCCCAGGCAAATGCCATTACTTTGCATCCCTGGTGCTTGGAACAATTTGTTCCCTATATTAAGCGTTTAATAAATGTTTCTTCTTGCCTTGCTTTGCCAAGGCAATGACCAATGTTGGTTTGTGTGGACAGATAACAAAACATACTTCCCTTCTCTTAATAAAGTTATAGCTAGTGACATGAGAGGCAGAGTGGTAAGCCTGAAATCAGTAAGACCTGAGTTCAAATCCAGCCTTAGACATGTACTAGCTGTGTGACTTGAGGTAAGTCATATGAGCTTTGTCAGCCTGAATTTTCTTGTCTGCAAAATGAGGATGATAACAGCATTTATCTCACAGTCTTGCTATGAGGATAAATGAGATAATATATGTAAAGCAAATACTAAAACAATATATAAATTCTAACTATTATTGTTAAAATGTGGTGGGGAATTATAGGTACCTGATGTGGCATATGCTGTCATAGTTTCTCTATCACTTGGTTTTGCTTAACTTTCTTTGTGACAAAGGAGGTCACCAAGAATATATGGTAAAAGGTAAGCGGGATAAAGGGTAAGAAATATTGGGAAATGTCTCAGGTATTTAAAAAAGAATTGATAAAACTTTTTTAAAGAAAAGCTTGGACTTTATTAATACCTCCCAAAAAACTGACCAAAAGAATACTCATGACTACTGATTTATATGCATCCCTTCTCATTTCTGTAAATATTATATGAGTAATCTAAACACACATCAGGGGGTATATTTGATCAAGGTATGACAAGGGAATGTGCTGGCTTTTCAAAACAGGGTTCTACGAGAGAATACGTATTTATAATCGCACAGTTGACCAAAAGATGGAAAGAATGCTGCCTATAATATGGTAGAGCAAAATGCCATCTTAAAGCCTCCTCTCCAAAGAGTATCCCATGCATATGTCAAAGGTTCTGTGAAAGATAGAACAACAGAGATCGTTTCGTTTTATTAACTCTTTATTGATTAACATCAATGTTAGCATTGCTTAATGGCTAAAACTCATCATCTGAAGAATTAATGTTGAGGATCACTCAAAGGCCAATAGAGGGGTATAGTGTGGGCATCAGTAGTTGGCAATACATACCAATCAAGAAGAATGGAAGAAAAACGGCATGTGATCAGAAAAACAGGTGGTACAATCAAGTGGTAGGAGCAAATCCACAAGCTACAAGAAGCATCTAGACAAGTAGGGGAGAGCTTCCAGCTCACTGAATGGATCTCCCATGGAGGATTTATGGGAGAAGAGGGATAAGAAAAGTCGCATGGATGAGAAGGCAAGGATGGATTGCCATCTGTATCCTTAGAGAGAGGATCCACATCATGGAGATCACAGTTGCATTTAAGTATTAAATCATATAATTGACTCCTCCCTTCCCCCCCAAAAAAGGAAACTGTTCAAAAAAGTAAAGTTATTCAATTTCATAATAATATGGGCAACAACAAAAAAGACTTCTCACAGAACCCTCACTCTCAATCAGGAAACACAGACTATCTATTCCAGATACTTTTTCTTCCTGAAATACTTTTTGAAAGAGGAAAAAAAACCCTTTCACTTCCTTATACCTCCATCATAGCACTATTAGACCAGCTGTACTCTGACCTCCATATGCATACACCATGCAATGCAGATCCACATCCTCTTTTTGTTTACCTCCCATTACGCATAATGTCCCTTAAAGGTGAGCACCATCTCACCCCATCTGTCAATGAATGTATATCCCCATGGGCTTCCAATAAAACTTCAAAATACTTTTTTAAAGCCCAGGTTCACATTTTAACACAGAAACACTGAACCCTAAATTGGGATCACCCTTTAATTTCTCAATCAAATTTTGGAGAGAGGGATATTCTTTTACCTCCTTCTTCTCTACCACATCACTTAGTACAATGCTCTGTAAAATGTGACCTCAAGTTAAGTGGCTGATTAAATTCCTATAAGGATGTGCCTGATTTCCTATCAATCATTTCCCCTCTCCTTCACATCCACTGTGGTTCTATGATCCTAATTCTGAGTCTTGAAAGAATGAGGGAGCACCTGAGTTGGGGTGGAATCACACTTTATTGTGGCTAATTATTGGATGTTAAGAATGATTCATTAAATATAACTTCAAGTGGAGGGAAGAGCTGGGCAGGGGAGGTAAACAGTGTCTCCATCAGTCACTGTTACCGTCAGAGCTGTAATAACCGGCAAGGCTCAGGACTAGAGGTAAGAGTTCTTTCTGGGATGCTCCTCATGGTGGTAGGATTAAGCAACAGTCAAAGGAATGATACAAACCAACAGAAAGAGGTCTCCAAAGAGAAGAGTAGTCATAGTGGAATATATAGTTGAATATCACCAATCAAGTGCCATTACAACAGAGGAATACATTCTGATGGCTATGTCAGAGACAAAAACATGATCCACCCCCACCACAAACATTTCAGTGTCTCCAACTCTCATTCCCCACAGTCACAGAGAAACAGTGGAAGACAGCAGTTTGGTTATGATGATCCAAGAGAGGTGGGTGATTTGAGAATGGATTAATCCTGATCAGAGATCCTATTTTCCTGCATGGTCTTCTTAATCCAGGAAAGGTAATTCTTTACTCTAGTATAGATCCCATAAGTACCACATCTGGGTCCCCAGGACACCAGGCCAGCCACATAGTATTTGGTTTTGTCTTCATTAGGGACCTGCACAGCAAAGGCCCCACCACTGTCCCCTTCACAACTATCACTCCCTTTCTCTCCTCCAGCACAAATCATGTTATTGGTAAAAGTGAAGGTGTTGATATCTATTTTGGGGTCTTCACTCTTTACTGACTGACACTTTTCCAGGGGAGCCACAGGTAAACTGGTTCCTCTAAGTTTAGCAACAATTCTGCGATCATTTGTTCGACCCCAGCCTGAGATCAATCCCAGGGTCCCAAACTTGAGGTCATAATCTGGTGAACTCTCTGGCAGGCATATGGGAGAAACATTAGGCCCCAATTTCACTGGATCTTTTAGACGCACCAGTGCAATGTCATTGTCAAAATTCTTCCTTGTCTGTCCCTCACCAACAGTCTTCCAGTCCGGATGGATAAAGACACCATCAGCAAGGAGCACCTGGCCCTTCTCCAGAGCTGAATTATGAACTGTGGTGGTTCCCATGTACATAACAGGGTTGGAGTTGCTCTCTAACACATGGGCAGCAGTTAAGACCCAATGTTCATCAATGAGGGCTCCACCAGCTCTTGGACTCTGGAAGAAAACTTGCCAGGGGAAACTGCTAATATCTGCCGTTTTACCCCCAAAAATCCTCTGGATTCCTGCAAATGGCTGACTGGGAACTCCACAGACTAGGGAACAAAGAAAGATAAGTTAGCAAAATACCATTAGAAAGATATTGGCCTCAAACTGGTGCCCAATCATTCTCATTCTTTTCCAGCCTATAACGAACACTCTTCAGACCCCACATTTTGTCCATTTCCTCGTAGACAGGGTTTCACACAAACCCCCACTGACAAATGGGGAAAGAAAAAGGAGCTGGCTCCTGATCAGTCTGGACTATAGGTTGGTTTCTCTGCCAACACTATGGCTCAGTCTAGATGATGGGATAAAGAAAGAGGAACTGGGTTATCTTTTCCCTACCCACACTCACTTGTAGCTACATTTTCTATTGGTTTCTTGGAAATACAATCCCTTTACCTTCTACTCACTAGATCAGGAGCATCATTTGATTTCAGTTGATGGCCTATATATCTAAGCCCTTCCCTCCCCAGCCTAGCTGAATTCATCTGTTCTTTACCCCCAGTTCCTTCTGTATAAGATAGCAGGTTAGTCACTGTTCTAGAATCTGGGGGTCAGGTGGAATTATTCTGATAGGAAACAACTTTATGATAGCTATTTCTAGGCCCTCCTTCACTCTGAGTCATGAAAAAGTACAGTTAGCTAGCTAAGTAATATGTAACATAGATAATAACAGCAATAACCTCACCAAACAATAATTAAGGTGCTTCCTGATTGTATGAACGTGAGTTTAGTTAGGTTTGGAAGAATTAAGCAATGATGAAATAGACCTTGTCTTCTCTTGGCAAATGAGTGGTGGACTCTAAGTATGAAATGAGGCACACATTATCCATTGTAGACAACATGCCAGTTTGTGGTGCTTAACCATGTTGTTTTCTGTTATAAGAGAAGGGGTCTATGGGAAGGAGGCAGTACTGGGAAATTATGTTTTTAAAAATAAGTTAAATAAAGGATGAAAAATTAAGAAGAGAAGAATGAACAAATGAGCTTGATCCATAAAGCCAAGGTAGATAAATCCCAAAATTGGCTGGGTGAACGAGAAATATTTATTTTGTGAATATAGACAAACTTCTAGTTTGGGACCACAAAAGGATTCCATAGCTGTGATATAGGGCTTCTAGCCTAAAGAAACTGATGGACTACCATCCACACCCAGAGAAAGAAATACAGAGTCTGAATCCAGATTGAAACAGACTATTGGCTTTATTTTGTTTTGTTTCTTTCTCATGATTCCTCCCATTTGTTCTGATTCTTCTGTACAACATGACTAATGTAAAAATACATTTAATAGGAATGTACATGTGGAACCTATATCAGATTGCATGCCATCTTGGGGAGAAAGGAAGAAGAAAAAATATAAAACTTATGCTGTTAATATTGAAAACTAAAAATAAACAAATTAACTTATTTTTTAAAAAAAAGAAGAAGAAACTCATGGACCATACTATTCCTCACAGAGACCTTTAATTGAGATTGAGCTAGAAAACTCAGGTGCTACTCAGTCTATGTACATTGATTTTATATATACTACTAATTACCTAACCTTGTCAAACTGTGCATGGATTTGTCTATTTCCTTTTCCCTTGTAAATAAACTTAGAAAAATATTTTTATGGTTTCAAGTATATAGAGACAGAATAGAAGGGAAAAGGGGAACTAGGTGCTAAAATTGGACACATAGACATGGAAGCAGAGAAAGGAGGATATGAGTAACTGAGGTTTGGGCATAGCAGATCTCTATTGCTAAGGAAGACCCAAGAAGCATCGGTAATACCTATGGCCCAGAGTTCCGCCCTTGACAATCTTATCATTTGTGTTTATACCCAGGTTTTCTGAGGAAAAATTAACCTATCCATCTGATCTAGTATTTGATTATGGCTTTCTTGTACCTTTATATTACAATTGCTAGATCTGAATCTTTATCTAAGAGTTCTTAGCCTGCCATCTGTAAACTTGGATAGGAAAAAAATTCTATCTCTATTCCAAAATAATAATATTCCAAAATAATCTCCTTTGTAATTCCAGCATTTGATTTTGTGCATTTAAGAATGCTTTCCCATTTGGCTTTATAATAAAATATAAATTTTGACTTTCCCAGACTACCAAAGGGGTCCATGACACAAAAAGTTAAGAACTGCTGCCTAGACAGTCTTAACAGATTTATTATACCAACTCTGATCTCGATTTTTATTCCCATACTCCCCCTTCCTAGGGGACATCATAGATGTAGATCTGCCATCTAGTCCAACTCCTTTGTACAGTTGAGGAAACTGAGACCAGGGAAGTGAATTGAACTTGCTCAGTGTCACACAAAATAGTATAAATATCAGGGGTAGGATTTGAACACAAGTCCTTTTAACCTCTATTGGCCTCAGATTTCTCAACTGTAAAATGGAAATCATAATAGCACCTACCTTGAACGGTTCTTATGAGGATCAGATGAGATCCTAGCACAATACCTGGCCCATGGTAGGTGCTTATAAATGCTAATTCTCTACCCTTTCCTTCCATTTTCTGACTTCAAATCCAGCACACTTTCCACAGAATGCACCATTGTAACTCTCATAGGCCCATTTACTCTGACCCAGTTCCCAGAAGCCCCGGAATTCTCACACCCTAATACAGTCACCATGTCACTAGGTCATACTCTTATGGTCCCAAAGTTTCTAGGCTTTTTCTCCCAGGAGCTAATTCACTGTAGCACCAACAGGCTCATTTTTCCAAATATTCTAGAAATCACAGGTAGGACATGAGAGAATCCCTGGAGCCATGAGACACTTTTTTTTCAAGTAAGTTGTGCTAGAGATCAATTTTTCCACTCTTCTTCCACCCACCATCTTACTTTTTAGCACAATTATTCCCCATCCCCAGCACTCTTTTACCTGCTACACACTCAGGCAGCTCCATGCCCAGTACCTTGTTCACCCAGGTCCCGTTGGCAGCACAACGATATTCCCCTAAAATCAACAAGGAAGGCAGAGCCGTTTCAGTATTAAATTTCCTCATTAGAACTCCAGGCTCTCAAGAGGTAGGCATTATAAAGACAAGGACCAGAGCACAAGCACCTGGACCCACAAGGAGAAGATCTTAACCTTGTGCAGATTCTAGTCTCAAGACAGTAAAGTGGATGGAGACTTTTCCCTGACATACCAGTCAGTAATCCTACAGCAGAATGCATATCATAGGGAAGGGAAAGAAGAAGGGGAGGCATTGCATTATGATGAAGGCTGTGAACATACTTGATATGAGAGGGGAAAAGGTAGTCAGATGATTTTTGCATCTCGTGTTATCTTACATAAAGAGCTGCAAAGATCAGACCATCCTGCAAAAAGGGCTCTTCAGGTTTGTAGTTGTAGGCGTTTGTCTACAAATCCTTGGGTTTCAGATCAAACAATCTATTATGATTTATATATGATTAATTATATCAAGAATATTATAAAAACAGATTCCTATTTCAAGTAGGAAGCTGGATTAGAAAACTCAAAGTTCTCTTAGAATTCTAATTTTCTATACTTCTAGGAGTCTTAGAATTGATCTGAAGGACTCTGGGCCTTTTGTGCCTAAACTTTTTTGGTGGGGAGGCAATGGGGGTTAAGTGACACACCCAAGGTCACACAGCTAGCAAGTGTCTGAGGCTGGATTTGAACTCAGGTCCTCCTGACTCCAGTGCTCTAGCCATTGCACCACCTAGCTGTCCCAACAAAACTTCTTTAAAGAGTTTCCCTGGCTTCCTTCAAGTCCCAACTAAATCTCAGCTTCTGTGTGAAGTATTCCTGATACCCCTTAATGCTAATACCTCCCTCTCACAATTGATTATCTTTAATTTCTACTGTTTGCATGTTCCCTCCCCTATCAGATTGTAAACTCTCAGAGGGAAAGCAATGTCTTTGTCTCTTTTTATATCCCCAGTGCTCAGCACAAAGCCTGGCTTGTGGTAGTCGCTTAATAAATGTCTACTTTGACTTGACCAACTGACTATTCCCAAATAAGAATTATACTCTAAGACAGTGAAGAAAACAGCAATATAGTCAAGAACTCATAGGATTAGAAGATCACCAATTTGTAGCTAGAAGGAACCTACGAGCTTACCAAGGCCAACCCACTCATTTTACAGATAAAGAAATTGAGGCAGAAAGAGGTTAAGTAACTTGCCTTGGGTCACACAGCTAGCAACTATCAGAGGTTTGATTTGAACTCATGCTTCTTGATACCCAACCTAGAACCTCATCCCGTAGATCAATATGCCTCCCCTTTGCTCTTTCAACTCTATGAAAAACCTACCTTTTTATGTCTTCTTTTTTACTACTTCTTCCCCAGAGCAAAAACTTACCAGTCCCTTCTGTCTTCATATTATAATATGGCTCATCGCAGGTATATTGAATCACAGCCCCAAACAAGGTATTTTCTGTGTTGTCTGCTTTCCCATTTTTAATGGGTTCAGGAGAGCCGCAGTCCACCACTATAAGGGAAAATCAGGACAGAGGTCATCAGGGTATTCACTCTCCCCCAGCAAAGTTATAACATCAACTCTAACCCTCCACCCCACAGATTCCACTGCCTTTTGAGGTCCTCAAAAATCTCTGAGATGAGCCTTCCTTGTTCTCCCATTATGTGGACATCCTACCTGGTTTTCCTTATGCTACCTCCACTGAAGAATAAAACTTTACAGTCCAAATCATCACTACCCCATTAGATGTCTCTCTCTCTTGCTGGTAACTGCTGATGTGCTGGGGTCACAATTCCATTGCCCTTTTGTGTTTCACCTGGACTACGGTCATTTCTGTCTTATGGGCCAAGGAAGTTTCTGTGTCTAGGTGACTAAAACCCAATCCGTCTCCTCTTCCAGTCTGAGGGTAAGTAGTTGTATACCCTCAATCTCATTTTGGAGAATGTCCCGCTCAGTTACCTACGTTTGCATTTTAGGTTGGAATTACTCCACTGCCCGTTACTTTGACATGAAGAATAGAAGGATATTGAGCTGACTTTTCCCTAAAGAATAACAAAAACAACCATTAACTAGGAGGGAAGTCAGAGTACCAGAGGGAGTCCCATCCTGGTGTACAATGAAAAGTCCTCACCAATTTTAACAAGAAGATACCCAAAGCAGCCCAGAACTGTAGCTTCACAGTTGATTCCCATTTGCAGACAGGGCACAGAATACCAGACAAAGGAGCAGCAGAAGTGGGGGGAGCTCAGGAGATTCATGAGAGATTAAATACTCAGGAAGCATGCTTGGGCTGCCCCAGGTGTAAAAGAGATGTCTATGCCTTCTTTAGAAACAGCCATGGAAGCCAAACATTTGGAAATGCCTTGGTAGTGATTGCCTTGAATGGAGGGAAGGTAACTTACCTCCACCACTTCAAATCCTTCCAGACAAGTTATCTTCACAGTGTCCTTATACACGTATGTGGCCTTTACAGGATCCTGAACAGAGTTAGCTGTGAACTCTTTAGGACATGGTATTGCTTTAGAAGGAAAATGATGACAACAGAAAAGAAAACATCAATGAACAGCAGGTTTGAGAACCACCTGTCTTTAAAATTACATATTTCTCTGATCTATTTGCTTTATTTAATCAAAATATACTTTTATAGCAATTAAAGGGAGCCAGAGTCCACAACTTCTTTCACAACTCATTACCTCCAAAAGTACTGATCTATTCTATTTCCCAAGTTACAGATGATGAAACTGAGGCCCATAGAGTTTATTATTATAAACACACAATTTATTAAGTGGCACAGGAAGGACTGGGCTCCATATGGCCTTTCAGTATCACCTTATCGTTTGTCTAATAACCAAACATCAATCTATGCATCCATCCATGCAATCCATCTCTCTACAATCTTAGCTAAAAGAGCAATCTAATTCAATAATTCAGTTCTATTCCATAAACATTTAGGTGCCTGACTTACTGCCTTAATTCATCCAACATTAAACATAACTTCAATGTCTATGTTCTTCTAAAAAATTCTACTATTACATCCCCCCATCATTGACTTTCTCTCCTGTACCTGTCATTCCTCTTTTCTGGTACCTGATGTGTCAAAGGGGTAAGTGTCTAAGAGACTGTAGCATCATTCTCCAAAGGCTTCTCATAGGTTGGTTTCATTTCCCATGACCTCTCATCCAGAATACAAATAAAATGTATGAGCTGACAGGTAGATATACCTGAGTAGGAAGGACTCTTGGGTATTGAGGTATTTTCAGGATCACTTCAGGAGTTTGGAACTTCCACAGGAATTAAACAATTTTTGAAAATTTTAGAGAAATACTACATTTTTTAGAAGTTACTCCTCAATCCACTAGGCTTTCTATTCTTTCGGCATCCAATGTAATGGTATGTCTATACATCTCTCTCTCTAAATGTGTCTATATGTCTATACATCTATTCCTCGGGTATCTGGGACAGGAATGTTACTTGGATGCAAGCACCCATAGGAACAGCTTCCATGGCTACTCACGATCTCCATGGTAACGAAGTTTCCAGCCCTTTTTTTGCCCTGTTTCGTCAGTCTGGAAGATGATATCAAGAACATTGTCTTTGGTTTCAATTATTTGCTGCCCAGGAAATCCATTACCACAGTAGGGCCCAAATTGCTGACCTCCTGCAGTGAACTGGGAGGAAAAAAGAAATGAGAATGTCAGGAGAGATATAGAAAGGAAAGAAGGAAAAGATGCAGAAAGTAAGGCATAAAAAAACTTAAACATGGTATAACAGAATATGCTACTTGGCTACATGCTCCTAGAAGAGGCTAGGGAGCCTGCTCCTGGGAGCTTTGCGATGATTTATGACAAAAGTTCTTTATAAAGACATACGCACATTGAAGCATGCCATAACTAGTTTCAGTCTGCCAACCATGTGGTTAGAAGACTTTTTGATCATCTTTTGCCTCTTTTTGTATCCCCAGTGATTGGCACAGTGCCTGACACATAGTAGGCACTTGCTGGAATTTGGAGATCCTCCAAGAGGTACTAGAGATCGGAGACTCAGGCTCATTTTTCTCTTAGGCTACTTGCTCTTCAGCTGTTCTCCCTTGCTTTGAGTCCTTTGCTGACTGACAAGTGAAAGAAACTGCTTTGAGGACAGAGGCTTTGGCCCTCCCTCCCACCCCAAACCTAGATGTGGCCCCATGAAACGGGCCTCAATCTTTTGCTTTAACATTTGTACTTTTAGATGAGGGAATTAGAGATTCCAGTTTTATGAGGGGTCATGAAAGGCATCTAGGCATCCTGGCATCCAGATTTTGAAGCAAGTCCAGTATCAATACACATTTTGTATTGATACTGAGCAAAATGTGACCTTCAAGAGTGACCTTTCACACCTAACTTAGCAGTAACTGAGATGAAAAGTAATCTAGCAGCAGTGCCTTGTCCAGATGGGAATTTGGTGGGAATGATGAACATTATGAGACCAATATGGTATGGGAAAGAGTATATCCCTGTGGTATGGGGGGAATATATTCATTTGTACTTTTGTCTTTTAAAATGAATATCCCCTTCAAAAAACTGATTGGTGTTAAGTGGTTAAATGGAACAGGGCACTTAATAGTCATGGGCCCTTATGAATCAAAGGGAGATTTAGAAGAGATTTCCCTAATCTCTTCAGGAGACCCTCCAAAGTCCTGAGGATGACATGTGGCTGGCCTGGCTGGTTTTTCAAGCTGGGAGTACACTTGTTGCAATATAAAAAAGGAAAAGAACAAAAGAAAAAGATGCAAGAAAAAAACTGAAGGAAGGAAAGATCTGTTTACAAGGGGGAAATCCTGCACGTAAGAGAAACAAAAGTCATCATCCGGCACGTACACGTAGACTGTCCGGACAGTCTCCATCAGCATCACCCGCTTCCACATCAAAATCTTCTCTCTTAATAGTCACCACCACTTGGAAGCCTTTCTCCAAAAGCACCCGATAGTCACAGCGGGAGTTCTCAGGGTATAAACTGGGATAGTTGGGACTGGTAATCTCCCCAGCTGGATCAGTAAACATATTCCCACTGCAATTCACTTCAAAAGAGAAGGAAGAAAGGAGGAAATCAGCAGAATGAAAGGAAATCTTTTTCATCTTCTATCAATCTTACTCTTATCAGTTAATCATCTTTCATTCAAAACAAATCCATATCCCTAATTAGGATCTATATGCATCAATTTCCTGATGGTATATCATCTGTTGGAGTCACAATCCTCATTAAAGATGCCAAACCATAATGAGGTCCTACTAATCTGCCCATGATAAGAGTAGAAGCTTTTGAGAGCCTGAACCACCCCATGTTTGAAGGTTCTCCCTCAGCTAATATTCTAACTTTCTCCTATGGATGTTTACCCCTGGGTGTTTTCTTCCCTACAAGTGCTTAGAAATGAGAATATACATTCTAATGTGTATTAGAGAATATATAGTCTTAGAAATTAGAATATATATTCATCAAAATTGAGGCTAACCATGAGGGTTAAACTGGTGGTGCAAACTTCCTCATTCATGCATCCCAGGTGACTACTGTTATTAAATGAGGATGAATGGCCCACCTCCACAATTCTTCATGTCATCATGGAGGAAATACTCCGGAGGGCAGGAACAGAAGTAACCACCAATGTAGTTGTTGCAGAAATGACTACAAGGAACATCTTCAAAGTCCGTGCACTCATTTACATCTGAAAATAGGAGGGAGAGGATGGAAGTTGGGAATGGAGATCTATAGTAAAGAATGAGGTTTAACTAAAATCTACAAGATTAAGCATAGGGTCTAACCCTGCACAGCAGGAAGAAATATATTTTAAACCTCTGCAGAACTACTTTACATGCTCTTTCATGCTGTCATGAACTCCTCAATCTGCATACTACTGTCCTGTCTTAATTCATACTACCAAGCTTACTAGGGCTCACTAGGAATTAATGTAGCACAGGAATAAATGAGTTTACAATGGGGTCTTCAGATCCCAAATATCTCTTAGGAAGAAGTATGTTACACTGATTAGACACCCTGTTAAATTCTGTAGTAGGAAAGTACAATTAGCAGATTTATTAGTGTGATAAAACAGTAATTTAATCGATTTAATGAAATTTTTAAATGCCTCAATGGAGAGTACCTTATATGAAAATATATTAGAAATTTCACAAGTGTGTTTGAATGTCAAACTCATATCTCACAGAAGAAACCCAAGCTAATTCAAGACTTTTACATACCAATAGCAGTAATGGAGGTGAAACTAATGATTTTCCTTTATAAAACTTATGAATAAAATCCTGATTCATGAACTTGCTATTAGCTCCTTCATAATTCAGACACTAAAATTGGAACGTTATAACAAGACACTGATGGGGAGATATTTGGCCATACCCACGGCAATATAGTAAGCAGCAAATCCCGTGAAACGCTCTTCATTTGAAAAGTCTGACTCAAAGATCACTTGAAGGCTATTATATGGGACATGGTACTCCTTCACGATTGGAGAACTGGGGTTCTTACTACTCTTCTGTCCACAGAGCACCCCTTCCATGACGTCTCCTGACATGATCTATGAAGAAAATTTGGAAGAGGTACAGAGCTAGGGAACCAAAGCATAGAAAAGGCTTTGAAACATAAGGACTCAAAATAAAAGGAAAGAAGGAAGAAGAACCAGATTTTCTTTCCCACAAAGTTCCTCCATTCTTCAATCCCTCCCTCTATTTCTTTGCTCCAAGTCTTTAGTCTCAGGTCCTTCTGTACCTATACAATACCTTCACTGAGTCATACTCGCAGTTGGCTGACAATTCCATGTCCAGATGAGTGAAGTAGAGACGGATGCCATACCCATCAGGAACTCGGATGTTCCAGGTCTTCTGGGCATTATTGGGGTATGCCTGGGGGTAGTTAGGGGATAAAATTTCCCCATACATGGAGGTCTCCTCAGCCCGTGCCAGGGCTGCAAACAAGACAACACACCTAGAAAAAGGCACAGAGAGGGGTGACCTATATGCCCAGGGCTTGGCACTGTGAATTTTATCTTGATGATAATTAGGAAGCAAGTAATGTCACAGGGACAGGGTAAAGATAAAGATAGCCAGTCTCATGTTAGAAAGGAGAAAATATTGGAGAAAATAGGTCAGAGTCAAGACCCCTTAGATGTCAAATCTCTAAGCATTTCTATTGACTTGTGGGGAGATTAGGCTCTCTCAAGGGGAAAAAAAGAGTAAAATTCAGACCCTATATTCAATTCCACAGACATTTAAGTGATCACTGAGCAAGGCACTGAAAATATAAGTACAAAAACAAAACAGTCTTTGCCCTCCAAATTCTTACACACTACTATAACATGGCCCCAGGTAATGTGAAATGACTGCAATGAACTTAGATGACCATTGTACTCTCTTAGAGCTGTGTGTTTCCAATCCTGTGATCCTATGAGCCTAGATGTAGATATGGGTAAATATAAGATCATTTGAGAGAAGGAAGTCTGTGGTGACTAGGATGTAGGTGCATCAAGGTGCACTACATATTTCTGAAGGACAAGTTCACTTGAAGTTAGTGTGGCTTAATGAAAAAAGTGACAGCCTAGGAATTGGCATGAAGTGAGGTCAAGTCCTGCCTCTGATATGTTAGACTGTATGACCTTGGATAAGTCACCTGACTATTTAATGTCCCCAGGAAACTCTAAGAGAGATTATAAATTTCTTTTTTGTGTGTGGGGAGGAGTCAGTTAGGGTTAAGTGACTTGCCCAGCTAGTAAGTATCTGAAGCTGGATTTGATCCAAGGCCTCTTGACTCTGGGGTCAGTGCTCTATCCACTATACTACCTAGCTGCCCCTCTAAGAGAATAAATTTCATGACAGGCACCATTCAACTTCAGTTGAGTTTCCTCACCAGGAACTCCCTAGATTAATTAAGTCACAGATCCAGACCCTCTTTCAAAAACAGAAGGTCACATAGGTAATTCCTCTGACTTCAAATGAAATATATCTATTAAACACTGCATGCTAAGTATTTGTTGTTCAATCATGCCTGATACTTTGAGATCTCATTTGGGGTTTTCTCCACAAAGATACTGGAGTAGTTTGCCATTTCCTTCTCCAGCAAATTTTACAGGTAAGGAAACTGAGGCAAACAGGGTTAAGTGACTTGCCGAGGGTCACACAGCTAGTTAAGAGTCTAAGTCTGGATTTGAACTCATAAACAGGAGTCTTTCTGACTCCAGGCCCAACAAACTGCCCCATGGCAAGTGCTAGGGCTACAAATACATCCTAAAGGAGCTTACATTCTGATTGGAAAGGCAATACATACAGACTAGTGGTGGACAGTGAAGGGGATTACAGACTGGGGAGCCAGAGCATCCTCTGGTGAAGAGGCATCTATCTACAACAGGGCTAATTATTGACACAGCCTTTTCAGATCATAGGATCATAGACTAAGAACTGGAAAGGAAACTTAAAGGCTCTTCACATTTTACAGATGAGAAAACTGAGGCCCAGGTAGGTTGGTTAACTTGCCCAAAGTCATATATGTAGTAATGATAAACCAGGGATTTAGATCTGTCATCTTACTCCAAATCCAGGATTTTTCTTTACCACAATTTCTATACCACATTTAATAGAATCTGTAAAATACATACTCCTTGAGAATGGGGAATAGACATTCATATCACCAGCATCTAGTATAGTGTTTGGCAAGAAGTAGTTACTTAACACATACTTACTGAACTATTGCAGAGATTCCCAAACTTATTTGGCCTACTGCTTCCTTTAAAAAAAATTACCCAGTGCCCCCTTAGATATCTACTTTCTTTAACTCTTAAACAGTTTTGTAGATTTTGTGTCATTTCAAAAAATATAAAATAATTTTAAATGAAACATCTTAAATTTAATAATTTATTACAAACTTGTGAGTTTTTTCCTGCATTGAAATGTTTAATGATGCAATATTTAATGATGCAATAACTGTATAGTACTCTAAACAAGTCATTATGTGCATACATTCTTGCTGACACAAGCTGGACTTCCTGACACTGAACAACATGCTCACCTGCCAATACCTGCTTGTTAAGACCTGTTGGCAGACTTGACCACTGATGGGTTATAACTTGGATTTTGTGCATTTATTCAGAAAATAATGTAATCACTATGACTTTAACTCTGTTATACAACAGATAAAACATGTATAAACGTTTTTCAAAATTTTCTTCTCTTCTTTCCTTATGCTTCCACCACCCTCTTATTTTTATTCAGTGCCTCCCAATTGCACCCAAAGTTACTACCACCTCTCCAGATCATTCCAGCACCCTCTGGGGGTAGCATCATCTACTTTAGGAATCTATAAGTGATTTTAGAAGTGTTTGTAGGTCCCAGAAAAGGAGAAAATATGGAGAAACTGAAGAGGTGAAGAGAGGGAGGAGAAAAGAAGAAGACAGAGAGGAGGTAGAGAGAGAAGTGTAGCAAAAACAGGGAGGGGAAGAGGAAGGATAGAAAGGGAGGGAGGGAGAAAGACAAACAGAAACAGAGTATGAGAGAGAATGATCAATGGGACAAGCTCCCAGAGGAGACAGGAAGGACACAAATAGTGGAAAAAACATCTCTAGGGCTTCTTGATCACTCACTACTTACCATATGCCTGAGAAACTGGACATCTCTCAACTCTGGTTCTCTCCACCTCTGGACTTTGGAGCTCGGAGAGGGAATAGGTTTCACTGTATTTCAGTGAACAAACTTGCTTTAGGAGTGAGAGTCACCTGGAGTTCAATGACACTTCATATTGACACCAACATTCAGGTTCTACCAAGGATTACTACCCATATTTTACCCACCTTCCACATCTTCTTTCTAGACCCTGTCCTTCTGTCACCTTTTGTTTCTCCCTTCTCTCAGCCTGACTGCTAAGATTGAGACAGCTTTCTCCTAAGCAACATCTATTAATCAGTTCAGTTTTTCTCCCCATTCTTCAACTTTTTTGTTACTCTGGCTCAAGTTTTATGACTTTCCTCATCCTTTATGGCCTCACCCAAGTGAAAAAAATATCACAAGGCATTTGGAGCGTGTTCTCCCTGGAATTTTGATTCCTTGATTCACTTTCTTACATTAGGCCACTTCTCTTCACTATATTTAGTTATGAAATTCTAATGGTATGTATCACTGTTGATTCCTTTAGAATCGAAATAAAGTGCACTTTAAAATTTACCCCAGTCCTCTCTGCTTGGTCATCTGTCAGTGAAGGGTAGGAAGACAGCATTGAACAAACAACAAAAAACAAAAAGCTTGCCTTCCATGTCTGGGATGGACAAAGAGCTGGACAGGTGAAAAGGGAAGGGAAAATGGCAAGGTAATCAAAAGAAATCAAGAAGGAGGAATGAGAACAAGTTTCTCTCACATTTCTCATTTTAAATTTTTAGTCTTTTCCTTCTACCTTAAAATAACAATCTTCCCATAATTTGTTCAAAATGCATATCATCCTGTCAACAAGGGTCACCGGGAGGGGGGACTGACCCAAGAAAAATGGCCCCAGGTTGAGAAGGGAAAGGAAGCACTTCTTCCTCTACTTTGTCTAAAAACAAAACCATCTATTTAGAGGTATTCTCTATATTGGAGTTCGGATCACTTATTTTTAAGGTTTTTACCTTCTGGAACTGATGGGGAAGAGTAGATCAGTTTCCCTTACTTCTGCAAGTAGGCATCTTGGGAGGCACGTGCAGACAAATACAGAGTGCAACAAGGGAGCTCAGTGCTCCCTCTGCCTCTCTGTCCTTCTGTGTCCTGTTTCTACCATTCCCCTCAATATGCCTATTTCTCAAATTCTCTGAGCTACACAAGGAGGGGCTGGGAGACCACAGAGCAGGAAGAAGAGGATTCAGTCTTGATCTTAGAGCTCCCTCTGCTTTTGGAGCAAGCACTGCCCACTTCATCCTGGCCGAGTTCCTTTACTGAAATCCGCATGGAGGACAAAGTTTTTTTTAAAAGGTTGTGGGGGGAGGTGGAGGGGAGGGGGTGGGGAATTTTGTTGTTGTGCAATCCACTCTTCCTAGCCAAAGGGAGTGCAACAAAACGCATTCGTGTGTAGTTTTGGGGAAATCACATGGTTTGTGGGAAAAGGAGGGGAACAGGAGTGAAAGCCCAGCCCATAACAAATAGTTTTCTCTACCATGGTCCAATTCAGTTATATACTAAAAGAGAGGATATTCACCAAAAACTGAGTTCAGAATTTCTTTTTACTTTAATTAAAGCAAGATGTGTTTCTGGGTCTCAGGATGAACACAGGCCTCATTCTGATGCTTGTGACTGATCAGAAGCTTCAAGTCATGCAAAAAACATGCTAGTCAAGAGAAAGAAAAAAAGGGAATCTATGATTACACTTTCCAGGGCTCCTCCTCCCCTATCAGAGCTGTCTAACATGTCAGAAAAGCTAGAGCCTTTCCCTTCTTTCACCAGGACGAGAGCACACTGTTCCTCTCTTCACCTCCAGGTTTGGATGGCATCCATGTACCTGATACATTTCAGTAAGAAACCAAGTCAAACCTTTTCTAGCATGAAAGAAGAGGAAGGAAGAGAAAGGACATGCATTGACATATCATTTACTATCTGCCAGGCACTGTGCTAAGCACTTTATAAATACCTCATTCAATTTTCACAACAACTCCACAAGATAAGTGTGCCATTATCCTCATTTTACAATTGAGGAAACTGAGGCAAACAGAGTTTAAATGACTTGACCAAGGTTATGTAGCTAGCATATGTATGAGGCTGGATTTTAACTCGGGTCTTCCTGACTGTGTAGGCCCAGTGTTCTATCCACTGAGCCACTAACCGGTTAAAGAGATTTGACAACATTGTAAACATTTCTAGAAATTATAACGACCACTATTAACCTTGGCTGCTGTCAGTTATATCAATGGGAGATGTCATCTATGGCCCAGTAGGTCTCCTCCTAGAAAGGCGGTTCCTAATCTGGATTTACACAGACCTGAAATTCATCCGAGGAGCAAACTGACCCTACAGGGAGAGATAAGCTTTTCTCACACTCTCTGTATCACTATTCTTCACTCCAGAGTTCTACGAGGGCAGAAAGTGTCTGAAAACAAAACAAAAATGGATCATAGCTAAGGTATTCCCAAAAAGTATCAACAGAGTCCATTCTCAGGAAAGATAATCAAGGTACAAAATAAATATCAGGAACAGGACAGTTAAGTCTTCTACCACAAAGGATGAAAACAGAAGATACAAAAGACTACTAAGCATGCATTAATATCTTCTGAAATCATAAAAAGATAACTCATCATCATCTTTATAATTTCCATCAAAAGACAGAGGCAGATTCTGACAAAGATGGCAGAGGAGGAGGAAGCAGTACAGTCTCTGTCCTCAAACAGTCCAACAACAATCAAGGAGAAGCACCAGACTAAGTGGTATTGAAGAAATCCAAGGAACAGCTATACTGGATCACTTTTTTCAAGCCCACGTTGGCACAGGAAGGAAGCCACAAGCCTGTAGGCACTGAAGAGGTTTCAGCCAAGAAGGATGATACAGAACCATCTAGCAAGGGAAATAATATTACTAGTACTACTACTGATGATAGCTAGCCTCTATATAGCAACTATTATATGCATATGGGGTGTAGGATGTCTTCAGGGAAGACTAGCACGTTGGTGTCCACCTGATTCATCCAGTTCTTATCTGTGACTCCAAGAAGCTGTAGTCTACATAGCAGCCACACCCAGTAAGTTGTTTCAACAGATAGGCTAAGTCAGTTTGAGGGTAACCAAGGGGCCTCAAACCTTTCAGCAAGTGAGGGGTATCCACCCCAAGATGTGAAGACATCCCTCAGTGGAATGGGCAGATGAGAACAATTTCTTCCAAATGGCCACGAAGTCAGCTGAAGCAGACGTTGTGCAGTGCCAAGAGCTTAAACATTGAAGACATCAAGGTCGGCCATTGCCTCTCAAGACATCTTCAGTCATCTTGACTTTCTCTTGTCATCGGATTTTGAAGACTCTGGAAGAGAGATTAAGGTCAGCGACTTCACACAACTCTACCTCACTTAAATCCAACTTATGCACAAATCAAAAGATCTCACCCATACCATTTTACCATTTTTCCTTATCTTGAAGTCCTGTGGTGACAGGCAAATGATGAAGCTGCAGGTGTGGCTACAGTGGGAGCCATAGTCACAATCCTGCACACAGCCCATAGAGTTGCCTTCTCACTGGAAGCGACATCAGGATTCAGCAGCCCTTTGGGTGTCTGAGCAGGATCTCACTGTTCACCTCCTGGTGTGAGGCAGAGGCTAGAGAAGGTGCTCTAAAAACGGTCTGCTTCACCTAGCCCTAGTCTGCTTACCAGGGCAGGTAGGGACCCTATCCTACGGTCAAGCCACAAAAAAATTACAAAAAATTTTGCAAAGATGGTTTCAATCACCACCAGTACACAGAACATACACGTACACATATGGACAACACAAAATCCAGTAGACCTGAAAGATGAACAACTCTTGTTACGAGAAAACTCAGCAGGTATGACAATCAAATAACAGCCCTGTGTGAAACAAGGCTGGCAAGTGAAGGCCAGCTTACTGAAACTGGAGGTGGATACATGATTTTTTTTTCTGAAGAGGCCATAGTGAAGGGGAGCACTGTAAAGCTGGCATAGGTTTCACAATGAAAACTAATCTAGTCAACTAGCTTGGATGCCACCCAAAAGGAGTAAACAACAGGCTCAAGACAATTCAGTTGTCACTTGCAGGAAAGCATCACCATCATTAGTGCTTATACTCCCACCATGATGAATCTTGATGAAGTAAAAGAAAATTTTATTTATTTTTTTCTTTTTTTTTATTTTAATAAATTTATTTATTTAACTTTTTACATTCATTTTCACAAGATTTTGGGTTCCAAAATTTTCTCCCCATTTGTCCCCTCCCCCCTCCCCAATACACTGAACATTCTAATTACCCATATCACCAATCTGCCCTCTCTTCTTTCATCCCTCCCTTCCCTTACCCCATCTTCTCTTTTGTCCTGTAGGGCCAGATAA
>CM053770.1:154038752-154066372 GCA_028658325.1 Potorous gilbertii
GCAGGCCTGGCTGCTATTCAATGGGAGCTTATCTGCTGGTGCTCAGGTGGGGGCAGGGCCGCCTCCCAGGCTCAGTTCCCTCAGGGGGTTTATGCAGAGACCTTTTGTAATGGAGCTGCTGCCAAGCTCCTGCCTGCTCCGGGAGTCTCTGGCCACCTACTGCTGCTGCTGCCACTGCCGCCACCTCCCAAGGGGGCTTGAGTCCCGGAGACACCCCGCTTCCCTCTCAGCCCGTCTCTCACTGACCTGTGAGTCTGTGGGTGGAAGGACCTTCGCGGCTGCTGGAGATTCTGTCCCTGAAGCCTGCTCGGCTCTGCTTGCCCCTCTCAGCGCAGCATGGCCGGGACAGGGGAGGGAAGGGCTCCGCTCCCGTCCAGTGCACGATGGACCTTTGGGATCAGTTTTTCATGGCTCTCTGGAACGGAAATCTCCTTCACGGTGTTGCTGCGCGGCTTTCACTGTTCCAGAATTTGTCAGGAGTTCTTTTTAGAGGAAATCCATGGGCTGTGGGTTCGGAGTTAGCATAGGTGAGTCTTTCTATTCCGCCATCTTGGCTCCGCCCCAAGAAAAATTTTATGAAGACCTGGTGACCCTCATCATCAATGTGCTGAAAGAAGCTAAACTTATAATTCTGGGTGACTTTAATACTAGAATAAGCACAGAAATGACCAAGGAGTCCTTGGAAGTAACAATCCTTAGAGACAGAAACAGCAACAGTAGCAGTCACTCACTACTAAAGACTTGTGCATCTCATGACCTTTTCATCACCAACACTGCCTTCTATTTACCTAAGTGCAATAAAACTTCATGGATACACCCTCAGAGCAAACATTGGCATTTAATAGACTATATCACTGTAAGGAAAAGAGATTGACAGGATATGAGAGTGATGAAGGTAATATGTGGTGCAGAGTGCTGGATGGATCATAGATTTATTCTCTCCAAACATTCACATTCAACAGAAGCAGGAGCCCCAATGCAAGATGGCTACCAAAAGATGTAATGTCAACAGTCAAGAGAGCTTCTCAGAGTGGGAACAGATTGTTGCTAACTTGGAGGGAAAGCTGAGTCAACACACTGTTGGTAATAGTGGGGTAAAAAAAGGAGCAGGCAGATTTCAGATATTTGGTGTACAGCACCACAGTTAACTCATCTGGGGCAGCACACTCCCAAACATCAAAATTGGTTGATGAAAATTAGGGGGAAATTCAGAAGCTACTAAACAAAAAACAAGAACTCCACAGAGTTTACCAGCAAGACAGTTCATCCACCTCTAAAAAGGCAGCATTTAACTCCATCAAAAGTGCAAATGAAACTTACAGAGATGCAAGATTCTTGGCTCAGTAAAAAGGCAGATGAAATTCAGTTTTACACTCATAGTAACAACCCAAAAAAGCACTTTTAGGATGCCCTGAAGACTACTTCTTGGGGAATGGAGCCACATTGATTAGTGATTAGGACTGGAGAGATGAGCTGAACATTTTCACTGACCATTTAATCAGGTTGAATTCAATCCTTCTTTACCCAAATTTCCAACTGAAGAAGTGGATTTGAATGCCATTAGATTCCTCCTGTGTGGCAAAGCACCTGACGTGGACTCTTTCCAGCTAAGATTTACAAGACAGGGGATCCAATGCTCATATAAAAGCTGACTGAAATTTTTTGGGTTATATGGCAAGAGGAGGTTATCCCCCAGGAGTTCAAGGACACCTCTATTGTTCATCTCTGCAAAGGTAAAGGAAATAGATTGTCCTGTGACAATCATAGGGGAATCTATCTTAGTCATTGCTGGTAAGATTTTTACCGGAATCCTCTTTAATAGGCTAATTCTTCCTTTGGAAGATAGTCATCTATCTGAGAGCCAGTGTGGTTTTACAAAGCGCCAAGGAATAGCTGATGTGGTGTTTGCTGCTTGACAATTCCAGAAGAAATGCCAGGAGCAGAATAGAGATACACAATATTCATCAATCTGACCAAGGTCTTTGATATTGTTTGTTGTGAGGGCTTGTGGAAAATTACGGCAAAATTTGGTTGAAGTTCATCAGTATTGTATGTCAATTTCATGAGGATATACTTGCCCAGATTCTGGATAATGGATACTTTCCCAGTCACCAATGAATTGAACCGAGGTTGTATGCTTACTCCCATGCTTTTTAGCATGATGTTTTCAGCAATGTTGTCACATGCCTTCAACAAGGAAGAAAACAGCATCAAGGTTAACTATCATACTATAGTAAATTATTTAACCTGATTAGGCCAAGACTAAAGTGTAGGGAGTTGGTACATGATTTTTTGTTCCCAGATGACTGTGTACTCAATGCAACCTCTGAAGCTGAGATGCAATAAATTATGGATCACTTCTCTGCTACTTGTGCTAATTTTGGTCTAATATTTACCACCAAGAAAACACAGGTTCTTCACCAGCCAGCACCACACCATCCATACATGGTTATAGCAAATGGACAAATGTTGAATGCTGTGGATGAGTTCACTTACTTTGGCAGTATACTTTCAGGGATGTACACATAGATGACGAGGATGGTGCATTCGTTGCCAGAGCTAACTCATCATTTGGAAGTCACTGAAGAAAAATGTGGAAGAGAAGAGGTATTGGATTGACCACCAAACTGAAGGTCTACAGAGCAGTTGTACTGTCCTCTTTATTGTATGCCTGTGAAACCTTGGATGGTATACCAGCGCCATGCCAAGAAACTAAATTACTTCCATTTGAATTATCTTAGGAAGATTCTGAAGATCACCTGGCAATATAAGGTACCAAACAATAAAGGTCTTTTCTTAAGTGGAACTTCCAAGCATTCAAACTCTGCCGTGGAGAGAGCAACTCTAAAGGGTAGGCCATGTTTAAACACCAAACATACATTTGCCCAAAATACTATGTTACAGAGAATTCACACAAGACAGAAGCTCACATGGTGGTCAGAAGAAGCAATACAAGGACACTGTCAAGGTCTCTCTGAAGAACTTTGGAATCAATTGCATGACATGGGAAACACTAGCACAGGGCCAGAGTTTAATTAAGCATAGTATGCCCACATCATAGAGGGCACCGTGCTCTATGAATGAAGCAGAATTGTACCAATTTAGAGATACCTCCATGACAAATGTTCACATAGCTAGACCCTAGGGTCATGTACAGCAGTAGAACAGGAAGAGGAATGAGCCAGCACCTATATTACTCTTACTCAGGATCAGGGCCACAGATGTACTGCTCATTTAGGATGGGAATGACAAATGAGTTATCAGAGCAGAGACTTTGGAACAGGAGTGTCACTTTAACCCAATATCAGCATTAAGGATACAGACAATAGATCTAGGCTCGGGCCTGTCACTGAGTATCCAGGGCAGCGAATACCAACTAGGGTGAGCCCCTCACTCTGAATCTGTAGATCATTTCTCCTAGTTGACAGACACTGGTGTCAGCACTGTCTACTGGATCTCCAATGAGGGATAAGTTGTGTTGCCCAGGCATAGTTGTACTGCCCAGATCCAAACCAGAGTAGGGAGGCCTGCAAAGCTCAGACCAGGGAGCCAGAAATTAGGCTATGTCCCAGATCATACTGCCTAAATCTACTGGAAGTTTGCAGTTCCCTGACCTAAGCCAACACTGATATCCTTGAAGAACACCGCACTTAGTTCTCAGAGAAAACAATAGTGAGAGTCCAGATAAAATAGATCAAGACCATTCAAAACTCCAAATATTACCTCCAGAAGTATGCAGCACCTGAGGCTCCCACAAAGTCCCAATTCAAGAACTAAAGCTGGAGGAATGAATAAATAATAAAAAAACAACAATAATAAAGAGCCAGATATGGAGCCAGACATGCACAGCGCCAGAAGAAAAGAGTAACTCCATATCTACAAGCAAAGCCTTAAAGAAGGAACAAAAGTTGAATCAAAAGAGGAATTAGAATTCCTAGAAGGAATCAAAGAAAATATTCTTAAATGGCACAAATGAAATGAGAATTCTAGCGTCAGGCTCAGATTGAACAGATGCCTGTGCGTCACATACTGACTTAAAAGACCACAAATGAGCATCATCTATATGGTATCCTATTTTATTAAGTATTTCTCAATTACATTTTGATTTGGCTTGGGTAGCATCCCAGAGCTTTGTGCCTATGGGCCCCTTGATTTTATCACCCTTAATTAGAAAAGGAATGATAAGCACTTCTTGAAATGTGCACTAGACTAAATAATGATCAAGAAATCCAACGAGAAACTACAATAAATGGTTTCTTCTAGGTCAGAATTAGCTCTTTGTGTCTTTATGTGTGTGTATCTGTGTGTTTGTATCTATGTTCAATCTATGAGCTACGGTTCAGTTAGCAGTCAAGTTCATTAGACGCCTAATTCTCCCACCTCCACATTTACACAAAATAGGTTTCTTATCCTTTTCTGGTATATTCCCCTTTTCCTCCTTTTTCTTTCCTCTTCTAAAACTAACAAAAAGAACAAAAGCCATACCTATGTTCTGTGTTTCTCTTAATTTCCCTCAGCGATCCTTGGTATTCTAAAGGGACAACTATTCCTTTTTCCCCTAATAGGATGCAGTCATTTCATCATCATTCAGCCCCTTCCAATTGCTCAAATTTACCTTCTTAACCTTGAGGCAGTACAGCTGTACCTACAGGGTACTGCATCATACCTGTCTCCACCAAGGGGCCTATCACTCAGAACACAGGCATGGGGGAGCCTGGCCTCTAATGATAGTAGTTTTTTCACACCCTTTCATTTGTTAATCCCCACCCAAGCACCCTGAATACAGATTTACTTATAGTCTAAGTTCTGCATCACATTTAGCATTTCCCTAAAAAGTAAAGTAAAATAAGGCACTCAACATACCACACAAATGAGGGATGCAGCTGGGAATTTATTCCTTTTGTTTGGTTCAGTCATATCACTCTTCGTGACCCCATGTGGGGCTTTTTTTGGCAAAGATACTGGAGTAGTTTGCCATTTCCTCCTTCAGCTCTTTTTACAGATGAGGAAACTGAGGCAAACAGGCTAAAATGACTTACTCAGGGTCACACAGCTAGTAAATATCTGAGGCTGGATTTGAACTCAGGAAGAGGCATCTTCTTGATTCTAGGTCCAGCCCTCTATCCACTGAGTCACCTAGCTGCCCAATTTATTCCTACACACAAAGTAATATATAAAAATACAAAAAATACATTTAAAATACATGAAAGACAGCTCTCATTAACTGAATGACAAAACAAGATTCAGAAATTTATAACTCCAATCCCTTTTGAGTTTCATATACATCATGAAAACAGAAAGCAGTTTGCAGGACTGTTGATTAGGCCTTTTTCTTTCACCTCAGCTCTCTACTGTCCAGGATAAGCCTGTTAATAAAAACATCAGGCCTTGGACAATCTTCTTGTCCATGTCTACTCCCTCTAAAAAGCACTATTCATCTCTGACTTGACATCATCCATCAAGTGACCCAATGCATGATCCACGTTTCATCATACGTCCTTTAAAATTGTCTTGGCTTGCTGTCTTGATCAGAGTAGCTAAGTCTTTCGCAGTTGATCATCCTTACAATAATGTTGCTGCTATATAAATTATTCTCCTGAGTCTACCCGCTTCATTTTGCATCGGTTCACACAACTCTTCCCAGATTTTTCTGAAACTTTTCTGTTCATCATTTCTTACAGCACAATGATATTCTGTCACAATCATATACTATAAATCCTTCAGCCACTCCCCAATTGAAAGGCATCCCCTTCATTTCTAATTCTTTGCCACCACCAAAAGAGCTGCTATAAATATTATTGTACCGATAAGTACTCTTTACTTTTTTCTTTGAACTCTTTGGAATACAGACTTAGTATTTTCACATTATTCTCCAGAAAGACTGGGCTAGTTCACAATCCCACCAAAAATGCATTAGTGTTCCTCTCCAGCATTTGTCATTTTCCCGTTTTGTCATGTAGACTAATGGTACCTCAGATTTGTTTTAATTTGCATTTCTCCAATTAGTAGTGATTTAGAGGGTTTTTTATATGGCTACTGATAGCTTTGATTTCTTCTCCTTAAAACTCCCTGGTCATTTCCTTTACCATTTATCAGCTGGAGAATGGTTCTTATTTTTATAAATTTGGCTATATTTATGTGTGTATACATACATATATATATATGTATGTATGTATATTTCTATACATTTGAGAAATGAGGCCTTTATCAGAGAAACTTGCTATAAAATTTTTTTCCTATTTCCTGTTTTCCTTCTACTTTTGATTACATTAGTTTTGTGTATGCAAAACCTTTTTAATTTCATGTAGTCAAAATAATTCACTTCCCATGATCCTCTCTATCTCTTATTTGGTCATAAACTCTTCCCCTATCCATAGATCTGACAGGTATATTTTTCCTTGCTCCCCTAATTTACTTATATCACCCTTTATGTCTAAATCATTTATCCGTTTTGACCTTATCTTGGTATATATAGCTGCTAATCTATACCTCATTTCTTCCAAATTGCTTTCCAGTTTACCCAGCAGTTTTTGTCAGATGATGAGTTCTTACTGCAAAGTTTGGATCTTTGGGTTTATCAAACACCAGATTACTATAGTTATTTATTATTGTGTACTTAATCTATTCTACTGATGTAAGAGTGATTCCATCACTCAGTACCAGATTATTTTGATGATTATTTTTTGTAATACAGTTTGAAATCTGGTCCTTGGATGAGCATAAACCATGTCAATACTACCTGAGGCTGGAGTTATACATATATACATGTATATATGTATACAGACATAAACAAAATATATAATTATAATTACATATAACATATGTATACCTGTATATATAGGTGTACATAATACATATATGCATATACATGTCTACGTACACACATATGTATATATTTGTACATGTATGTATATATGTGAGAGAAAGAGAGATAGATTCATTTTACACAGCCTCAAGGTTGACATCACACATAACAAAGACAGCTGATCAGGTGAAGCTGCTCAGCCACTTTCCATATTTGGAAAGTTGAGAAATATGGATGAGATAGAAGGCGATTAGAGGGGGAAATTTGTTAACCCAAGGGTTTTAGGAGTTACCAAAGATCAGGTTTGTTCCAGTGGAATGTTTTTTCCGTAATTAATCTATCAGGTATCATGGTAGGAAATCTCTAAGACAGTCAAAGTCTCCAAGAGAGAAATTCATAAGGCCTTTCCTTTCTAGTCTGAAGATCCGTCTCTGTTTACACCCCACCCCCCCAGTAGCTCTGTATCTTTGATCTTTACAGTTATTTTTTTTCTGGGGAAATGTTTCACCCAAATTCACTGTTGCCCTCTTCCACAATTCACTGCTGGATCAAACAGATGATCATCAGGGCTGCACTGGTTCATCGGATTTGGTTAGTATACCTATGGCAAGCTCTATAAACTCCTATCATTGGTAATCCCACGGTAGCTCTTTCAACATTTTGAGGCATACAATATCATAATCTAGTCTGCTATTCACTTCAGATCAGGAAAAAAAAAATTAAATACAACAGAAAAGGGAAAAAACAGCAGCTTCATGTGTTCACAGGTACATGGTAACTGGGCTGAGAGAAGAGGCCAGAGGGGCCTCCCCCATCCAAAAACTCAAATTCTTCTTCCTCCTTATTCAAAAACTGACAAAGAAAAGAGAGTCTTCATGTATTTGTGCCTTTAGTATGCACACTCAATTCCAGCTCAGTAGTCAATTAAAAGACTTTTCATCCCCACACCATAAGACAACAGGAAACAGTTATATAATAATTGCACATTCAATTATTGGCAGTCAGAGGCTTCCGTTACATCTCCAGAAGAGAGTTCACCAAACCCTACTTGAGTTGGCAGCAAGCACAGAATAGTATATATGTTCTAAGGACTGGGATCTCATAAGACAGTCTGCCAATTATGTACTTGCACGTATTTGGGGGAAAATCCAGTGATTTGTGGGAAAAGGAAGGGAATAAGAGTCAAGTCCAGTCCAGTCCAGGACAGTTTTCCCTCCCACGGTCTAATTGAGTTATATAATAAATGAGATAATATTTACTAATAAACCAGGTTGGAGTTCTTCTGTCTTTAAGGAAAATTGAGTTGCTGGGTATATTTTAATAAAGGCTTCACTCTAGTGCCTGTGATCAGGCGAGCAGAGGCTTCAGACCACGCAGAATAAATTTCAGTCAAGGGGAAGAAAAGGGGGAATTATGGCTATATTTTTTAGGGTTCTCATCTCTCTTCAGAGCTGTCTACCCATGTCTGAAAGATTAGGGACCTTTTTCTGATACTCTCACCTTGTCTTCATTCATACCATCAAACTGAGAGCAGACTGTTTCTCTCTCTTTTCCTTCTGCCACTACAAGCTGTGATGGCACTTATTAGCCCTGATTCAGCAAGGACTCAGGCTAAGATTTCTAGTCTTTATGAAAGCCCTTTGAGATGGAAAATGGTGTCACTAATACATTTTAAGATGCTGGATGAGTTGTGGGGAAACAGGCACATTGTACACAGGTACACTGTTGGTGGAACTTTGAACGAGTTCAACCAGTGTGGAAAGCAATTTAGAACTATGCCCAAAGAGCTATAAAACTCTAATTAATGTACCCTGTGACCTAGCAATACCACTTACTAGGTCAGCATCCCAGAGAGATCAAAGAAAGAGAAAGAAAACCTATATGAATAAAAATATTTATAGCAGCTCTTTTTGTGGTGGCAAAGAATTGCAAACTGAGCGGATGCCTATTAACTACAGAAAGTTATGGTATATAAATTTGATGGTACTGTAATAAATGTGGAAGAGGATGGCTTCAGAGGAACCTGGGAAGACTTGTATGAACTAAAGTGGAGTTGGGCAGAACCAGGAGAACAACTTATACCATAACAATATTGTAAAGATAATGAACTTTGAAAGACTAAGTAACTTTGATCAACGTAATGGCCAACTTCAATTCCAAAGAACTCAGGATGAATTGTTATCCACCTTCAGAAAGAGAGTCTATGGACTATGGACTGGAAGTATAAAATGAAGCCTATTTTCTTTTCTTTTTCCAGAGAGTGGATGCAGGACTTTGATTTGCATGATTATACCTATTTATAATGAGGTTTTCTCTCTTGCCTTTTCAGAGGGGAAGGGTAGCAGGAGAAAATTCAGAACTGAATATAAAATTTTAAAAAAAAATTAAAGCTTATTGGACATAAAAAGCTCAATTTTCTAGTTGAAGGCTTGAAAGACAATCTGATCTTTGGGTGACCTAGACTCTCTTACTGTATAAAGTAAAATGAAGAGTTGAGGAAATTTTGCAGATAATTCTCATTAAAACTATCAAAAGGAGAAAATAACAATCCAGCCTAAGCATCTATATAAACCATAGCGAACACGACGCTACACCTGTGAGCGACGTCCCCTGTGGCCCAGAGGCTTGGACCCCAGGGCAGTGCCCGCTCCTCTGAGCTCACACAGAGCTGATTCATCCTGGGCCAGCCTGACCGGAGGAGGGAAACCTCGGGCCTTTCTCTAACTCCGGCTCTGGCCACCTACCTCGCAGAACACCAGGCAAACCTCTGAAGGGGAAGCTCAGGAACGGCTGGTGCCTAGGACCTCCCGGCGGAGGGGCACAAGCGCTGTCAGCTTTAGGGGGAGCACACCTCCTTCTACCAGTGAGGCCGATGCACTCGCCAGCCTTCTTACATCCTACTCCCACCTCCACGTACTTCTCTTTAACTCAGCGATCCCGGCCTCCCGCTCCCGGCCTTTTCAGGGCCCCCCGGCCCCAGGCAGGCCGTCTGCTTCCCCGGCTCCCTCCAAACCCTGGCTAACATTGACCCCCAGCGGCCCTGAACCGTGGGATGACCCCAAGGATGCTCCCCAATTTCTCTCGCCTATATCATTTTTGCCTGGATCGTCACTGGCGACGTCCTGTCGTCCTCGTTAAAAGTGCAGGGTTTGGGGGGCTAGGGATTCGATCGCCCTGGTCGGTATCGGCAGCGCTCAGCACAGGGCCGGGCACACGATAGGCGCTTAATAGGTGCTTGCCGAGGACACACACACACACCACACACACACACCACACACAGATACACACACACACACACAGATACATACACACACACACACACACACACCACACACACACACCACACACACACACACACCACACACAGATACATACACACACACACACACACACAGACACCACACACACACCCCACACACACAGATACACACACACACCCCACACACACAGATACACACACACACACACCACACACACAGATACACACACCACACACCACACAGACACCACACACACACAGATACACACACCACACACCACACAGACACCACACACACACAGATACACACCACACACACACACACACACACACACACACACACGTGCACCCGAGGCACGGGCGGGTCTGAAGAGAAGTTCTCGCAGCTCCAGGCTCGCTTTGGAGACCCGCCACGAGGTTGGGGACGTGAGGTGGGCATTTCCAAACGTAAAAGCATTTCGGGGAGCGTTCTTTTTTTCTGAGAGGCCTTTTCACAGGAGAGTGAAGCACAGGGTGCCCATTAGGCGGCGCAAGCGAGATGGCAACAAGCGCTTTTTCCGCCTTCTCGACTTGTGTGCCCCAGTAACCCCCTCACTCAAACGACCCAGAGTAACCTTCTCTCGCTGGAACCGACCGCCCCTCCCTTCCCCGACTCTCGCCTGCTCGGATTTCAGCCAATTGGAGGACAGAAAATGAGCCGTCCAGACCCGCCCTTTCCTCGGGACTCCTCCTCCAACCAGTTGGAACAGAATCGTAAAATCATTTCTCAGCCGGTTTGGGAATCCTCCAATGGAAATTCTAGTTCCCGCTTCTAAGCCCCGCCCTCTTCTCCCTGGCCTACCGCATTGGTGGTCTGGTCGGAGTCACCTTTGCCTTACAAACGCCAAACACCGCCCTCTCCCCTCCTAGCTTCAGAAAGCCCCGCCCCCTCTCTCGTAGAGCCCAATAAGAACTCGCGCGTCCTCCGGCTGGGCGGGCTGACAGCCAATGTCCACGCTGTGGGCGGGCTTCAGACTAGAGTTGAGGTGAAGCTGTTGCGCCTTGCCCACAAGCGTGGCGCGTGGATTGGAGTGGGGGGCGTCCCACGGGGGCGCCCGGAGTTAAGATGGCGACGGCAGCTGATCGGGACGCAGAGACAGCAGCCCAGCTAGCGGCCGGGGTCCTGCGCGCTGGGGTCCAGGAACACTGGCTGGGGAAGTTGTCGGCGTCTCTTGGTGCCTCGGAACAGGCGTTGCGCCTCATCATCTCCATCTTCCTAGGTAAGGGGTCTCCTCTCCTCTCCTGATGAAGACGGACACGCCTTCCCTGCCCGCGCCCTCACCGCCCTGCCTCCGGGACCTTGTGCGGTGGGACCCGCGAGGCCCCCCACCCCCGTTCTTCCCTCCCCGAATTCACACCAGCTACTTCCGGGGCACAGATTCCCCCCCAACCCCGCTCCACACAGACACGCACACTCACGCTCTTTGAGGTCGGCTTGTTGGCGGTGCCCCTTGACCTCCGCACCGCCCCGTCCTCCTTTCCTTCCTCCCTCGTGCTCTCCGGGTGCCCTCTCCCCGCTGTCTCCGTGCCTGTCCTCCCTCACCTGTTCCTGCAGCATCTGTTCCTTACGCCCTCCTCGCCTTAGCCCTGTCCGGGGCTGTGCTTCTCTACATGCGTGTGCCGGCCCGGCCCGGCCCGGTGGGGCAGCGGCTCAGGGTCCTCCGGCCGGTGCAGACCCCGTGCCCTGGCGGCCCCGTCCTTGGCATGGGCGTGCGCGTGCAGCGCCCTGGGTGTCTCACTTGTCCGGTCATCTCCTCCTGTTCTCGGGCGCAGGACCCCATCTCCCTGAGCCCCTTAAGCCCCTCCCGTGGGAAGCCTTCCCCCTCCGTCTGTTTTGTTTGTTTTGTCTGTAGTTTGCTTTGTGCGTGTTTGTTGGCGTGTCCTCTCGTCTCCTGCGTTAGAGCTAAGCTCCTTGAGGGCAGGACCTGCCTTCTGCCTCCCCTTGCATCCACAACTGGCATAAGTAGTAGGCGCTTAGTAAACGTCTATCGAATTGAATTGCTAGCTGCCTGAGACGGAAAAGCAGCGCAACTCCTGGCCCCCTGCAGCTCTGTCTGTCTTCTTCTGTGGCTGGGGGAGTAAGATCTATACCCAGATAAGCAGACAGGAGGGGAAGAGCCTTAACTACTGAGTGATCTCAACAGTCTTGGCCCAAGGAAGGGCCCCTGAGCTGGTCGACCTTGAAGGAAGCTAGGGATTCCCAAAAACAGATGTTGCCTTTGCTAAAGCCTGGGGACAGAAGATGGAATCTCAATACTTGAGAAACAGCTAGTAATCAAATAGTTAGGCTTGTGTGTTTAGTGTATGCAAGGATGTCACATGAAATAAGTCTGGGACGGTGTCCGTTATTTTTATACTATGTCTATTTTTATATATCCCTCCCATCTGACCCCATGGAACTTGCAGGAATTGAGGGGAAAGGACTAGTAGTCTCCTTAAAGGTTATTCACAGATTATTGCTGTGTGGACAGTTATGTTGAAAACAGTTTATTCATGTACTCACAAGTTATGCTATGACTGCCTTCTTTTACCGTGAACATTAGGTCCTTCAACATGATTACAAAATAGTCTTCTCCTTTACATCAATCTCTTTTTTGTTAAGCGTGTTGTTTAAATAGTTGAGGCTGTATGCTGAAAACCCTTTTTACATGGTGTACTAGCATAAGATGTAAAGAGGAACCAGACCTTAAAGGTCATCTGATCCAAGTCTTTCATATTGAGGATAAAACTGAGACCTAGGGTTGATGAGTTACCTAAATTAATTCAAATCAGATCCTTTGACCAAAGACCTATATGTTTATTGCACCATGCTTTTTGTTAGCATTATTGACTGTCTAAGCAGCTAGTTGTGTGTTCAGTCTCATCCCACTCTTCATGGCTCCATGGAGCTTATCTCACCAATCCTGCCTTTGGGATTTTCCTTGCTATTTCCTTCTCAGTGGTTTAACGCTAAAGAAGGTAAAAAGTGACTTGCCCTGGATCATACAGGTAGTAAGTATCTGAGGCCGTATTTGAATTCATGTCTTCCCGACTCCCTCCCAGTGCTCTTGTGCTAGATACATACTCCAGAAAGATCTGTGCTTTTGTGTAGATGCTCTGCATAAAAGCAGATTTTAGACAGCGTTTGAATTGTCTTAGTCAAAACAAGAAATCATCATCCAATGGTCAGCCCTTTTGAGAATTTAACTTAGCTAGGGCTGGGCCTCCGTTGGTAGATCAGTAGTAGTCTTTCTAGTTCGGAAGGAACAGCCATAGCTTGGTCTCTGCTGATATCCTTTTTGAGGAACTTCCATGCCACAATGAGGTGTCACTTTTAGTGGAAGGCCATGCTAGAGGCCGAGAAGAGTACAGAAAAAGATAGTTCCAGGACAGAATGTCCTGGAGCAAGCTTATAGTCTATTTAGTGGAGCAAGATTTATGTGCATGAAACTAGAGAAAAATATAAGCAAGATCTAATTAAAATATAAATTGTGTAGTATAGTCTGCTAGAGAAAGTCAGAGAAGAGAAGGAAGGGTTGGATTAACTACTTTGAAGAATTGGTAAGATTTTGTTTGGCTGAGAGGAATGAGGAGAGGGCAGGCCACTGAATGTATAGTCATGGATTGGAATGGGCTGATGAGTGGGTGTAAAGGGTGTAGTTGGAGAGAAGGCTTGATAAGGTACAGCCAGATGGTACATGGCTTTTAATGCCAGCTTGATGATTGGGACCTAATCTAATAAGAAATAGTACATTACTGATAAATAATGGTGTTAATAGTGTTCTATAGCAAAGCATATCTTTCAAAATCTAAATTACAGGTGTTGTATAAATTCATTTTCCAGTGACCTTGATTAAAAATTAGTATTGTCCTTTAGTATAATTCAAATAACACCATTTTCCTTTACTTTACTCCAGATATTTACCATTTTCCCTATGGATTTTTTCCTATCACATTGAACTCTGTGTTTTAAGTCATGGTCCTTACTGCTGGTGGGTCAATTCTTATGTCTGCTCTTCTGTACAGTCCTTTCAACTCTCAGTCATCACCACAGTATTATTCAGCATGTTTAGCATAACAGTGTTCCAAGTTCTTGGTTAGTCCTATGTTGCCTTAATCGTGTATATACACCCTTGTCCTCGATATCACTGTTTAGTGTTCTAGGTCCATCTAGCATATAGTAAACAGGGCATTCTTAAGGCTACTTAGAAAGTCAAGAATGCTAACAAGTACACGTAGACTCATACCATATAAAACTTTTTTTGTAAACTAGTAGCCATTTTGTGTTACAGTTAAAAGTTTAGTACAGAAACAGACCTCTTTATTTGTGGGAAAGAAAACACACAAAGCCACAGATTTTATGCATGTGAGAAACGTCACAGATCCAAGTACTGATGCCCTTCCTTTATCCTAGGCACTTGTATATTTGCTTGCACTGGGTATACTAAAAATCAGCAAACTTTTAGAAGTATGGTGCTAAGTTTTTTATTTTGTTCTTTCTTAGAATATCAAAGAAAAAATTGAAATTCCTGTTTTTATGTACAACTTTTTGGTATCCTTACCACCACCTCCAGTCAGAAAAGGAGACCAATACCACCTTCTAGCAATGTAGATTAATTTGGGTTAAGAGTTCCTCTTAAAAAAAAAAAATCCTTTTGCAATGTTAGGCCCATCAGTTAATTCTGTCTTATTGTGTGGATTATTTAAAAATTATTTCCATTTTCCTAACATCTAATTGATATTTCTGTGAAGGAAGGGAGAATTACTTAATAGGTGCAAGGTAATTCTCTGTGAATAAAGCACTGTATATTAGTTCCAAACAAATGGCTCCACAGGAAGCCCAGGGAGGGTGCCGCAGGATAGGGGGCTGACAGTCCTAAGACATTTGGGTATCTTTTGGGGAGAAGAGTCTGTACAGGAAAGGAGGGAGAAGAACATCGAGACAAAATGAGCCTGTTACTTAATGCCTGCCTGGTGCAGACAGAGATTCCCAACCTTTATTTGAAGGGCCTAAAATAGCAGTCCTGGAAGTGTTGTCCATGAAACCCTTTCAGAGGATTTATGAGCTCAAAACTGTTTTCATAACAATACTGAGACCTTTTCATTTCCACAGTAAATATCGATAGATATAACCCATATAAACAAAAACTATTTTGTGGATTGGAGAGTCCTCAATAATTTTTGAGAACGTAAAGGGATCTTGAGACCAAAAAGTTGAGAACTACAGGTATAGGATGACCCTGTTTATCTCAGAGGAGTCACAGTTCTCCTTGTGAATTGATTTTTGATTCATCATGTGTGTTAAGATAAAGTGGGCTGAAGGGGAAAGAACTTTGGACTTGGAGTCTGATCTCCAAGCTGTACAACTTACTCGCCTTTAAAGTCTTTGAACCTCCATTTTCTCAGTGGTATAATATGTGTACAAACCTTTAAAGTGCCTTTTTCAGAGAGGTTGAGAAGGAGCAGAGCAGGATTAAGGCTTGTGGTTTCATTTAAGGCCCTCTACCAATATAGAAAGATAGGAAGAATTAACTCTCTTGACCCCAGTCCTCTGGACGTTGAGGCCAGTTCTCTCTACCCATGCTACTTGATGTATCTTTCCAATAGAAATAAAAACAACTCTCGTTTCCAAAGCCCTGTAAGGTTTGCAGAGCACTTGCCCTCCAGAAGCCTATGAGGTGAGTAGTACAACCATTTTTATACCCATTTTGCAAATAAGGAAACTGAGCATCTGAATGATTGACTTGGGCCAAGGCAGCTGGATGCAAGCCTACAGAATCCTGAATCCAAGTCCAGAACGTTGTATATACAGTCCTATAGACATTTCTTTTATAGCACTTTGGAAGCAGGGCCAGTGCTCCAAAGAGATTAAAATTTACTCATCCTGAGACAGTTTTGGTCTGGACTCTTATTAGGGGGTATCTAGAAATAGATGCTTTCTAGAATGTTCCCCCTTAATCTTTCCATTCTTTTGTTGTTTTGGAGTTAGCATGTGGAGATCGCCCAGTTTCTGAATCTGAGCTCTGGCCAAGATGTAGCAGATGGTCACCTGGTTTAGCACAGTAGTCCTCCTCTAGCACTCTTGGCCTGGAGCTGTGGTTTGGCACAGATAACTTATCAGAGACTGCAGTTAGAGCTTCCTGAATGCACATCACACAAATTAAAAACTTTTAAGATCAAAGGAAGTCCTCTTTTGTCCAGCAACTACCTGCAATTTTCTTTGGACTGAGATCATGTTAGACTCCTTAGGAAGCAAATCCAATCCATAGGAGTGGTTCAATCCACTCCCCAGCTGCCACCCTCAGTCCTAGTGGCCTCAATAGTCAAGTTGATTAGCCCTCAAAAATCCTAGCCTTCGAATTCTTCAACCTCTCAAATCCCATGACCTTTGTCCCCTTTCTACCTCAGCCAAATACAGAAGAGGAAATACCTTTAAACTAACCCTGGTCTGTTTCCAAGTTCTTAACTTCTCACTCATTCCACAAAAATTTCAAATTCCAAATTTTTCATACCTCTTATTAAGTCTTTCCCTCCTAAACTTTCTCTTAATCCTCACCCTGATTGCCAGTCTCCGTTTCTCACAGTTTTCCTGCCCTAACTTCCCTTTCTTTTCTTCAAATTCTGGACCCTAGAGTTAATCAGATTTACGAAAAATCACCTTCCGCCCTTTGCCCCTTTGTCCTTCTTCTATTCAAGTCCTGCTAATCTTCCACCTTAGGTTACACCCTAGGTTACCACCCTATCTGCCCTGCATTCTCCAAAGTATTTCATTCTTGAGGACTGCTTCCACTACAAATTAGTGTTCTCTAATAACTGCTTTCTCCATCCCATTTTAGGCTCTCTATCACCTTTAGTCTAGATTCCTATAATAGCTGTCAGATGTCAGACTCTCCCTTTTGTAAATAATTTTCTTTTTTAATTATTAATTTAAAAAAATTTTTATGCATTTCATTTCCCAGGAATTATCCCCACCATAGTACCCTCCCTCATAACAAAAGCAGCAGTTAGGCAAAAATGACAACTACTGTGATTTGACAGTCTCCTGATGTTCTACCTCAATGGTTTTTCACCTGTTTTCTGAAAGGAAGGTGGATGTTTTAACATCAGTCATTGTATTTGACTTGGATTCTGTTTAGAGAGGGTTATTACGTTATTAGAGTTATCATCTATTCTTTGGGTTCTGCTTTTTTCATTCCTTATCAGTTAAATTTTCCATTTTCTTCATTTCTTATGGTACAGTAATACACCACCATTTGTTCAGACATTCCTGCAATTCATTTTTCACACAGCTAACTACAGTGACCTTGCTAAAAGTCAGCTATGACCACATCACCTCCCTGCTTCCCCAGACAAAACACCAACTCCTTGATTTGCTATAAAAGGCCCACAACAATCTGCCTCGAGCTGAAACAGCTTCATTTCACATTATTCCTATTTATACATCCAGTGCTCCAGCCAAACTGGACTGACAGACTTGGTTCAGACCATCACCTGAAGGCTTTCCCTTCCTCCCCCCCCCCCCCAATGTCTTGAACGTACACCTTCCCTCCTAACTTTCAAAGCCCTTATCTTCTTTCCGGGCTCAGTTTCCCGATTTCTTACCACACATCCCAGCTGACAGTGTTCACTCCCTTCTTGGGTATTTTTTAGCATACTTTTTTCTAGATCTCCTTTACTACTTTCCATTACTTTATTTTGTTTTATTATGCTTAATCTGTCTCTGAGGTCTCATGTACACAATCCCTACCTTCCAGAGGTCTTTTCTGCTGCTTTTGCACCAATTCTTTTCTTGACTTCTGCCACCTTATCTGCATTGGGAGGGGCTGTGTCTCTCCCTGAAAGGTTTTTGTACTGCTCTGCCCTCACTAGGTCTCTGCACCATGCCCACACTCCTTACCCCAGTACCATTGAGTACCAAGAGTATTGGCTGTGACCTTCTAGGCCAGGGGTGGGGAATCTGTGACCTCAAGGCCACGTGTGACGCTCTAGGTCCTCAAGTGCCACACCCTTTGGCTGAACACTGAACTTGAGGTCCTCAAGGCCACAGGTTACCCCCCCCGCCCCCTGGTCTAGCCAAATGCCACAAAATCCTAAAGACCCTAACCTTGACCCAGTGTTGCTTCTGGAATATGTGTTTTCAGGTTCCTTTTCTGTTTTTTTTCTGATCTTTCTCATCCAAGTGCTGCTTCCTGAACTTGCACATGCTTCCAGCTCCTCTGGGAGGAGGAGTGGTGGCTGCTTCACTGCCTGCTTTTTCTCCCTCAGTACTTACCACATTGGAGAGATTGGTCAGTAGCCTCAAAGTCTATAGCCACCTTCCCATCGCATGAGACCTAGGAAGATCCAAGGACATGACACATGAAGAGACAGCATGATGTAATGGAAAGAACATGACCTTGGAATTAGAAGAATCCACTTAGTGGCCATAGGATAGGAGCCCTCTCTTCTTGATTCTCTCCCTGCCTTTCCTTCATGCCTTCTCCCCCTCTAGTCTCAAGCCTTTCCCCTAAAAATAAAGTCTTCTCGTATCTGTTCCCCTCAAACAGAATTTGTAAGTTCCATCAGGGCTCGGTCTGTTTTGATTTTACCAATTTATCCCTACCACTTAGCGGTTCCTACTACATAATTGGCACTTAATAAGTGCATATTGATTGATTTTATTTTTTACTTATCTCTGTCCCCTGCTCCTCTCTTCACTATCACCTCCCCTTCTTTGTCATAAGTTCCACGACAACAGACAATAATTTTATTTTATCTTTGTATCTAAAATATCTTGTACATGGTAGGTGCTTAATAAATGAGGGGACTGTTATATGATACCCAAAGGATTTTTAGAGCAATACAAAGAATTGCTAGACCCACTTGACAGCAGTTAAATATTAAGTAAATAAATAGGATTTCTGGACTTGTTATGTTGCAAGCATCTGAGCAGTTTCTGCTGCTGTGGTGCTAACTTCTACATTTCTTAATCTTTCCTCCACCTTCATAGCCATAAGTTTCTTCAGCCTCTGAAGCTTCCTGTTTAAGCATTGTTTTCCAGCCACTCCTTTTTCTCCCTACCCTGTATGTTTATAAAATCCACAGCAACAGAACTTTAAAAGTCTTAAAGTCATTTCATTGATCAGCCCTATACTAAAAAAAGTCCCTTCAAAATAAATCAGAAAGTGGGTTGGAAAAAAATGCACATCTACTTGAGTGATAGAAAGTTTTCCTCTAATGCTTCCTCATGACATGGAAGGGAGTTGAATTTCTCAAAGGCTATGTCAACATGATATAAGCTCTCGCAGGTCCTACCTTACTGGAAAGACTGTAATTCTGACATTATCTGCTTCTTGAGGCCAGCATGGCCAGGTACAGAGAGGCTTATCAGAAGGTTGAGTTCTTTGACCATCATAAAACGATGAAATGTACAAAATGGCCCATAATCCTATGCTTCCCTTTGGTTTTGCAGTGATACTGGCTGAATGGAAGAAAGGGGGCCAGTGAGTACCAAGAGACAAGCAGTTCGTAGACAATGTATAAAAATTAGCCTGGATATTAATACTCTGTGTATGAGATTGTTTACCAGTGAACAGGTGGTTATGCTACCGAGCAACTGGGTCATATCAGTCTTGAAATTCTTGCCATAAATGAAACCATACCATAGAAAAATTGCAGCTAAGTAGAAGTTTAATATAGCTGTTTTTTTTATAGAATTACATAAAACAATTAAGAGAGTTGGTTTTATTGTGTATCTAAATGTAATAGATTCCTATTTGGTCTGTGCATCCAGTCTCCTCCACTCCAAGTCATCCTCTGCACATGTGTGAAAAATGATTTTTCCAAATTGCAGCCCTGATCTCCCATCCCCATTCCCCACAATTCAGCACTTTCTAAGGGCTCTCAGTTGCCTTAAGGATTCCGTAGAAACTCCTGTTTGGCATTTAAATCTCTTTACAACCTGGTCTCTTCCAGTTGTGGAAGGTGGGGGTGTCAATATTCTAATGGATAAAGCTCTGATTTTTCATATATGGTATATATAGGAAAGTGGTACTGACCACTTTGTGGTCTTTTTGGTTCCAGATTTCTGCACATAATAGAATTGTAAACTCAGAAACCCCAGAGGCAGTGTGGTGAATGAAGCCAGGTTCAAATCCCACCTCTGCCAATTAATTACCTGCATGAGCTTGGGCACATCACTCATCCTCCCCAGTTCTTATATTCCTTATCTGCAAAATGAAGGGGTCAGATTGGATGGCCTTGATCATCCTTTCCAGCTCCAAATGTGTATGTAGTCTTGTGACTTGGGCATAACACTGTCTTGTTCACATCCCGTAAATGGAAGTCATAGCTGGGATCATACTCTGTGGCACAAGATCCAGACAAATCTGAAGTGAGATTGTTTGAATGCCAGGGTAAACTACAGGCATTCTGGGAGTTCTGGACTAAACAATTTTAGAATTTTTATTAATGTTATTGTTGTATTTTTGTCATATTCATTTCTTAATCTATCCCTTCACTTCCACCCATCCAGTGAGCTCATAATAAAGATTTTTAAAAAGAGAGGGAAGGTATTGATCAAGTTTTATTTATTTATTTTTCCTTGTCAGCATTCACTTCCATAAGATTTTGAGTTTAAAATTTTCACTCCCTCCTTCCCTAAGACAGTGTACAATCTGATATATAGCCATGTTGTAAAGAATTAGAATCAATAGGAGGAACCATGAGAAAGAAGAAACAAAACAACGAAAAAAAGCAAATAGTGTGCTTCTGGCTGCATTCAGACTCTAAAGTTCTCTTTCCAGATGTGGATGGCATTTTCCATCATGAGTCTTTTGGAATTATCTTAGATCATTGTACTGCTGAGAGGAGCCAAGTGTGTCAAAGTCAATCATCACACAATGTGGCTGTTAATGTTTACATTGTTGTCCTGGTTCTGCTCATTTCACTCAGCATTCAGTCTTTCCAGGTTTTTCTGAAGTACACTTTCTCGTCATTTCTTATAGCACAATAGTATTTCATTACATTCATGTACCACAGCTTGTTCAGTCATTCCCCACTTGATGGGCGTCCCTTTAGTTTCCAGTTCTTTGCCACCACAGAAAGAGCTGCTGTAAATATTTTTGTACATGTGGGTCCTTTCCCCATTTTTATGATTTTTTTGGGATGCAACCCTAGAAGTGGTATTGTGTAGTTCCAAATTGCTCTCCAGAATGGTTAGATCAGTTCACAACTCCACAAATAATGCATTAGTGTTCCAATTTTCCCACATTTTCTCCAGCATTTGTCATTTTCATTTTTTGTCATATTATCCAATCCGATAGGTGTGATGTGATGCCTCAGAGTTATTTTGATTTGCATTCCTCTAATCAATAGTGATCTAGAGCATTTTTTCAGGTGACTATAGATAGCTTTAATTTCTTCCTCTGAAAACCACCTGTTCATATCCTTTGACCATTTATCAATTGGGAAATGCCTTGTATTCTTATAAATATGACTCAGTTTTCTATATATTTGGGAAATAAGGCCCTTAACAGAGACACTGGCTGTAAAACTTACTTCCCAACTTTCTGCTTTTCTTCCAATCTTGGTTGCACTGGCTTTGTTTATGCAAAAACTTTTCAATGTAATGTAATCAAAATCATCCATTTTGCATTTGGTAATATTCTCTTATCTCGTTTGGTCATAAATTCTTCCCTTCTCCATAAATCCAACAGGTAAACCATTCCTTGCTCTCCTAGTCAGAATATTGAGTTCTCCCAGAAGCTGGGTTTTTCAAGTATTGATCAGTTTTGTTGATTTTTTTTCTTTAACCCCTTTTCTTTAAAAAAAAAAATCTCTTTTATGGGATGATTCTCTGAGGGGGAGAGAGGAAGAGATACAGGTAGAAATTTAGACAATGTAAAAACAAAAGCTATCAAAATTTTTTCTTAAAAAAATGAGAGGGCGGGTAATGCACTTCAGCAAAAAACTAACCAGCACCATCACCAAAGTTTGATAATACATGCAGCAGTCTGCTTCTGGTCTCTGCAATGAAAGGAAGGAAGATTGAGCTATCTTTTTTTTTTTTAATGTAGTCTAGACCATTGGGTCTGTGGTGATAAGAGAACATTCAGAGCTAACATTTATCTGATGCTTTCAGATTTACACCATCTCAGCTAACTGTGTGGGAGGGGGCGGGGTGGGGGAGGTACGAGCACATTTGGTATAGGAGACAGTTTTTGACCCAGGAAGGAGTTTGGGGTGGTGGTTTGTTTTTCTTTTTTTAACATGTCCATACTAAATATCAATCAAGCAGTAATTATCTATTGAACTCATAGCAAGCACAAAGTTTTGTGCTTTGATCTTACAGAATACTAAAAGGCTTACAGTCTACTTTTGAAGCTAAGATACACATTTGAAAATTTGTAGTAAGTTACCAAGTTAGAACAATTAGTGATTTAGGAATTCAATCAATAAACATTGATGGAGTGCTTGCTTTGTCCAGGCATTATTCTAGAATAGTGATACAGAGACAAAACGACGTCATCCGTTTCAGGGGGTACGGCCGATGAAGGCTTCCCAGAAGAACTAAAGGTAAGATTTGTATAAACCAAGGGTAGATGTGCGAGCAAGACAATGCAAGGGAAGAAACCAATTCAACAGACTCTTAATGGTCTGCTGGAAAGCCACCCAGATGTCCTCTTGGTATCTCCAACTCAGCATGTCTTGAACAGACCTTGTTTTCTTCCACCCTGAATTCATCCCCCTCCCCTTCAGACAGTCCCAGTTTCTGTGGAGAATACCACCATCCATCCTTCCAGTCAATCAGGTTCACAACTTAAGTTGTCCTCGTGATTCCTTCTCCCTCATAGCCCCTCCACTGATAACCAGTCAGTTGCCAGATCTTAGCATTTCTACCTCCACAGTATCTCTAATGTATCTGTCCCCTTCTCTCCACTCATGGCCACAACCCTAAATCACCTCTGTCATCTCTCAGCAATAGTTTTTTCAGTGACCTGTAATTAGGCTCCTTGCTTCCAGTCTGTCTTTTTGAATCCATCCCACACACAAATGCCAAATATTCCTAAGAAATAGATCTGACCACATCACTCCCTTGTTCAAAAAACTTGTGTGTGCCCTTCTCTTCGTTCCGTGATAGGGGTGTTCAGTTTGGGGCCCATGGATTTCAGGTGGGTCTGTGAACATAGATGGGAATAAATTATCTCTATTCAATATAGTTCATTTCTTTTGTAATCCTATGTGTTTTTATGCTCTTAAAAACATCATTCTGAAAATAGAGAAAACATTCTTCTTTTGCATCATTCCAAATTGATTTCAAGAACACTTCTCTCACCATGACACCACAAAAGGGCAAGAGCCCAAGTTCTGAAATAAAATGCAAACTCTGTCTGACATTTTCAAAAAATCAGTTTTGTTGATGCCTTTTGTTTTTTACATTGCAGTACTTTCTATACCCTATATATCTCCGTGTTCTGCAAAGCAGAATCATAAAACACAAAGAAGCGATTCATTGACTGCTTGTAGCAGGGAGGGTCACATCCTGCCTTTGTAGCCCCCACCTCTTGATGACAAAAGGATGGTAGCTCCCACCATGTATTCTGTCCTTCAGTGATTGAGAGTTTAGCTTCCTTTCAGTGTCCTTTTTATTTACATCACCGTAATTACTGCATACTTTCTTCTGGTTCTGCTTATTAATTATATTAGCAGTTCATATAAATATCACGTTTTGCTGAACTCCTCATACTTACTATTTTTCTGCTTCATTATAATCTGTTACCCTCATAAGATCATAGATCAAGAGCTGGAAGTTATCTTAGAACCATCTAGTCCGTCATTTTGCAGGTAAGACAGTGAAGTCCAAGGAAGTTGAAATTTGCAGGCAGCACACATTGGAAAAAGGATTCAAACTCAGATGCATTGTCCTCTTCCCACTGGTACCAAGCTATCTTCTGCTATTCAACCATTCCCCACTAAATGGCATCTACTTGTTTCTAGTTCTTTGCTACCACAAAAAAAATAGCCACTAAATATTTAGACATATGGGACCTTTTTTTAAGCTCTGACTTCCTTGGGTTATCTGGATTCGAGGGTATGAACAGTTCAGTCACTTCTCTTCGCACCATTCCACATTGGTTTCCCAAATGGTCAGACCAGTTCATAGCTTTGTAACTGGAGATTAGTGTTCCTATCTTCCTGTCGCTGTCCATCCATCATTGACTTTCTGGGTTTTTTCTCTTCTCTACCAATTTTCTGCACATGAGGTAAAACCTCAAAGCTGTTTTAATATGCCTTTCTCATATTTATAGTGATTTGGCACAGACTTTAATATGACTGTTGATAGTTTGCTATTCTTTAGAAAACTTCGTAGCCTTTAATCTCTTCAGGACATTTACATTAATTTTGCTTATACAAAGTCTTAAATTTATATATAATAAAAAAAATTTTTTTAATAATGAAACATTTTACAGTTTTGCCTGTCTTCCTTTGCAAAATGGCTTTGTTTATCTTTTCTGTACGTTCCAGTTTTTGTAAATGTGCTCTGAAAGAAAGCAATGGGTCTAGCATTTTAAATCCTCCAAGGTTTGACTCCTGCCTATATTTTCAGACTTAATTCCCATTGGGATGATGAGAGCTAACATTTATATCCCTTTCAAGTTTGTAATGTGCTCTGTATCTCATCTTAGCTCTTAGCCTTATAGTAATACTGAGAGATATATATATCGCTATATGTTGTTATCTTTATTTTAGAGATCAAGAAATTGAGGCCCTTGGAGATTAAGTGACTTGCTTGTGGCTAGTAGTTGCATAGCAGGATTGGGGCTCAGGATTTCTGGACTCTTAAGTCTGTCCTTCTCCTTTGCTCCATTGCTTCTCTCCAAGCAAAGGATTTTTGAGTAAAAGGATCCTTACAGATCATCTATTCCAAGCCTCTTATTTTGCAGCTTTCTCCTTGTCACCCACATACTGTCATGAGTAGCCACAGAAGCGTAAGGTACATTATATAGGGCCTTATTGAAGACATTTTAGGGGAAATGATTAGAGCAGTTTGATTTAAGCCAAGACTTTGTGTATTCACTCGTTTGACAAGCATTATGTACCTACTGTGTGCATTTCAGAACACTGTGATAAGTAAGCACTAGGAAAGATTCCAACTTTAAAATGACAGTCACTGTGTCTTAGTAGCCTTTTTCCCCTTAGGATAGGACTACAAGCCATTTTTTATTTTTTTATTGTTTCGTGAGATACCGTGACCAAAAATTCATTACCTAGTGACAAGTTTCCTAATGTTGAGCCTCTCCATACCGAATTAAGCTTGTCCTTGGAAAGCAGACAATGACTGAGACCATACTTGGAAGCCTTTTCAACATGAAAAAATCTGCCCTAGAAGAAAGAAGGGTGACCACTTGTTGAGTATGATGCAGCTGGGATTATTGCATGAATCTGAGTTGGAATAAAGGGTCTCAAAGGTTCCTTCCAACCTTGTGAGGTTAATAGGAAAGATTTAAGTAGCAAACCATTGGGGTCAAAACTGGGTATGGAAGCTAAAGGGAGACATCAGTTGAGCAGAATGCCCAAGGAACCAAAAGTTAAAATGAAGATGAAGAGTAGGTTTAGTGAGTGGGAGAAGTGGAAGGACAAGGAGGTCAGAGTATAGAATTTTAAAGTTTCAGCTCTTAGAAGTCATGTAGGCCCGCAGTACTCTTCTAGTTTAGCACTTAGCTAAGAATTCCCCTTTACAACATATCGAACAAATGGTCATCCAGCCTTGGATTGAGGAGGAACTCACTACTTTCCAAGACAACCCATTCACTTGGGGATATTCTGATCGTTAGCAAGTTTTTTCTTTACAGTAAACTCAAATCTGCCTCTTTAAAATTTCTTCCTACTGTTGTCAGTTCTGTTCTCAGAGGTCAAACAGAATAAATCTAGTCCTTTTTCAAAATGGACTTTTTCACATATTTAAAGATAGCTGATGTTCCCAAGTCATCTCAACACTAGCTCACACATCATTTTCTTTTTTTTACTATGAACTCCAATATTGAGTTCACTCAATCCTCTAGAAGTTTTTCAAATGTTTGACCATGCTTGCATCTTGGACTTTAGAAGCTGATTTTTTTTAACTTGCATGTAGGAATTTAAATTTATTCCTGTTGCATTTAATCTTAACTAAATTCAATCCAGTTCTCCAGATGAAAGTATCATTTTTTGCATCCTGAATCTGATATTCAGTATTTTAGCTATCCTTTCCAATTTTGTGTCATCTGCAGATATGAGAAGTATGTACTTTATCCAGATCACTTATAAAAAGGTTGAACAGCACAGTGCAGAGAACAGATTCTTATGGGACTCCATAGAAAACCTCCTTCCAAGTTAACATTAAGGACCAGATTCTTTTGGTCCAGATTCCAGCCATTCAACTGGTTCTAAATCTTATCTAATTGTACTATCATCTAATCCACATCCCTCTGTCTTTTCCACAGAGATTTTGTATCAAATGTATTACTCAAATATAGGGCAAGCATACACCACACTCTTCTGACCTACCAGTTTAGAACACTGTCAGAAAAGGCAATAAGGTAAAGCTATCTTTTCTAGATTTTTAGTCACCATCCCTTTAAATAATGTGCTCTAGAATTTTTTTTCAGGAATTGAAGTTGTCAGATTCATTAGCTTACAGTTGACAGACCTAGTCTTCCCTTTCTTTTTGAAAGCCTGATTAGGTTCTGCCAGCTTAGGTAATGGAGGAGTAAGTGAGGTGTGTTCTTCAGGGGCATCACTATCAAGATCACTTTGGTAATAGCATGCAGGTGAGATTGAAGGGGAAGTAAATCAGTTTTAATTTTTGAAAGATATATGGGGAAAACAGTTCCCATAAAGTCTTCATAAATGACTTGTAAGTTACCCACCTGTATATTTTTTTCTGTGTGATTTTTCCATTTGTTTTTCTTTTAAGTTGTTTATACAGATGGCAGTGTCCTTGGAAAAGAATATATAGAATATTGAAGGAATCTTTTCTCTCTTTTTTTCTTTTATTAAGTACTAAGAAATGCTAAAGGTGCTAGTATTCCTAATAATGTTGGCTACAATCTTATTAGAAAGGACCAACTAGGTGATCAACAAACTTGTTGAATTGACCTTATGTGCAAAGTCCTAAAAGAGAGATAAGTCATTAAAAGGGTATGAAAATGAATGAGAAGAGAGGAATTTATCATCTGGGAAGGGATATATAATGAATGCCCAGTCAGATAACTGCAATACACAGTTGAGGGAGAAGCTGGAACTTAAAGTTTTAGGACCCACTGTTGAGTATTGTTCTTGCTACTAGGAAATAAGAATTACAGGTAATGAGGAATAGCAAGTTATCTGGCCCTACAGGACAAAAGAGAAGATGGGGTAAGGGAAGGGAGGGATGATAGAAGAGAGGGCAGATTGGTGATATGGGTAATTAGAATGTCCAGTGTATGGGGGAGGGGGGAGGGAACAAATGGGGAGAAAATTTTGGAACCCAAAATCTTGTGAAAATGAATGTAAAAAGTTAAATAAATTTATTTTAAA
>CM053770.1:154066872-154219010 GCA_028658325.1 Potorous gilbertii
ACTATTTTCTTCAGTGAGCTTTTGTACCTCTTTTTCCACTTGGCTAATTCTGCTTTTGAAAGCATTCTTCTCCTCATTGGCTTTTTGAACCTCTTTTGCCAATTGAGTTAGCCTATTTTTCAAGGTGTTTTTTTTTGGGTCTCTTTTATCAAGGTATTGACCCGTTTTTCATGCTTTTCTTGCATCTCTCTCATTTCTCTTCCCAGTTTTTCCTCCACCTGTCTAACTTGATTTTCAAAATCCTTTTTGAGCTCTTCCATGGCCTGAGCCCATTGGATATCTATTTCAGATGTTTGGGTTACAGAGGCCTTGACTTCTATGTCTTTCCCTGATGGTAAGCATTGTTCTTCCTCGTCAGAAAGAAAAGGAGGTATCATCTGTTCCCCAAGGAAGTAACCTTCTATGGTTTTATTTTTTTTTCCTTTTCTGGGCATTTTCCCAGCCAGTTACTTGGCTTCTGAGATTCCTCTCCACCCCGTCCTAGATTTGCCCAGCTAGTGCTTGGGGTCTGAGATTCAAATGCTGCTCCCCAGCCTCAGGGCTTTCGGGGGCAGGCCTGGCTGCTATTCAATGTGAGCTTAAGTTCTGGTGCTCAGGTGGGGGCAGGGCTGCCTCCCAGGCTCAGTTCCCTCAGGGGCTTTATGTGGAGACCTTCAGTAATGGACCTGAGGTCCTGCCTGCTCTGGGAGCCTCTGGCTACCCACTGTCTCTGCCGCTGCCTCCTAAGGGGGCCTGAGTTATGGAGACACCCCACTCCCCTCTCAGCCAGTCCAGACGTCTCTCTCACTGACCTGTGTGTCTGTGGGTGGAGGGACCTTTGCAGCCGCTGGAGATTCTGTCCCTGAAGCCTGCTTGGATCTGCTGGATCTGTTCCTCTCCGTGCCGCGTGGCCAGGGATGGGCTGGGCTCCGCTCCTACCTGGTGCGCGACGGACCTTTGGGATCGGTTTTTCAGGGCTCTCTGGAACGAAAATCTCCTTCACCCCATTGCTGCGAGGCTTCTACTGTTCCAGAATTTGTTGGGAGTTCTTTTTATGGGTAATTATGGGCTGTGCGTTCGGAGGTAGCATATGTGAGTCTTTCTACTCTGCCATCTTGGCTCCGCCCTTGATTGCATTTTGACTAGAGAGATTTAATAAGGAAACAAGCCTGGAAGTGAACAGGTGTAAGGAGTTGGTGTAGTCAAGTTCCAAGTGTCCTTTTCTGCACTGCTGTTTGTCCCTAGCCTTGTCTGTCATTCAACAACCCTTTCTTTGTATCTTCAGCCTTTAGCACAGTGCCTCATTACTTAATAGGTAGTAGGTACTTAAGAAATGCTTGTTGACAGCTTAAATTCTATCCAGTGTCCCTCCTTTTACTTTGCATATATATTGTATTTATTTATTTGTTTACATGTTGTATTCTCCAACTACAATATAAACAACTTGAAGGAAGGGACTGTCTCACATTTGTTCTTTTATCTCTAGCACTTAACTTGCACACAGTAGGCACTTAATAAATGCTTATTGATTGAACTGTATCCTGATACTCTGTAATCTCTCTGAATACTTTTCCTTTGGGTCAGAGATGTGTTGGATTCAGCACTTACCAGCTTCTGAGAATCAACTGTTAAATTTTCATTGTGAGCATTTACTACTCTTTTGGCAAAAGCTGCAAACCAGGGCTTGATTTACTGTTTTGTTGATTGTCTAGACTCTAGGCTTAAGAAAGTCATGGATAAAATGTTTTTAATGCAGATTAAACTTGAGTGTGTTGTGCATCTATTCTTTTCCCATAGAACCAGTTGTGAAACATTTCCCAGCACCCTGCTGCTCTCCATCCACAACAGGGTAACTATACCTATCCCTTCATCTGGAGCTGAGAGATTCAGAAATAAGTCAGAAATAAGATAAAGAGATACAATCAATCTATGCTTCCTGTCTTCTTTTGACCTTTTTTGGATTTCCAGGAAAGGTAAAAGCTTTGTACCGTAAAATGGTGTGGACATTATGATCAACACTGTCCAGAGGTTGCAGTCTCTGCAAAGTTAGTGTCATAGGTATGCACAGAACATTTTGTCAGTGTGTGCTCTCAAGGAATTTTATTTTATTTTTTTAAATGCAAACATTCATTTAATGGTTTATCATGAAGAATAGATCTTTCATTCAATAATCGAGCTAAGGAAATTAAAACTTAACTAAGAGCAATGATTTTAAAATTAACAAATAAATTTTCCTCAAGTAGAGTATCTCTTTTGGCCACACTCTTAGGGTCAGGCAGGGTAGATCCCCCTCCCCCTCTGGATATCCTGAGGGATGTGGGCATATTTTTTTGTCTTCCATTTTCTGGAGCATTCACTGCTGTATTTTCCCCCTATTAGGGGGACAATGTTTCTAGCTCCCTGGTTCAGTTTATCCTTAACAAGGATTGGACTTTACAAAGAGATTTTTACTAAACACATATAGTAATAACAAATATATTAACATTTTAACCAATGCCACAAGGACATACTTTCCCCTACACCACCTTGGTCTCTTAGGCTCAAAACTTAACTCAGTTTCTGTATTGCATCGGTCGTAGATTGGCAGATTAATCCTTTCACTGAGTTGGAGTCCCAAATATTACTTCTGAATGTCACTGCTCCTTAGGGCATCAACTGCCTGCAAAACCCAGTCTGGATTAGGACTCCTAGATTCCTGAAGCTTATTCTCCTATGGTTCCATTAATTGTGCTTAAGAACAGAAAAGAGTGAAGGAGAAAACCAAAGACCCAGACCTATTTCTCAGTGGTCATATGGCCCCAGAAGGAGAGGAAGGTCCCAAGATTGCCCCTCTTACCACATTATTTCTTACTGGATGTAAGAGAGAGGGTCACTGAGTTCCCTCAATCACAAATGGAGCAAAAAGAGAGGTTTCTGAAGCTGCCTCAGTAATTTTTGAGTATGCCAACAATTCTGACTACATTCCAAATCAAAAAAGACTGCTTTCAGTCCCATGGTTAGACAATCCAAACCGTATATAAAACGTCCATGCATTCTCCACAGTCTCTCCAAGTCATTTCCCTGATGTCATCTCCCAAAAGACATCTCCTTTGTAGATCCTTCCCTAAACCATTTTGAATCTCCGAGACCTGAGAAAGGCCTAAAACTTGGATTGGCCAATCAGGAGAGACATTTTTGGTCCACTCTAAGATTAACCCTACTATACATAATGCTTTGTATGCTCTGGCAGAACAAACATGCCTTACTCTCTGAGTGAACTCAAAATGCCCCTTCCTGAGTCAGCAAGTACAAGGCCAGATGGAGCCAACCAGAAGCATTCTTCTGTTTATGACTATGAAGGACAAGGTGCTTTGAATTGGAAACTATCTTGAATAATGAGACTTTTCTTATGTCATATTACGTCCTATTAATGGTAAAAGAAACACAGACATTCTGGATCTATAATTTTAATTGACACCTTGACATTCTCCTATTTTATTTTACTTACAATCTATTCAATTAAGAAATTCCTTTCTTATGTCATAATTAACCATATGTAGACTATTCTTTTGGCTGACATGGGCATCCTGAGCCAAGAAGGGAGAGAGGAGTGAAAGGGAATTGCTTTGAAGATAGAAGGTCTCTTTTGTCTGTCCATCCTTGAATTTATTGTCTATGATGAGTTCCCATGCATGTAGCTATATGCATATTCTCCAGACTTTGAGAGAAATAAACACTCTCATGCAGTGCCATTTTGTTTATCTTCCTAAGAATGAACTTAGCAATGGTTGACACTCCATACAGAGAGACTCCATCTCAGCAAGTTGATAGGGTCTGTGTACGCACGCCTAAAAATTATGAACAAAAAAATAGATATAGAAGACCAAATTTTTGCTTTTGTGGTAACCAAACATGTATCAAGTTTCCATGATTTTTATCTTTAATCTGATAACGAGCTAACCCAAACTGATTGACACAGAGTACAATTTTTTTCATCTTCCTGTCTTAGAAAATGAGAAGTATCTCATCAAGAATTTATGGACATAAAGTTTTTTAATTCCATCATGGCATTTAACTAATGAAGCTCATTCTCTTTCAATGTACAAAATCACAAGAGAGTTGGGGTGTTATTTGGACACTACTTTTTGGTTTGTTTGTCCCAGGTGTTAGTTTTTAAAAGGCCATTTCACATGAATGGGTTGTAATCATGTAAGCACTGAATAGATCCATCAAAGACTTGGAAGATGAAAAACCAATCCAATTCTTTTAGCCAATTAAGTCATTCTCTGAAAGGGTTGCTAGAACAACCTTTAGGAAAAGACTCCTCTTAACCCTGAAGTCTTTTGATTTCACTTTCTATTCTATCCAAGGCCACTTTAAATCCGTTGGCCATGGCCAAGCTTAGCAGTTTTCCCACTGCAGTCACAACTTCACAAGGCTCACATTCAAATCACCAGTAAATGCTGTTAATCACTGAGTCTAGGAGTAGGCAAAATAAAAGTATTCTCTCTTGCTCCTCTTTTGTATCAGAGTCGTGCTGGGACTCAAAGATGTCATGCAGATGAATGAATGTTTTCTTCTTTTTAAGCTAGGGGCATGAGCATATCATTCTATACACAAATATTCACATTTTCATTGAATAATGAAGTTAAAAATACAGTTATTTTTTCCACATAGTGACTTTCCACATCATGATTTCAATATATAAGCATAAGAAGTTAAATGGAAATTTTGGGGGAGTTTTGTGGAAGTTGCAGAGAATGTACAAAGGCCAGTGGATAACAGAGAAAAAAATAGTATCTCAGAAATGCATGAAATATATATACAGTATTGTATAATACCAATATATTCTGTCTTTTAATATCATCATAATTCAGATTTCTCTGGTATGAGGGGAGGGCCAAAAAAATTTACTGAGTTTTTACATCATGGGGGCACTGAGTCCCTAAGTCTTGTGATGCAGGATGGATAACTATTAAAAATGTTCTGCCAGTTATACTAGGGAGGCTGAGTCTGGGGATTGCTTATTCTTGGTAGTTCTGAGCTGCAATAGCATTAAGAAGACAGTGTCCTCAGAATAAGTTTGGCCTCAGAATGGTGAGCCCTCAGGAATAAGGGGTCCAAAAGGTCAAAGTTCCTATCCCAATGACTAGTGGAACAGGGACAGTGTATATAGCACCTTCACTTTACAAACCCTGTTTTGTTTTATTTTGTTCTTTAAAGAAAGAAAAAGAAACTAAATCTTCTGGACCACGTCTCATGACAGTTAAAGAGTTATGCAAATTGTTCACCCCTTATAGCATTTAGCCAGTTAAGATCAAGCTCCAGCTTGACCAGCCTAACTCTTACCAACATCTAGAAAATAGACTGCATCACGTGAAGAATGAAATTTAGCTTGAATGAATTTAGATAAGACCCTTGACTTTTACTCTTGCTTTGGCAAAGTAAGTTGTTTCAGTCACTTTCTTGTAACATTTATAAAATGTTGGAGTAGGTTTGCTTTATATCTCTCCATTCCCTTCTTGTGTTTGGCAGTGACTCCGATGTCTTCAATGACATCTTCTTCCTTGATATTGCATGTCAACCAAGACTCCCCTTCATGAAGACATATAGAATGCATGAATATTTTTTAAAATTTAGCATATTTTAAAATTTTAGTATTTTATTTTTCCCCAATTATATGTAAAAATAATTTTTGACATTCATTTAAAAAATTTTGAGTTTCAAATTTTTTCCTTTCCTCCCCACACCCCTCATTGAGAAGGTAACCAATTTGATAAAGGTTTCATATATATATATATACATATATATGTTTATTCGTGTAAAACTTATTTTCATAAGTATGGATTTTAAATAAATATTAAAGTTTTGTCTTACTTGAAATGTGTACATTTACTAGGATGGGGTTCAAACAATGTACATCTCAGCATACTTGAATGTTGTTATTTCTCTATGCTGCATTTAAGCAGCACAAATAGATCTGCCATCAGAACAGATAATGTCACTGAGGATCATTCTGTTTTAAATATGTCATGGACATCATTCCATTGGTCAAAAAAGCATCAATCAATGGAACAGACAATCTGTACTCTTGGACAAGGTTTCTCATTGACAAGTCATTATACCTCAATGGTGCAGCTCATGGTGTCCATAGTCAGAAATATTGTCAATGATTATTGAGACTATTTCCATTTAGTGAAGACATGGCAGTTTGTTGCATGGTGGCGTGCAAAACCCAAACTACAGAAATTTGGATGATATTACACACATAGCATTTTGAGAAATTGTTATATTTGCTTTGCCATTATGGGGATCCCATTTTTGGAGCATATTGGCCTAATTTAGAAATAATCTGTGAGATTTTTCATTGTGAAACCTGAATGATCTCCCATCTTTTAGCAAACAAAAGGATAATGTCAGTTGCTCCATTTTATTTTAGTTATGGCACTATTCCTTTTCTTGTTTAGACAGATAATCCTACTTGTCCTCTTCCAATAACATGTCAATAAATCACTCATCGTTAAAACTTGATCATGAAAAACAGTTTGATACATGATATTCTGACAGATAGTGGTTTTTAAATCATTAATCATATGCCAACTTCTGAATGTCTTAGCAATAAATGCTTGATCAATATGAGTGACCTCTTTTTGCTGGGTAATTAAAGATGAAGAAATGATAATAAAGAAAAGTTTTGAATCTTTTGATGGGCTATATATTCTAACCACTTATACTTTTTATACTTATTGGACTGGAAATTTTTTTTAGTCCAATTTCACATCCAGAAAATATGCTTAATCTAGACTATTATTAGACAATTTCTAGATAATCAGCTCTAGTCTTCTAGTTCATTTTTCCCCTGAATATCATAAACCAGGTCACAAGATCAAATGTTTAATAGTTTTAAATAGGGATACACTAACCTGAGCTAAAGTATAACTTTGCTTCTGTTGGGCACTACTCAGTTTTTTTGCATGCGATGGAAGTGGCTGGCATATTATTTTCATGTAAGTTCTTAACTGAAAAATTCAAGGTATTCACGCTATTATTAGTATATTCATTATCTTACTTTGTCACTGAAGTGAACCATGTCATTAAACTCAATTCAATTATGAGTGAATTAAATGTAAAGCCACACATTTGCCATATTATTTTAGTAGATAACACGCAACAAAATTAACAAACATTGTAGACACTCATCTTGGCAAAAATGATGTAGCTGCTTTTCTAAAATAATAATTAGGAAGGGAAGGGGAAGGCCAGCGTCTTCACAGAGCAGTCACAATTAAACGTTTATTGAGTTTGGTCTACTAGATGCTATGAAATAAGAGCCAGGGATATTATGAAAGGCAAAAGACAATTTCTACCTTCAAGGAGCTCAAAATGTTGTGGTGAAGGCAACATATGAAAGAAGCTAAGGAGGCGAGAAGAGGGGAGGGTTGGCATGAGGGCATGATGAAGTCCAGAGAAGTGTAGCCAGGTAGGCAACCATGAGATGTCTGTTTTGAATATGCTTCTTAAATAAAGGATCTGAGTAGAAGTTTCCAATGTCCCCTCCTTGCCCTTGCTAATCAAAGTGACAGAGGGGCACTGGGGCAGAGGGTACTAAGGAGGTGTGAGTTTTCAGAGTTGATGTGCAGTTGAATGTGAGCTACAAGTAAATATGGGTTTCCTACATATTTCTACAATATCTATATTATGCAGTTTGTGACTTATTACATAACACTTTAAAACAAAAAAGATTAGTATGTGCAGTTAAATTAAAATGCGAAATAATTGTCTTTTGAGACATTCAAGTATTTTGGGCACATTCAGCATGCTGAAGGTTTGCTTATGGTTATTTTTGCCCATCTGTGTAGCCTGAATTAATGTTTTTTTATCCATATATTAATAAGCAGCAAAGCCTGAGCATTTTGGTGCTGTATAATGGCCGGTGAAAACCCCAGTCTTCCTATATATGTATAATGTATTATGTGATCACAGCATACTAAGCCTCTGAATCTATGACTAAATTGGAAAGTGACCTAAGATAGTGGAATCCATTATGGAGTGAGGGCTCTGAGCTAAACAGCAAAATCCATATTTTAATATTTTGAGCGATATTCCATTCCATTCTCCAAATTAAATTGGGACTTAGCCAACAAGAGATGGTTTAATCAATGTGATTTAGTGACTCTTGGAAAAGGACTATTGGTCTAATAATAAGTGTCAGAGAGTAACTGACAAGGCTTCGGCTGGTGGATAAAATAGAGTGTCACCTTGTGGGTGATTCAGATATTGAACTCAGCTAATTAGCTTCCTTGGCAGATAATTAACATAAAGACTCACTCTCTTTGTAACAGTTGGCTAATATCTAGCATGTAAATAATTTATAAGGTTTGCAAAGTGCTTGTGTATATTATCTAATTTGATCCAAACAGCAACCCTGTGAGGGAGAGACTATTATTCCCATTTTACAAATAAAGAAACTGAGTCACAGAATGTTAAGTGATTTGCCCAGGGCCAGTGTCACTGCCAAGAAAATGCCAAATGGGGTTATGAAAAGTCAGACATGAATGAAAATGACTGAACTGAAAAAAGCTACTAAGTTCTTGATTCAAACTTAGATTTTCCTCACTCCAAATCTAGGACAACAGCTATACGCTGTGCCACTGACCTGCCTCATATGTCTGTTTATGCAGGTTTAAGGAAAATGACACCCAAGGCATCCAACCAAAAGACTCACGTGGTACCAGTATCTCAGGCTGACTTATTGGTAAGACATATCTCTGCCCCTAAGGAGCTTATAGGCTAGCAGGAGGAAAACACCAAGATAGATTGCTTTAATATACAATATTACATAATACATGCATCAGAGAGGTACAAATTAAAGTATACATTATGTAATGTATAAAGATTGGCTTCAAATACAATCCTCTCTTTTGCTCTTTGTGTATTGGAATATTTGTGTTTCTTGATGATTAAGTTTATCATAAAAAAAGAAAAAAATTAGAAATAAAGTTGAAGAAGAAGTCATGAACTCAGAAACAGCTATTTGAAGGAAGTATGCTTAAGTTGGATTTTTTGAGGGGAGTAACTAAATTTATTTAAAATTTTTTATCTTGTGTTTATTGATACCTTTTGCTTAATACACAATCCTACCTTCACTCCTGTATATAATCTTCCCCCCTTCCATTTAGTGAACTATCATTTTTAACAAAATTAAAAAACAAACAAACATCAACAGTGTTGGCTTTTAAAGGATAGTTCCCCTCAATGGAATAAGTTGGGCAGGCAGGACATTCTAGACACAGTAAGGATGGAGTTCATGTTAAGAGTTACCTAGCTTGCTCAGAGTGTCCAGGGCTCCACTCTACACCATAGGAGTTAAAGCTAGAAAAAGTAAGGGGGCATCTAGACATTGTTTCCAAGCTACTCTTTTCAGTTGACAGCTTCTTCTCAGCTTCTCCTTCTCCCTTCTCTAACCCAAACTGTTGTCCTAGGGAGCTTGTAAAGTATGATAGAGTGTACCATTTGGAGTCAGAGGGACCAAGGGTTAAATACCCCTTACGTACTACCTGTGTACTGTTAATTAAATTGCTTCACCTTTCTAGGATCCAATTTTCTCATCTGTAAAATGACAGGGCTGGAGTAGATGATTTTTAAGAGTCCTTATGACTCTAAATCTATGATTTATTTTTTTAAGAATATTTAAATGTTTATTTGGTCTATGGACTATAGGAGCTTTTTCCCATGCAAAAACGCAAGAAAAATAAAGAAAATTTAAAAAAAATATATGCTTCAATCCATTCTCAGAGTTCATTAGTTCTCTCACTGGAGGTAGATAGCATCAATACAAGGATCTGTGATAAATCTATGATTTATTGTGGTAGACTTCTACTCAGCAAGATCTAGTTCAAATCTTATCTCTGATACTTGGCTGTATGACCCTGGGCAAGTTACTTAACATCTTGGATCCTCAGTTTCCTCATCTGGGGCTAATGATACCTCTAATACCTAACTTTGTAGGATTGCTGTGTGGCTCAAATGTAATAATCTGTGTAAAATGCTTTATAAACTTTAAAACATGATGTAAATATTAACTTTTGAATTCAAACCCTCTCTCTAGTCTAGCCAAAGGTCTTATTCAGATTAGGGCTACAGAACACATTTGGACTTTTCCAGGGATGGAAGTAGTAGAACATTAACTCATTGACTTTTCCTGGTCTCCAAATAGTCATTTTAGGATTTCCTCTGTTAATTAGGAATTCCTCTGTTAATTAGGAATTCCTCTGATACCTGCCTATTCAGAATGTTACAGAGTACTGTAGGAAGCTATCTTGGGTCTAGTACTTGAACACATTGACCATACAAGTGTATCCCCAATAGACACAGCACACAGGAGGGCTGCTAGCAAAAGTTCATTCTTGATTGGGTCAGACAGGCAGACACCTTCATAAGGGTTAATAATTTTACTTTATTCTAGTTTAGTGTTCCAGTGTTCTCACAAGGGTTGCTGACAATGGGACCACTAACTCTTACAGCATTCCCTAATCACCCTTCTTGCAGGAGCCAGCGAGAAGTAGCGGACAACTACCCCTACATCTTGATGGGATCAACCAAGAGAGAAACAGCTTGTGCACTCCCCAAATCCTTTCAAGCCTTGATGGGGGCTGGTCAAGGCACACTTTCAGCTTGTGTATTCAACACTACAGGTACCCCCTTCACTCTCTTTAACAGAGGTCTCCTTTCTCCCCAAGCTTGATGAGGGCCAGTCAAGGTACACACAGCATTTTAGCTTGCATATTTAACCCTAAGTGTTCCCCACTCACTGACCAGTGCCCACCTGATTTATAGGGCTCTTACAATCTATACAAGTATAACACGTGGCCCTTACAATATACACAAGTGATACTTTTTAGGGTAACAAGAGATTGTTATGGCCACAGATCCTGGGAAACTGAACTCTAAGAACAAAAATCTTCTTTACACTACAACACATCTCTTGAGTAGAAGGTCATAGGAGAACAGTGAATGACGTTGGTAGAGAGCACAGAAGTTTGAAGCAAATATGACACTACTTAGGTACACCCTGAGCCTTAGGGATGGATCCAGAGAGTTTTGATCTTGCAAAGTGAGGAAGAGAAGGTTTATCTGAGGAAGAAACTCAGTGGGAGGGTCAAATGTAGGGTGCATTGAGGTTTGGGAACATGTCCCACACTCCTTCCCAGAAGAACGGAATACCATACTCTGGATGGTAAATACTGCCTGGATCAGGCTGAGCTAGAGCCAGACTTCCTTTGTATGAGATTATTTGCCTAGGAATCTAGTTTAAGGCATTCCTCCTCTCCCAGGGGATAGGTCCCTTGTTTCTAATAGATCTGAGAAGAATAAACATCTGGCACTGGTTGCTATATTGAGGGTTGAGCCTTTCCTGGGGTCAGAGGGAACCACATAGAGTAGCCATGATTGTTCTAGCTCCTTGCATCTTCAATAAAGCCCATGCAAGCAGATCCAACTGAGTATGGTCCTTGGGTCAGACCCAAGTACTGATTTTGAACTCAGCATTTAGATGTTAAGAGAGTAACTAGCTGACCTCAATAAGATAAGGTTGGCAGAACTGGATGAACTACATATCAGAGAACTGAAGGAATAAGCAGAAGTAGTTGCTGAGTGTCTCCTCTGTGATCTTTGAACAACTGAAGAATGGAATGTTTGTCTCCAGTGGAGTACTGGCATAACAACAGACTCTCCAAAAACCACCATGCTTTTACATTTAATTTGCATTATTAATATTTTATCCAACACTTTCTTAAGACTAGACAGTAAACAAAACAAGAAATTCAGACCTGTTTTGTAGTGTTTGCTGATTTCTGAATGCTCACCCTGAAAATTTGACAATGGGTTTTTGTGAACCAGTTTAAGCTGGTTCCAGCATACCCCTCAGTGTTACAAAACTAGAGACTGAATATGGTACCAATTTCCAATAAGTCTTCAAATTTTAAGTAAATGAAAATATTCTGGAACATGTTATTAAAGGAGTAAATTGTGAACAGTTAGAAAGGGATATAATCTCTGAGATTCAGGATGACTTTTCTCAGAATAGGTCATATCAAATCAAACTAATTGCTTTTTTTTTTTTTGGACAGAGAAATACCATCAATATACCTGGCTTTCAGTGAAGGGTTTGACAAGCTCTGAAATCCAGCATGACTTTACTTAGAACATGTCATAAAAAAACTAATCGAATTTTGTTGTGTGTGAAGTGGGTGCAGAAAAACACAATCACTATATACCTGGATTTCAGCAAAAAATTGAACAAACTCTTCTTTTGTCTTTGTGCACAAGATCAAGAGCTGTCAGCTAGACAGATTTGGAACTGGTTGAATGACCAGATATAAAGAACATTTATTAAAGGACAATGTGATATTAAAGGACAATAATTGGCATTTAAATAGAGTTTTCCAGTTTATTAACTAAATTATCTTATTCACTCTCCAAAAGAACCCTTTGAAATAAGGGCAATAAATATTATTATCTACATTTTACAGGTGAGGAAAATTGAAATGGGAGATGTTAAGTGACTTACCCTTGACTGTTTAACTAGCGTCTAAAGCAGGATTTGAAGGGAGGCCTTCAGAACTTCAAGTTCAACACTATCCATTATGCCATAATCAATATCAACCTGGAGGAAAGTCTCTATCGGAATGATGCAGGGATCTGTCCTTACTAGAACTTGGATGAAGGGACAGTTAGTATGCTTGTCATGCCATTGGATGACTAACCAATCACTCCAGATGACTGGAATTCTGATGGATAGCTCATATATTTGTTGACAGACTCAGGATCCAGAAAGACTTCGGAGGGGTAGAAGGATGGTCCAAATCTATAAGATGAAATTTAAAGTCTTACACAAGTATAGAATTAATTCCTTCATTCATTCAACAAACCCCTCCTATGTGACAGAGTAAGCACTGGAAATACAGAAGATAAAAAGGAAATATTCCTCACTCTTGAGGAGAGTACATTCTATGGGAGGGTAGTGGGAAGTAGAACAAATACATAAAATTATAATGAAATACAAAATACACAAAAATAAATTCAAAGTAATTTCCTCTTAAAATCCTTAGCTTCTCTCAAAGTTCTATAACATTAACTGCAGGAAGCCTACCTCAGCGTCACACAAATAACTATACATTTTTGCATTTGGAGGGGACCATTGTGTTTTTAATCTGTGTATAATAGGTACACACACATATATATATATATATAGATACACATATATATTTATATATATAATAGATACTTGTTGAGTGAATGAATTGTGGCCTGAGTGAGGAAGGTTATGAATTTTCTGTACCTTACCTTGATCAGACCATTTCTGAACTACTCTATTCTGTTTGGGGCACCATATTTTAGGAAGAATATTGATCAACTTGAGAATGATAAAAAGACTGAAACCAATGAGTTTTAAGGACCAGTTGAAGTAAACAGATGTTTAGCAAAGAGAAAAAAAGACTTTGAGTCAGGCAGCGCAAGGGGATGGAAGTGAGCCAGAAAAGCCCATTAGAAGGGATGTCCTCTGGGTAGATGCTATAGATTCTTTCTGCTTGGCCTCTGAAGGCAGAACTACTAGCACTGATTGGAAGTTGCAGAGAGGACAATTTAAGCTTGATTTCCAGGTGTCAAAAGCTGAATGAGCTGACTCTTGAGACAGTAGTCTCCCCATTCCTGTTGATCTTTAAGCAAAGATTGGATAACAATACTGGATGGATGTTGGAGAGTGTTCATGTACAAGTTAGTCGTGATGATTTCTGATTAATATTCTGTGATGTAGAGATTCCATGAACATTTATGAAGTGTACCTTCTTTATACTAGCTGCTTAGGAAGAGATAAATGTAACATCCTGCTATAATAATTAGGTTCATCTTAAGCCTAAGGACAATAAAATGATCTGAAGGTCTGCATGGCTTAGTCCCTTTTTAGCTTTAGTAAATTTGTTTTAAGCAAAAGATTATGAATTCAGTTAACAATTGCTCTGCGTCCCCAGTAAGGAAAATTACTAATATTTAGGTAGAGTTTGGACTCTTTGCTAAAATTGATATTTATATCTAACTCTAATTAACCTTTGGCCTCTTTGTGGTGGTTGAAGTGCAGTTTTAAGTTTACCGGAAATAGATGGGAAGTGAAACAGCAGATTATACTATAGTATATATGGATAGACAGACACTGGGAGATGTTGGGGAAAGAATGAACATTTTCTTGGTATATGTGGTATGTAACTAGTCATTTCTTACTATGGATCTTACGTATGGTGATTTACCCTCTCCAATGCTTTGTAAAGAGTTCAGTTTGTGGTTGAGTTAAAGTCTGTGATTGACATTTGACAAATATGTTTCCTAAAAGGAAAAAGAAAGGCAGCTAGATGATGGAGCCCCAGCCCTGGAATCAGAAAGATCTGAGTTCAAATTTGGCCTCGGACACCTACTAGTTGTGTGATCCTGGACAAGTCACTTAACTCCTATTTACTTCAGTTCCTCATCTGTAAAATAGAGGCATACTAGAGAAGAAAATGGCAAATCACTCCAGTATCTTTCTATGAGGTCACAAAGAACCAGATATAACTGAACAGCTGAACACCAGCAAAGAAAACGACATTACATGTATGTTGAAACTAACATTTCTCCTCCTATTGTTGTTTCTGGTAACATATGTGGTAGAGCTGAATTAGTTTAGAATTAGTTAAGATGGCATCTCAACTATACATTTCCAATAAAATTTTCTTAAAATTCATTTATGCTTCATGGACTGCTACGTTTCTTTCTTTTTAAAAAGCCATTTGTAGTATTACTCATTTCCTTTACTAGTTACTGAAATCATAGCAAAGATTACAGTAATTCTTTTGGTTAACACTGAGTTCTGGGATCTCAGAATTAAATTTTCTTTCAAGTATTGCTAAAAGCATTAATGCAAATTAAAAGTCAAAATGTGTAATCTTTATTCTGACATTCAGATACATTGAAAATTATTTTTTTCAGTGAGTATAACTAACTGCAGTCATGTGACTGAGAATAAAGCACATGCACCTGTTCCAGTTGGTTTATTGCACATCATTAGGTCCAGGCATATCATATGTTATTCTCCATTCACAAGTGTATTGGGAATATTCATTTCCCACCACCATATAAATTTTCCATAAACAAAACTCTAAATATTTCATATAAGTTGACATCCTACATTTATTTCTAAGGCAAATTTGAGTTTAACTTTGGCAGGTGATTTTTTCCAAAGCCAAAGTCTAGTCATGTATTTCTTCACCCTCAACCCACTCAGTGAACTCCAAGTGCTCTTATCACCTCCAGGATCAATATAAAGCCTTTATCTACCTTTCAGTCATCCTATACCTTACACTTTACATCTTACACCTTACTCCCTCCACTCACTCTGTGATCCAGCTACCAGGTCCCCACCCACCTAGCACAGAGTGAATATAATTACTAAATAATAACTATTTCTCTTTAGTCCAGGAACCCTGAGGGTCTTTGCTTCCCAGTGTAATTTAAAAATTTTTTTTTCTTTTCTTAAAAGACGTCATCCCTTGAGTAACTGCTTAAAGAGGCCTATTCATTGAATGGGTGTATCTTACTCAAAGTGAGAGTCTGATAAGACCTTAGCCTAAAATGACCAAGGTCCCACATTGCATCCTAGGTCATCTTCAGTCGTCCTGATGACTAGCCTGATGGCCACTGGACCCAGATGGCTCTGGAAAAGAGAGTGAGGTGGGTGACCTCATATAGCCCTCCCTCACTCAAATCAAAGTCAACTGCAAGTCATATCATCATTTCCCTGCTGTCATGGTCCTTTTGGAAAATGAAGTTCAAACACAACCTGTGAGTGGGTCCAGCTACACTGGTCTCTTTGTAGTTCCTTGAATGGGATATTCCATTTACCAATTTTATGCCTTTGCACTAGCGGTAAGCCTTGCCTGAAATGCTGTGCCTCTTCTTCTCTGCCTCACTGACTTCTCTGATTTCCTTAAAAGCTCAGCTCATTCCTTGTCTTACCCAGAAAGTCTTTCCAGGTTCCTCACCCCCACCCCAGCTGCTAATTCCTTCCCTCTGAGAATGCTTTCCTTTTACACTGTATATATCTTATATATACCAAGTTATTTACATGTCATCTCTATTAGAACTTGAGGGCAGGTTTTTTTTTTCTTGCACTTTTCTTTGTAACCCGAGCCTTAAGGAAGATGTTGATAATAAATCAGTTGATTTATAAATACATAGTAAGTATTTAATAAATGTTTATCAACTGATAGCCAATTAGACTGACAATCAGTCAACTGTACCACCTACCGAGTGTTGTGGAGAGTAAATACTCATTCCCCTTGCTGTGGAATAAATGGAGGCATTATGGTGTAGTGGAAGGAGCTCTGTGTCTGGAGTCAGAGGATCAAGGTTCAAATTCCACTTCTGATGTGCCTATGTGTGATCCTGGGCAAGTCACTTACCATTCTTGGGTTTCAGTTTCCTCTATAAAAAGGAGGATGGTCTCTGAGGTCCCTGGGACTGAATCTAGAATTATTATTTTTTTTTATGATGTCAGATAATTTTTTTTAAAATAAATTTATTTAACTTTTTACACTCATTTTCACAAGATTTTGGGTTCCAAAATTTTCTCCCCATTTGTCCCCTCCCCCCTCCCCAATACATACTGGACATTCTAATTACCCATATCACCAATCTGCCCTCTCTTCTATCATCCCTCCCTTCCCTTACCCCATCTTCTCTTTTGTCCTGTAGGGTCAGCTGAATCTATAATTCTATAGTTTCAATTTGCATTCTTCTCAGAGAGAGACTGATGACTAGCCATGGAAATTTTACTTGAGACAAATAAGTCTCAAGAGGACAACTAGAAACATTGTAGGAGGAGGGGTAAAGCTGGAAAAACTTGGAGACTAGGATAGTTAGGAATGGGAAGCAATGGGGAAAGTGGGAGTCTGGGATTGGAGAAGAAAGAGTTATTGCCCCCAAACCTCAGCCATCAGCCTAGAAACAACTGGACACAGTTCTTAGGTTGTAGTCTGAGAGGAGGATTACCTATTGGAGATCTCAGAAGTGGGACAATGCTTTGTGATCACAAATGCAAGATTATTTCCTTATTGGTGAATAGTAATGGACGTTATTCCTCCCTGAAAGGAATCATGAAGTTGAGTTATCTGTAGAGTCTTCTGGCTGAATGTCAAAATCACCAAAGATGACAGCAAATGGTCTAAGGAGGAAGAACTTAGGCCTGTTTAATTGATTTTATTGACTCAGAGGACAGGATGGCTAGAATCAAAAAGCAAAATATTCCAATGACTGATCTTATGGCTATCATTTGTGGGCAAGTGTTCAAGAATTGGTGTGGGTGACAACTGCATAAATCATTTGCTGGGTTAAAATGAATGATCATAGAGTCTTAAGTCTGGAAGGCACCTCAGAGATGATTTCTGAGTCTGATATACAAGCCCTTCATTTTACAGATGAAGAAACTGAGGTCCAGGGAGGTGAAGGGACTTTTCCAAGATCACACAGGCAGGAAATGGTAGAGGTGACATTTGAATCCAGGGAAGTCGCTGACTCCAGAGTCAGTGCTTTTTTCTATTGTGTTATGTGGCAAGAAAAACACCTTTCTGAAACTGATGTTCATGTATTAGTTTTCAGGTATTAGATATATTAGAGCAAAAATTTACTATCCTCATGTAAAAGTGAAAAAAAATGCAATGCTATTTAACTATAATTCAGTTTAATCATTAGCCAGAATGTCTGTGTAACTTACCTGATGATAAGTTTCTTTTTATAAAATATTTTTATTAATTTTATAAAATATTTTCCAATTAAATTCAAATTTTTAACATTAATTTTTTTCTAATATTTTTGATTTCCAAATTCTCTCCCTTGCTCCCACTCTCTGCTCCTTGAAAATACAGACAATTGATATTGATTACGTATGCGACATCATGCAAGTATATTTTCATATTAGTCATGTTGCAAAAGAAAACACAGACAAAAAAAGAAAAATAGAGAAAGAAAAAAGTATACTTCATTCTACATTCAGAGTTTGTTCATTGATTCTCTCTCTGGAGGAGGATAGCATTTTCCACCATGCATCCCTTGGAATTGTTTTGCATCATTGTCTTGATTACAGAAGCTAAGTGTTTCACAGTTGATCATTGTTACAATGTTTCTGTTACTGTATAAATTGTTCTCCTGGTTCTGCTTACTTCAATTTGCATCAGTTCATATAAGTCTTCCTAGGTTTTTTTTGAAACCATTCTGTTAATCATTTTTATAGCACTATAGGATTTCATCACAAGCATATATCATAACTTGTTCAGCCATTCCCCAGTTGATGGGCATTTCCTCGACTTCTAATTCTTTGCTACCACAAAAAGAACTGCAATAAATATTTTTGTACAAATAGGTCCATTTCCCTTTTCTTTGATCCCTTCGGGATATACCTAATAGTGGTATCACTGGGTTAAAGGATATGCCTGGTTTTATAGACCTTTGTGTATAGTTCCAAATTGTTCTCCAGAACAGCTGGATTAGTTCACAACTCTACCAACAGTACATTAGCGTCTCAATTTTCCCCATGTCACCCTCAGGGTTTGTCATCTTCCTTCTCTGCCATGTTAGTCGATCTGGCATGTGTGAGGTGGTACCTCCAAGTTGTTTTAATTTTCATTTCTCTAGTCAGTAATGATTTAGAGCATTTTTCATGTGACTATTGGTAGCTTTGATTTCTTCTTCTGAAAACTGCCTGTTCATACCCTTTGACCATTGATCAACTGGGGAATGATTCTTATTTTTATAAGTTTGTCTCAGTTTCCTGTACATTTGACAATTGAGGCCCTCATTAGAGAAACTTACTATAAAGTCTCCCCTGATTTCCTGTTTTCTTTCTACTTCTGGCTATATTCGTTTTGTTTGTGTGAAAGCTTTTAAATTTCATGCAATCATAATAATCTACTTTACTTCCAATGATCCTCTCTATCTTTTGTCTGGTGATAAACTCTTCCTTTACCTAATTAAGTTTCAGAGGCAAAAAAGCTTGCTTATGAGTCTCTTAGGTATCAGAGTAGGTGGCAGAGTAGAAACAAATTTGGATTTAGAATCAGATGGTTTTGGGGTTAATCTCAGCTGCTATCTGCCTGCTCTTGGGCAAATCATTCACCTTCTCTGGGTCTCAGTTTTTTCATTTGTAAAAGGAAGAGAGTTAGTAGATAATCTTGAAGTTCCCTTGTAACTCCAAATTTATGATTCTTTGAATATGGGTCAGTTAATGCTAAAGTCCTTAAAGAAAGAGAAGGGTAGCAGGTATCCAGGGAAAAAGAAATGTGGTCTGGCAGATAACCAAGAGTAGCCTTAAGTGGTAAGGGAGCATCTTTGCCTAAACCTTGAAGGTGAAGAAACAAGAGTAGTGAGATTTTCTTTTAATGTCATAAATTAAATATCCTTTCTCTTGCCTGAATCAGGGGGTAGCCAGCAATTCTTAATGGAAAAGAGGAGTTTGGGTCCTTGGGGAATGCTTGGCTTCTGCAGTGTTATCATGAAACAGGAAGTTAAAAAGAGGTCAAGAATGAATGGAACTATAGAAGACTTATGAAGGAAGATGCTATCTACCTTCCAAGGTAGAACTAACAGATAGAAGTACATATAGTATAGTTTTACATATACTTACAAATCTGCATCATATGGAACCTTCTTTAATGTGGAGTAGGGAGGAAGAGAGAAAGGGAAATGATTCAGAACTTAAAATGTAGAAAAAAATTGAATTAAATTTTTAAAAAAGAAAAAAAAAATGGGAGAGTGCCCTTGATGGAGTTCCACAGGAATCTATGGAAACCAGTAGGCAGGCAGCGTTCTGAGAGAAAGAGGCTGTAAATTACTATTCACTTCTCATATTTGTTTGAGTTACTGGGAATGGATGGGATAGGGGAGAAGATAACTCATTTTACACTTTTGGGTTCTGAATCAGTGATCTTAATGTGAATGCTGTTTGGAAAGCAATTTTGGTTTATCAAAGAGTCATTTTCTTTCCCTATAGCAGTGGTTCTCAAACCTTTGGTCTCAGTACCTTTTACATTCTTAAAAATTGTTGAGGACTCCAAATAACTTTTGTTTATGTGGGTTAGGTTTATTGACATTTACCATATTAGAATTAAAATGACAATGTTGTTATGAAAATAATTTTGACTTTGTTGACTCCCTGAAGGCACACTTTGAGGAACCTCAATCCTATGGTGACTTATGAACCAAGGCTAGAGCAACGCTAGGGACTCAGGCCTCTCCTGCCATTATGCTTTTGAGCCAGTTCATGTAGTTGAGAATCTTGGTGTAGAAGCCATACCCTTTGCTACAGTCAATACCCCAGGACACAATGCCTGTGGCCACCCAATGCTCTGTAGTATTGTCCCACACAGCAAAGACTCCTCCACTGTCCCCCTGGCAGGCATCTTGCTTTATGGTCCTGTCGCCAGCACAGAACATGTTTGAGGAGAACACCTCAGTTCTATTTTTTTCCAGAAGCCAGGCCTCACAAGCCTCTCTTTCGGCAATGGGCAGACTCACATATTTCAGCTGATTAACTAGCCGGCCCCCTTCCATCCCAAAGCCACTGATGTAGCCCATCAAGCCACTGCTATAGAGAGTCTCATTGTCTGGCAAACAGATGGGGAGGAGGTTGGGACTCAGGGGGACACTGCTCTCTAATTCCAGTAGTGCAATGTCACCTTCAAAGTTGTTTGTCTCTTCTGGGTGGTAGTCCGGGTGCACAATGACCCTACGGACAGAGTAAGCCCCCAGCCTTATGATCTCCTCTATGTCTACGTGTCCTAGAAAAACATTCACACTCTGGCTCTTCTGGAAGAAACTGTCTTTAGGGTAGATGGTATGGGCTGCTGTGAGGATCCAGCGATCCCCAAGCAGGGCTCCTCCTCCACGCCCATAGATGATGGTGAGTGCCTGCCATGGGAAGTTTCCCAGCTTTGCTTTAGATGCACCATGGGCCCCCTGGTCCTGGTCAATAGGGGTGACTGGTTGTCCACACACTGGAAATCAAGAGAGGAAAGGAAGAGAATGTCATTTATGTTATTATAACCACGGTGCATGGATGAAGGACTTATTTATGTGGCAAATTGTCTACAGTACAAAGAGAGCCTCTGCTGAGAAAGAGGTTCAGGAAAATAACTGTTTAAGACAGGGGAGAATCTTGGATCTAGAACAGTAAACAATGCAAACAATTAAGAAATGTAGACAAAATCATTTACATTATAGGTAATTGAACTGAGAATTCATGAACAGGGATTGAGTGCTCATTTTGCAACTGGCTCACCTGCTATGATAAGCAGAAAGGCATAGTAGATAGAGAACTGGCTCCAGAGGCCAGGGAGATCTGCCTCCAGCACATTCTTGCATGTATGTCACTAAACCTCTAACCCTCTAAACAATTTTCTAAGACTATGACTTGGAAAGAGGTGCCAACCTATACTGGCAGAGGAAGCTTCCCATTGTAAAAGTTTTCTAAACCAGTGACATGACAAGTCAATATCTTGCCCTTATTCTTCTCCTAATTCTCTCCTTTATCTCTCCTACTTCATTGGGATCTTGCCCTTTCTAGAGGGATAAAATTTGAGCAAAATGAGGAAGTATGTTGATTTGTCTCCTATGTGGCCTTATCCCTCCTTCTCAGTATGTATCCATTCTCTCCACCCAGCTCATTCTGCCTTGAGAATTTCTCTCATTTTATAGGGAAAGTGATGAACAATTCATTTGTCTGGAGGTATTAGTGATGTGTTGGGTTATCCCTCTCAGGAGTATTGGCATTTTGAAAGAAAGGACCTTATGTCAGAGGAATTGAAGTCTAATGATGAGACTTTAGGCATATGATGATGGGGGTGATTTTTTAGGGGTGGGAAAAGATGTCTTGAATCATATGGGGCTGACTAGTCATACGATTGATTTGGGTCTCTTCTACTCTTTTACCTTACTTGACATTTCCCTGCTGTGTATCTCTGTCACTTTTTTCATCCTGGGCAGAATTTTTTAACTCCTAAGGCAGGAATACTCCTCCAAAGATTCTACCTGACACACTATCCCCTGGTCTGGGACCACAATCCACTTCAGTGCTTCCTAATTGTCATATGGTGGATCCTATCTTACTTTTAGTACTTTGTAAAATCTTTTACTACTGAAGGTTCTTCTTAAAAATATACAAACCTGGAATAGTGTATTTGTCAGATTTATGGAGAATGGAGAAATGTTTGACTAAATAAGAGATAAAAAACATTATGAAGTACAAAATGGATAGTTTTGATTACATTAAATTGAAAAATTTTTGCACAACCAAGCCCAATGCAACCAAGATTAGGAGGGGAGCAGAAAATTGGTTAAGAATTTTTGCAATTAGTGTCTGTGATAAAGGCCTTATTTCTAAAATATATAGAGAACTGAGTCAAATGTACAAAAATACAAGTCATTCCCCAATTGATAAATGGTCAAAGGATATGAACAGGTAGTTTTCAGAGGAAGAAATTAAAACTATCTATAGTCATATGAAAAAATGCGTAAACCACTATTGATTAGAGAGATGCAAATCAAAACAACTCTGAGGTACCGTATCACACCTATAAGATTGACTAACATGACAAAACAGGAAGATGATAAATGTTGGAGAAGATGTGAGAGAGTTGGAACACTAATTCATTTTGGTAGAGCTGTGAGCTGATCCAACCATTCTGGAGAGCTATTTGGAACTATGCCCAAAGGGCTACAAAGTTGTGCATATTTTTTAACCCAGCAATACAGCTTCTAAGGAATGGGACAACCCAGAGATATTGATTGGCCTACAGAAGAGGAGGACCTTGTTGGGGGAAGAGAGATAGTACCTCTGCCCCTGTAGTAGGGGTGGTGCCTTTCCAAGGATACCACTGCCTCCCTGTTGCTGGGGCCCTTGTCTTTTCCCCGAATTATCCCCCTCTCCTTCAACCCTACTTTCTCCAACTTTCCTGATGCTTAGGGCCAAGGCTTTGGGAATGAAGGTCAAGTTGAAAGTGTAGTTGGCAGCAGAGATGTGAGAAGGCTAGCAGCTCTTTCAGGGATTCTAGGCTCTGGTAGGGGACCTACTACTTAGGAGAAAGAAAAATAACTCCCTGGAACATATTCCCAGAACAATTTCCTTTGGAGAAGAGTGGTAGAGGGCAGTGGTACTTCAGAAAGAATAAGATTATAAGCCTCTTGAGAACAGGAAGATTGTCTTTTGCCTCTTTTTATATACCCAGTGCTTTGCATAGTGATCAGCACATGATAGGTGCTTAATAAATGTTTACTAATTGATTTTTTAAAAATGTTTATTGATTGAGAACAAGACTGTAAGCAGAGCAGACCATTCCTTTCAGCAGATTCTTCTGCCTCATCTTTCCCTCAAAACTTTTTAAGTTGTTTGAATGTTTATGGGGGTGGTAAAGGGGACAGAGTGTGGGCATTTCAACAACTGGGCTAAAAAATCCCAGTACAAGGGAGTGAGGAGAATGATGTTCGGGATCCAGTTCAGATACTAATCCTGGGTCTATTTCCTCCTCTCTAAAATTTGGGAATTGAATAAGAGACCTAAACAGGAGCTTAGAAGGATCATCAGAGGCCATCTAAGCCAACCCACTCGTTTTACAGAGGAGGAAGATGAGGCCAAGGGAGATTAAGTGACTTCCCTCAGATTGCACAGGAATTCAGGATTTGAACCAGGGTCTTCCAGTGCCAAAGCTCTTTCTGCAGAATGATAAGGGAGTCATTACTTAGGACACATTTTTAAGTTTAATTTGTGTTATTAACATTTTCTCTATCACTTTCTTAAGTCTAGATAATTATCAAAATATTTCATCAAGTGCTGATTGGTAATATTTGCTGATTTCCTAGGTGTAAATACTCATACTGACAACTAAAGTCAGTTCCCTGATCAGCTGGCTCTGGTGCATTACTGTCTCTAAGGATCCCTCACCAGTGTGTGAGTCTACTCTGTTTCAGTTTCAGTAAGAGTTGAATGAGTCTCCCTCTGTGACCTTGGACAAGACAATTCCCACCTCTGGGACCTAAGTTCCTATAAAAAGGATGATCCCTAAGGACCCTTTCAGCTTTTACATGATACTTTGAGAGTTTGGGTAGGGTTGACTTCCTGTTTTTTAGCTCCATTCCCCAAATCATCTTTTTTTTTTGACATAAGGATCAATACTCCCCTTTACTACCCAAGTCAGGTTTCTTGTACGCCAAGTCCAAGAAAAAACAGCTGACTTTAGCACTTAGTAATCAAGAATTGGAAAATGGCTTGGAGGAAGGGAGAAGCATCCAGGGTTAATTCTCTATCTACTTCCAGGGGTAGGCAAATGACAACACAGTGTGTAGCCCGATACTGTTATTGGAGAAGCTAAGAAAGATAAAAACATTTTAAAATACAATAAACAAGTTGTAGGCCAAAGCCCAAGGGTCATATTTGCTGATCTCTGTTCTCTGTACTAGTCCATGAGAAATGGTGAGGGAGTTGTAAATGGTCTGATTCTTGAGATGTGGTGGAAAGGTAACTTCCTCAGTAGCACTCTCGGGGTGTCTTGGTGTCTCTGCCTCCCGCCACAAATGGTATCTCTCTCTCTCTTCCACCTCCCGACCTTCTTGTTACTTATTTGCTACTTAGGGTTTGCAACAGTTACTCCAGATGTAGAAATTCTAGTTAGGGCTCTTAAGCCACTTAATACTCGCTGAAGGGAGTAGTCACTTAACTTCTCTGGCTCTCAGTTTATATATCTATTAAAGGGTCTTAAAATCATGAGCTCTTACACAATATGCTCCTGTCTCCTCTTGGACCTTCCCTTCTTCAGAGACCTTCCCCCCATCCCCCACCTGGCTCTGTGGTTAAATTAAAGGCAGAATACTCTCTCTTCTATAAATCAACAGGATCTTGTTTTTCCTTTCTCTGGTGCATGGGAGGCACGGGTTTGCTGGTAAATGTTTAACAACCAGCAGGACACAGTTTTAAGTTTAATCTGCACCACTAACATTTTCTCCAAACAGTTGACAAAACCAATTGACAAAATCAAGCCCTGATTTGTAGCATTTGCCAATTTCTGAGGTTTAAATGCTCACAGTGTAACTTTAGCAATGGGCCATCCCAAGTTTACGATGCTGGTTCAGCACACCCCTGATTAGTAGTCTTCAGAGACAGATTTGTTATAGTGGGGATCCCAGGGCAACTAAATGGCATAGTGGATAGAGTATGGAGCCTGAAGTTAGGAAGATCTGAGTTCAAATCTAGCCTCAGACACTTACTAGCTGTATGACCCTGGGCAAATCACTTTATCCTGTATGCCTCAGTTTCCTCATCTGTAAAATGAACTGGAGAAGGAAATGGCAAACCACTCGTATCTTTGCCAAGAAAACCCCAAATGGGGTCATGAAAAACTGGACATGACTGAAAACAGCAGTGGGATTCCTTTTCAGGTGTGAGTTGGAATGGATGACCACTAAAGCTTCTTCTAGCTCTAAATTCCTGGGATGTTTGCTCTTTCATTCCTCTTACGTTTGCTTCTTTCCTCTTTTTTACTGATGCAAAGAATGTTAGAGTCAGAGGGGAGGGAAGAGGATCTTAGAGATCATTTAGTAACTGTATTCTAGCCCAGTCTCTAATTTTACAGGGCAGGTAAAGGGTTTGCTTGAGCTGCATAAAATGGTCATCTGAAGTTGTCAGTTTCCCCTCAGTCAAGTTTAAGTGCTTACTATTCAGACACTGTGCTAAGTTCCAGCCTTTAATCTTTTTTTAATTCCTACATGCTGACTCAGTGTCTGAGAGACAATTTGGCAGGAGGTAGAGCAGCAAAGACAAGGCTGTTGCAGACTCTGCTTACCAGGTGAACACTGAAGAATCTTCCCATTTCTCTCTCTGCCTTTCCAGATGGCCTGGGTTGAGTTAGTGAATATTCCTTGGGGAACAAAATGAAGAGATAAACTGAGGTGTTTAGAATTTGGAGGGTAGGGGAGACACATGTGCAGAAGCTTCTTGTCTTGGGGGGTTGGATAAATCAGGGATTGATTTCTTACCAGAGAGAGGCTGGCCACTGTCCACGGCAGGCACTATCTTGTAATATGGCTCATGGCATGGGTAAGGGATCTTATCTTGGTAGACATCTTCTCCAGACTCAAAACCACTATAGGATAGGTTTTGGGGAGGGCTGCAGGTCATGACTATAGGGAAAAAAAGATTCATAACCTCTTCCTTTAGCATCCTCCCACAAAAAATTTCCTGTAAGTTGCCCTGATGATCTTCTACTACCCTTCCTCCAAAATGGGGTAGTTATCTGGGGCAGATCTTTCTGACTTTGAACCTGTAACAGATCTCTTTCTTGAGAGCTAGTTACGACTCATCACTGCTTAGACCAGGTATGATCACCCTTCCAGTAGAGTCCAGAGTGAATAGGACTTTGCCCCAGCCCACCAGCATTTGGAGAGAGGGGTTGAATTTCCTTTTCAAGGTGACTACAGTCCCCATGCTTCACCTCTGGATCTCCTGGCTAAAAATGGCCCATGGATCCACTTGTAACCCCTAGCATCCCATTGCCATCATGCCTCTCTCCCAGGTTTATCTTCCTCTTAGTCTCTTCAGGAACAAAAGCTGACCTTTCATGAGGACAGACCATCCCCGCTCCCTATGAGATAGCATCTGCCTTTTGTCTATATTCTTTGAGTTGTTATACTCCTTGACTGATTTTGCTCCAGGTTCAGGTATTGCAAATTAAACACAGAATGTGTTTTGTAGCAAAGGTCACCCTTTTTTTCATAACCCTCATGGGATGGATGCTTACCCACAACTTGATAGTAGACCAAGAAGCCTTTGAAGAAGATGGCTGTCCAGTTTTCCAGACTGGAGAATATTGTGTAGAAAGGCAACTTCATTCTCTTCTGCTAGGGCATAGAATCTCTTTGGCTGGGATAATTCCCTCATACAAATCCTAATTCTCTACTAAACTAGATCACATGGGTCCAACTGACTGAGAACTGAAAGAGGACGAGAAGAAAAAGGGGGATGGCTTAGGCCTAGGTGGAAAAACTCAGTTTCACATTGGTTGTAAGACACTTTCTAGACTCTGTGGTGTACTTCACTACATAGATCTCTCTCTTCCACTGGATGGCATTCCTCCAGGCTCGGGTACCTCATCAACCTGGGAATTACCTGGAGTGACATGAGGATTCAGTATTAGAAACCAATAATTGTCTACTTTCCTTACACTCTTTTATCTGCCTCATCCACTCCTGATTCCAAAGTCCTCCAAACATCATCATGTGCTCTGAATATTCCCTTAGCTGACTGTGCTGTCTCCCCTCTTTCCAATCTGCTCCTGAAATCCCACCAATGTAAAAATAAGTGTCCAAGTACACCTCAAATTAGAAGGCTCCACAGGTTAGTTTCCCTCTTCACTATTCTGTTTAATTTCCCTAATTTCACCTTTGTGAGGTTCCCTGTAATATTCACAGGAATTCCCACCTTGGTGTATGGAGCACACAGCATATTCTGATCAGCTCTTTTGAGTTTCCAATTCCAATCAGTCAATGGTTGGTTCCCCAATACTTCATTCTAAAAGCAAGGAACAACTCCTCTCCATCCTCCTCCCATCCCAACACACACACACACACACACACACACACACACACATCAACAAAGTACTCCAGCTTGTAAAGAAAAGAAACAAACCCTACATATACAGGTTTATTATGCCCTGACACTGTTCTTTCCCTTATGAAATGTTAATCTAGTTTAAAATGTTATGTTTATATTCTATCATATTTTCTTACTGGTTCAGAATCTCCCAATCAATACTTTAAAAAAAAATTAGAACAGACAAATTTTGTTATACCATCTTGTCTAGGAAACTTTCCCATCAGCCGAAGTCTGACTAGCCAAAGGTATCCTGTGGCATCTTCTTTGGAGTCAGAAGCCATAGGTTTAAGTTCAGTCTCTCCTCACTTGCCCTTGGGCAAATCACTTAATCTCTAGTAGACTCGTTGTTCTAGTCTTAGGGGGTTTGTTGGATTTGATGATTTCTACGGTCCTTTCCAGTTCTAAATCTATGATCTTGTGATAATCTTAAATCTATTCTGTGCATATAATTTCAGTCAAGTAAATACAGTCACTGAGGAAGAAACTTGGTGCAGTGTGTGGGGGTAGGGTGGGAGTGGAATGGGAACTGAATGCAAACAGAGAATCCAAGTTATAGCAATAGCTCTGTGTCCTAGTGTCTTGTAAGTCACTTTCCCTTTCAAGGTCTCAATTTTCACATCTGTAAAATAAAGCCATGGATTGGATTATCTCTGAAGTCCCTTCTTGCTCTGATGCCTATGAGATTATGTCAGCTCTCTATCATCTGTAATGATGTAATGTTGGTTCAAAAAAATAGAATGTTTAAAACAACCACATTTATTTCAATGATCATTTAGTTATATTTGAAATGCAACATTATGATTGCATTAGCAGTACTCTTGCCTTCTTAAATATGTAGTCTTAGATTTTGTTTCCTTCAGCCCACAAATCCTAGGTTTGGGGAAGAGTCACCTAGGGTAAAAAATTTGCAGTGAAAAATTCACTTAGAGATTAAGTCCTATGCATCTGATCAAGAGTTGACTCTACTTGCTTCAGGGATTCATAATCCTCCTGACAGATTTTAATGTCCTCAGTACCTCAATGGATCTGTCATCTCATCAGTGTGAGTTTTCCCAACTACACCTTGTCATGAGGCAGTTAAGTGAGTGGTATAGAGAACTGGACCTGAAGTCAGGAAGACCTGAGTTCAAATCTAGCCTCAGACACAATAGCTGTGTGACCCTGGGCAAGTCACTTAAGTTCTATTTCCCTCAGTTTCCTCATCTATAAAATGAGTGTTATAATAGTTCCTTCCTCCCTGGATTGTTGTGAGGACCAGATGAGTGCCTGCAACATAGTAAGTACTATATAAATGTTAGCTATTATTATATAAGGTCTACCTAAAGTCCTAGAAACCTCTCTTCTCATTATCACAGATACCAATGTTGGAAGGAATCTCAGAGGTCAAAGTGTACCTGAACAAAAATCCCCTCTACAATATACCCAACAAAATTCATCAATGCATTCAGCCTTTACTTGATGATCTCCAGGGAGAGGAGAGCCCCAAATCTCCCAAGATGGCCCATTTCTCTATTAGGTAACTCTAAGCAGTTCTGCCTTCTATAAATCCTACATATGATTCTTTGAAAATTCCCCTCATTGGTCTCGGTTCTTTCTGCCTTCTGGAGTTGATCAGGGTAAGTTTAAATACCTAGCTATTATATTATACTCTCTTACTCTCATCCAAGTAAAACATTCCATTCATCCCTATTATGGCATGAATTTAAGGTCCTTAACTATACTGGTTGCTTTCTTTTACATATCTTTCCATTTTCATTATTCTGTTCTGTATTCTCTTTACAATTATACGCTTAAATATACTCAAGATGTTATGGCTTAACTGAGTCTCTTGCCAAGTTTCCTTCAAACTTATTTATTCCTCTATAGCTTCTTGCTATTTTGCAAGGTGATGCTATTCATCATTTCTCACTCTCCTTCTCTGGAGAGACAAATTAATGGTCTAATAATAATATCTGATTCTAATAACAATATTGCATTTAAAGACTTGTAAAACTCTTACATACATACAATATCTTATATGATTCTTACAACAACCTCCTAAAGTAATTGCTATGTTATTGTCAATATTTCTCAGAAAAGGGAACTGAGGCTCTGAAAGGTTCAGTGATTTGCCTTGGTCACACAGCTAGCAAGAAAGAGATCTGAACCCAGATCCTGATTCTAAGTTCAACACTCATGGTATTGCTAAGTGTTTACTAAGTTGTTTCTAATCTCTTTTGATCTTTGTTTGTGGTGATTGCTATATATTAGTCAAACTTCCTTAGGAAGTGGTGAAATTCTACAGTGATGTCTGTTTTTTAAATCCATTTCCCATTTGTGGGTACCAACGGGCTGTTTGAATATGTCAGGTTGAGTTGCCTAAATGAAATGCCATCTTCTCATTTTTGTTCTATTTTTTTTTCTAATTTAGTGCTGCCTTTGATTTTTGTTCTAACAAGTCACTGGTACAATTGTACGCAGTTGACTGGTTCAGAAACAACTCCCAGATCTATAACCTATCATTTCCTGACATTTCATTTTTCACAATGTTGTTCAAGTGCTTATGATGTCTGTCTAGGGTTTCTCAACTTTTTTTCTCAAAGAAAATATTCACGATAGGTAGAACCTGTTAGGATAGTCTCCAAACTTTTAGTCTCATTTCCTACTTCTGAGCCATGTTTTCAAAATATTTTTGCTGTTCTCCCCTATGTCCAGTGTAGGAGATAGACCAGGGCATATGTGACACAAATGATCAAGCCCTATATAGTTTTCACTACTTCCCAGCTCAAATGACTTTCTCCACTGTAAAAAGTCTAGCATATGGGTCTGACTCCATGCATCAACTTCCTGTAAATAACAGCCCTATTTATCATAGCTCTATCTCCCACTCCAGAGCTACAGGCATTGTAGTACCTAATATTTCTACAATGCAATATATTAAGACTTAAAATATTGCATAGATAACTACAATATTTCACATAATGACCATCATCAAGTCATATCAGAAGGGTAATTCTTTGTGCCTTTTAGCCTTTTGAAGAGATCTGCCCCAGTCTCCAAGGTTAAGCATGGACTGGCTTTCTAGACAGAGGTCAGCTTGTACTAGTCTCCCATTTAGGAAGGTGTCTTTGAATCCTTGCCATCCTATCCATTGCCTCAAACATTTATTAAGCACCTCCTACTTTCCAGGTGTTGTTCTTGGCACTGCTATCTTTTGAGTCCATGTTCCCCTCTATTACAGCAGATGATTGAGAGTTGACATAATCCCATAGGGCATCAGAGCAAGAAGGGACCTTAGAGATAATCCGATCCAAGACAAAACCAAAAATGTCCTTGTCTTATAAAAGAAATTTACATGCTTCTGGATTATAATTAGGAGGCAGGAGGAAATAAGGGTAAGATGGACATTGGAATATAGCTCTTTCTTGGTAAATTTGACTCCAGTGAAGTAATTGGCTCCTTGAGGGGAATTGGAGATACCATTGTTGTTGTGTTTATCCTTCGTTCTCTAAGAGGACCATGACATCAGGATGATGACATGACTTGTAGTTGACTTTGATTTGAGTGGGGGAGGGCTGTGCATGGTCACCAACCTCACTTTCTTCTCCTGAGCCATCTGGGTCCAGTGGCTGATACTCATCAGGATGACTGGAGATGGCCCAGGATGCAAGGTGAGACCCTGGTCCTTTCAGGCTATGGTTTTATAGCATTCTCACTTTGAGTGAGATATACCCATCCAATGAATAGGCTTCTTTAAGTAGTTCCTCAAGGGATGGCCTCTTTAATGAAAAAAAAAATCAAACTGAGAGGAAACCCTCAGGGTTCCTGAGTAAAAGAGAAACAATACCCATACCCCATATCCAACTCCTTATTTCTTGTAGTCAGGGTATTGACATGAGGAAACAACACACTGACAAAAGTCTTCTACCTCTTTCTCAAGAGATAGAGGATGTCAGACACTTCCTAATGCAACCTTCAGGGAGTTAGTTATCTTTGCAACAAGTGAGTTTCTTTCAGCAGTCTTACTATGTTTCCATCTTGTGCCCCAATTCTGATCCTAGGATTCTATGCTTGGCTCTCCCTGAAATAGCTGAGTGGTGTTATGAGTAGCACACTGGACTTGGAATAAATAAGAAGATCTGAATATCAAACCTTGCCTCAGACATTCACTTGATGTCATTTATGCCTCAGTTTCCTCATCTGTAAAATAAGGGAGTTGGACTTAATGACCTCTAAGAGCTCTTCCAGCTCTGTTTCTATGAGACCCCTCCCAACCCTCAGAGGAGTGTGCCCATGAGGCTATTTACAACATTTATAGATACAGAAGAGGTAGCATGAAAGAAAGAGCAGAAAAAGGAATTATTGGATGTGGAGGCATAAGACCTTCATATGAATCTTAGTTTTGCGATTTATTTGTTGTCCCCCAAATCCTCCCCTCTACTGAACTTCTATCTTTGCTGAATAGTTCCTCAACTGTAAAAAGCTGATAATAGCAGCACCCACCTCACAAGGTTGTTGTAAGAATCAAATGAAATAGTATTTACCAAACACTTAGTGTAGTAACTGCACAAGCAGGCACTATAGAAATGCTCATTCTCCTTCCTTCCCCTGTAGAAGGCATCATCATTCCGATAGATTTCCAGGTTTTTAACCAGGCTATCCTACACTCCCCACTTTCTCTCACCTGATATAGACACTCTGTTGCCAGATCTTTCCCTTTCTACCTTCACAATATATGCCCTGTCTGATTCCTTCTCTTTATACATGGAGCCACTATATTTCAAGATCTCATGGCAACTTGCCTGGACTATTGCACTGGCCACGTAATTGGTCTTCCTGCCTCAAGTCTCTCTCTATGTCAATCTGTCCTCCTCACAGATGCCAGTGTGATTTTCCCTAAGCACAGATGTGGCCATGTCTTTGTAAATCAGAGGTTCTTGACCTGACTTCCATGAACTTGTAAATAAAATGTTTTAGTAACTATTTTAATATAACTGCTTTCCTTTACAATCCTATGGATATTTTATGTATTTAAAAACATTCTGTGGAAAAATGGGACATTAATACACTCTAAGTAGAACTGTGAACCAACCATTTTGGAGAGCAATCTGGAATTATGGTCAAAGAGTTACAAAACTGTGACACCCTTTAACCCAGCTATTAGGTCTGTTTCCCAAGGTAATCAGAGCAAAAAGAAAAGAACTGAACTGTTCTAAAACATTTATAGCAGCTCCCTTTGTGGTGGCAAAGAAATGGAAAGTGAGGAGGTGCCGGTCAATTGGGGTATGACTGAATAAGTTGTGGTGTATGATTGTGATGGAATACGACTATGACTTAAGAAATGAACAGACTGATTTAGAAACACATGGAAAGATTTGCATGAAATAATGCAGAGTGGAATGACCTAAAGCAAGAGAACATTGCGTACAGTAACAGGAACATTGTTTGAAGAATACCTGCAAATGATGAAGCTATTCTAAGTAATATGATTATTCAAATCAGCTACAAAGGACTTAAGAAGGAAGATATAATCCATCTCCAGAGAAAGAACTTATATATGGAATTATGTATTGTATGGTTTCACATATATATCTGTGTTAAATATTGGCCTTCCCCAGCGCATTGTTGGGAAGGAGGGAAGGAGACAGCTTGGAACTCAAAATGTAACAAAAAATATTTTTGAAAAGATTTAAAAGAGGAGGGGGTGAGGGGGAACATTATCGTGAAAAGAGGGTTATAAGCTTTACCAGGTCACCAAAAAGTTTGAGAGCCCTTGTTCTAAATTAATCAATTCCATATTGAATAACTCTAGAAAAACTCTAGTTAAAGTTCTCACAAACTTGTCCCAAATTATGCCTGGTTTTATTATAAATCATTCCACCTCTCACATTTGGTCTAGTAAAGTCAAATTGGCTTTCTCTCTGTTCCTCTCACATACCTTTTCACTAGCCCCAGGCCTAGAATGCCCTCTCTACTCAGCTCCCTTACTCCTACCTCTAAGGATTCCCTATTTCTTTCAACAGGCAACTCAAATATCACTTTCTACATGAACACTTCCCAAATCCTTCAAGTGTTGCCCCTCCCTAAGTATTTTGCATTTAACTAACACATATTTATTTTCTATCTATTCTGCCTATGCCTACCTATATACATATTGTCTCGCTTGGATGGAATAGAAACTCCTTGAGAACAGGGAATTGTTTCCGGCCTTAGTTTCTTCTTCTGTAAAACAATCTTTAAGGTTGGGCTAACTTGAATCACACCATTTCTAGTTCTAAATCCTATGAACCACATATCCCTTCCTCTGCCCTCAAATTGAAGGCAAATACTAGAAAAGGAATCCAGGATACTGGTGTCCCTTCTGGTGCAGTGAAAGTCTCACTAGTCAGCCTAGAACTAGCCAGTTCTGAAAGATGAGTCTTTGCTGCTGAGTCCTACAGAACCTCTGTGCCCACCATGCTTTTCCTGGACATCAAAATCTAGCTAGGAGGATGGGCTTCAGCTTCAGTGAAAGCTTCTGGATGATGCAGAGGGGAGGGAGACATATTGTATAGAATTGTAAAGGGCTCCCCAAAGGAACAGCTATCACCTACCCAAATCTAAGAGCCAGGCTGAGAGGTGGAGTTCCTGGGGCAGGTCACTACTAGCCCCTCCTGACTCCTCAGCTCAGAGCTCTCTCCTCCATAGATCCCCAAGAGCTTCTAACAGCCTGCTGGGAAGATAGACTACCTCTGGGTCTTTGCCATTTCTTTTCCATATGGCAGCCTCAAGTTCTCCTCCCCTACCAGCCCTCCCTTAGAGAGCTCACTCACATCTCGTAAATCCAGGTTATAAGGCAGTCTTCCGGTGGTGATTGCTCTGTAGGCCCGAGCAAGTGAATTTGTTCGCCTCTGGCAATGGAAGAGGAGGTGGGGCCAGGGTAGGAGAGGAGGAGAATTACTGGAAATGAGTTTTGTGCTAGAGCAAGTTCTTTTTTTAAATACCTGCAGAAGGCGACACCTGCTGTTGGAATAAGGGAAAGAGCAAGGCTTTTGGACTGAATTTTATGCCATTTGGGCACAGGGCAGTAGAAAATCTAAGGATCAGTTGATCTTCTCTTTTCAATTTTTATTTATTTTATTTTTAATTTATTAAATAAAACAAGCATTTCCATAGCATAGTATAAATAAAAAGATAATTGCACATGAAACTGCAAATCTATTATGTACAACTTGCTGTTCCTTTTAGATATATTATAAATTTATCATGTAAATTTCTTTTTTTTCCTATTCAATTAATCTTCTTGCCAGTAAACTTGAAGCTGAGCTAGGATGCTGGACGAGAAGGTGGAGGAAAGTTTAAGTGACTAATACCTGGCAGTTTCCTTCCCTCTCTAACTCGGAGCCTCTTTCAGATTTTTGTCTCTTATGGCTTGTTTCTCTTTTTCCTTTACTCTATGAATGGTATTCTAAGAATTCCTTTCTTTTAGGGATCTGTCTGAAAAATGAGAGCAGGGGGATGTCACCTCCATCTCAACAAATGAAATGAATACTTCTGGCTTCCTTCTTGCAGAGCCTGATAAGATACATCTCCCCACTGCCCTCTAGGGGCACTCTGAGGGAATTTTTTTTTCTAGGGGTGGCAGAGAGAAGAGGGAGAAATTTCTTCTATCAGCTCAATCCCCCACAGTGCCTGGCACATAGTAGGTGCTTAATAAATGCTTACTGACTGACTCACCTTGAGATCCAAAAATGCTTTGGTAAAAATCAGCTACAAAAGGAATTTGGGTGTATCTGTGACCCTCCCAACACTCAAATCTCAAATTCCAAAATACCTTACTGATTTTATACAAGCTCCACATGGTATGATTACATCCATCAATCTACCTTAATAGACTTTCTTCTATGTTTATTTGAAATGTTGGAGATGTCCAGACCTTGTTCATGCCTTGTGAATAATATAGATGTTTTCTCACCTAGGAAAGTTATCTGAACTTGTCATTTACTTTAAATGGAATGGGATAATTTGATTGATTGGTTGACTCAATCAACATATACACTTGCACAGAGGTGGATGATCTTGGAAAAAGATAGCTCAGCCTCCATAGTGGGGAGAGCAAGGGAGGACTCTGGTAGATAATAAACACAATAAACACAAAATAAAAGACAAAAATGAAAAAAAAGTCCCTACCTTCAAGGACATGATGATGCATGAGGTAGTGCTTGCTCTTAGCTGGAAGTAAGGAGGGAGTGCATATAAAGGCATAAGGAAGGGAATGTTGAGAGGAACACCATTATATTATCTTATCTGATTCTTTCAATAACCCTGGGAGGTGGAGATAGGCACTTTATTATCCCCATTTTACAGTAGAGGAAACTGAGGCAAAGAGAGTTTAGGTGACTTGCCCAAGGTCACACACCAAATTTGAACAGTCTTTCTGACTCCAGGTCCAGTACTCTATCCATGTCACCATCTAGCAAGAAAAAGCAATTTGGCTAGACTGTAGAGCATGGGCAAGGGAGTAATGTATAATAAAGTAGGAGAGGCAGGTTAGACCAAGGTTGTAAAGGGTTTTAAGTGCCAAACAGAGAACTTTATATTTTAACCTGGAGGCAGCAGGGAACTACTGGGATTTGTCAGTAGGGTGGTGACATCATCTAATCTATTAATTGTGGCAGCTCTCTGGAGATCAGATTCATATATCATAGATTTTTCTGGTGTTTCTCAGTTAATGGACATTCATCTTGTTTGTAATTCTTTGCTACCACAAAGAAGGCTGCTGTGAATTAGATGACTATAGAAATTAAAGAGGATATTTTGTAGAACAATTCCCTTGGAAAATCAAAAGGGAATTAACAAGAAAATACATGCATGAAGGGGACAAAGCATTGCCAAACCTGAAACTATGTTATAAAGTGATAGCCATAATACAAAACAAAACAAACCACCATTTGTTCCTGGTTAAAAAATAGAAGAATACATCAAAGGAAGAGACTGAAACAGAAATAGGACAATCAAAAATAGTAGTCCCAGTGTCTGCTAGTCTCAAGAACATAAATTACTAGGGGAAGGGCTCTCTTTTCGATGAGAACTATTGAGAAAATTAGAGAGCATTTTGCCAAAAATTAGGCTTACACCGACAACTTATATATAGTTCAAAAGACTCAAAATACATACATGACCTAAATATAAAAAGCTGCACCATGAAAGAAAAATAGGAGAAAACTAGATCAGGAACATCTCACAAGTATTGATAGGGGAAAAATTCATAACTAAACAAGGGATAAAGATTATCAGAAAAGACAAAATAGGTAATCCATTAACAAGCATTTATGAAGTGTTTATTATGTGTCAGGCATCATAAGTAGTGGGGATAAAAAAGAAAGGTGAAAATCCAGTTTCTTCTCCCAAAGAGCTTATAGTCTAATGGAAGAGATGATCTGTAAACAGCAATGTAGCAATGTGCTTTCTCTCTCTCTCTCTCTCTCTCTCTCCTGTCTCTCTCTTTCTATACACATACACACACACACACACCACACACACACACACCACACACACACACACACACACACACACACACACATACACACACTATAAAAAGGGAAGTAAACTCAGTTGGGCCCCATGAACTAATAGCATTAGACAATCTCTCCACTAGTAGTAGAAAGGACTGGAAGAGGCCTCTTGCAAAAGGTCTGATTTGAACCCTGTTGAAGAAAGCCAGGAAAGCCTGAGGGAGGGTATTCCAGGCTTGGGGGACAGTCAGTAAAAAGGAAAGTTCCAAGGTGATATTGTGTTTAAAGAACATGTAAGAAGGTCAGTGTTGTTAAATTATAAAGCATGTGGTAAAATGTAAGAAGACTGGAAAGGAAGAAAGGAGTTGAGTTGTTAAAGGCTTTAAAAGCCGGAGAGAGGGTTTTATATTTGATTCTAGAGGTAGTATTCACTAGAATTGGTTGAGTTTTAAAAGCTTTTGCATACACAAAATCAATAAAGATATCATTAGATGAGAAATAGTAAAGTGGGGAAAAAATACTTCCATCGACTATTACCAGTAAAAGTCTGACACTCAAAATATATAAGAATTGACACAGATATATAATATCAAGAGCCATCCTTCAGTAAATAAGTGGTTAAAGAATATAAAAAGTGAATTTTTGAAAGAATCACAAATGTAAATGATCACATGGAAATATGCTCTAAATCACTACCAGTAAGAGAAATGAAAATGAAAAACGACTTTGAAGTTTTATCTCATACCATTCAAATTGACGGAGATCACAAATGGGAACAGTCAATGTTGGAGGGATTATAGAAAAATAGTCACAGAAACACATCATTAGTGTGGTTACAAAATGGTCTAATTGTTTTTCTATATAAATTTGGAATTATGTAGGAAAAAATGATTAAACTGTTTGTACCTTTTCACCCAGCAATCTTATTACTGAGCATTATACCTCAAGGAAGTTAGAGATTGAAACAAAAGGTCCAATGTATTTTTACTCTCAGTTCTGCTTCAGTAAATGTACTTAGTCTCTCTGCCAAGTGAATTCTTTGGTGCTACATTGAGAAGGGGAGCAAGATTGGCAGCTCAAGTGAGGGCAAGTACATAATCAAGGAAAATTAGGTATTATTTGGATGAATTTATTCTACTAGATTTTAAACACAAAATTCAGATCACTAGAGTAAGACTGAGAACTGTAGAGTTTATTCACACAGGTGACCTGGTAGCTAAAAGGCTGGGGTTAGGGTTGTGGCTGGCACTGCACAGGTGCCTGGAGCATTTAAAGAGGGGGAAGGGCTATAGTCCTGTAGTTCTGACAGCATTTTCAGCACAGGGAAAATTCAGTTCACTGGACTTTAAAAGTAGACTTGCCTGAGAGTAGATTTGGTACAGGAATAAATCTGATGAGAAAGCAAGTCATCCTGGCCCTGCTACATTTTTTTTCCTCAAGGAGAGGGTTCCAACACAAGACACAGGACAGGACAGGTGGCGGCTTACAGTTGTTACTTTTGACCAGTGAAGGCAGATATGGGATAGATCCTTGAGAAAAGCAATGACCAAGGTGGATACTCTGGGATGGAGATGGAACCAATATATAGCAACTAAGAAACAGATCAAACAAAGACAAAGACAGAGCAAGACTAGCCTGGACTGACAACTCCTAACACACAGTAGCTGGTGAGAATCAATCAGGAAACCAATTGCAACTCCTTGGCTTTACTTGCGCCATGATGGGACTTCCCATTTTCTCTGCTTGTTTGCAGAACATACTCTGGAAAGTTCCAAACCTATAATTCTTTACTAATTCTTTCCCCCAAACCTACTGTTTCAGAGGTTTGAGGGAGATGAATGGGACTGATAATTTCCTTACAGTTTTTATTTTACTATGTAAGCCTGAGGGACCCTGAAAGGTCTAAATTTTACAAATGAATTTGGTTACCTTTCTAAAAACTTCCTAGACAAGTGGGCATGGGAAACAGAGTGAAATTGAGATTTCACATTATTTTATTTCCCCACCCCTGAGTTAAAACAAGATCAAGTTGGAGTGAGAACATGATTTGAAGCTAGGAGATATCTAAGAGTAAGTAAGCAGAGTGAAAGCTGAGAAGCAGTTGGGAAAGGGCAGCTGTCATGGAAGCCTGGGCAGGCGCACTGGCTCCTCCTCTGACAAAACCACTTGTCCGGTGGTTTGAATACAGTGCCACCTGCCGTCAAAATTATATACTACACCTTCTTGCTGGTTAATTTAATTAATAAGGTCACAGCCTGCTTTTCTGTAGGCTTGCAGAAAGTGGAACGTAAACCTAGGGTGGGCACCTTACTTCCTCCCTGGGATCCCACCAGATGCCCGGGAAGAGTACATCAGAGTCACAGATGTAAGGACTGGGTTCAACCCTGTTGCCTTTGGGCAAAATTGACTTAAGAGCAGAGAAGACCTGAATCAAGTAAGTCCAAGGGTGTGGGGAAAGGTATTAGCTGCATCATACAAGCTCAGGGTATGCTTTTCCTTATGACAGGCATATCCGAGTGCTTTTCCAGTACCCTGGCCCAGTAGATGGCTGCTGGAGGGTGGTGGGGAGTGATGTTTCTGTTCTGTCTGCTCCCCACAAGTGTCTTGTCTCCTGTGACCATTTGGTACCTGCCCTCGAAGTCTGTTTGCTATGTTAGCATACTAATTTAGCTTATCCTCTATAGATGAAGAAAATGTATGGTTTAACAGATACTTGTGAATGAGCCCTCAAAATGTAAGCCTGTATTACAGTCTGGTTTCATGTCTAGATTTTTCTTGCTTTCTCGGCTAGTGGCATCCTCTCAGGAAACCTGAGATAATGTGTCCTCTATTACAATGAGATTCTTGATCCTAACCCTGCCTGTCTCCTCTGGGAGCTTGGCTTCTCAATCACTTCTTCTCTTTGTCTCATCTTCTACCTCTCCTTATCTACTAGCTCCTTTCTCATCACCTAGAAATGTGTGGTAGTGGGACCAATGCTTCAGCAAGGCTATTTATAATGTCTGCTTTCTGTTGTTCCATATCACTTTCTATTTACCTGTATGATTTATATGATGTTATGATTTTGATTTTTAGAATTTTGTAACTACAAGTGATAACTTTCCCTATTCCAAGAAATGAAAATGAATTAATAGTGCTTTCTGTAATAGATAAGCATATATACATTTTAATATAGATATTTTCACAAGTGGGCAGCTAGGTGATGTAGTGAATGTAATATTAGGCCTGAATTCAGGAAGACTTGCTGCATGTCAGGGGATGAGGAGGGCCCTAGGTTTATCTCAGGAAAATGAGTTTAAATTTGGCCTCAGACATGAGCTGTGTGACCCTAGGCAATTCACTTGACCCCATTTGCCTCAGTTTCCTTACCTGTAAAATGAGCTGGAGAAAGAATTGGCAAATCACTTCATTATCTTTACCAAGAAATTTCCAAATGGGGTCGTGAAGAGTTGGATACAACTGAACCACAACAAAACCACAACAAAATATTTTATTAGAATATAATATGGAACTGACCAATGACCCCAGCTCTTAACCACATGCATGGAGTGCTCAGTTGATACAATCCCATGTAGATTTTGATGCAAATATAAACATTCTGCAAATCAAATCAGATCAAATGGGATAATATTTGTAAAAAATAAAAATAAAAATGCTTAGCACAGTGCCTGACACATAGTAGGCACTATATGTTTATTCTGTTCCACTCTGCAAATGGTTCCAGTCTGCTAAACATGTGGCAAAGAATTCCCTCTTTGACTGGCTGGCTACCTCTCAAGGGCTGAAGCATATTCAAAAAGCTCAAGTCAAGTAGAATCTGCCCCTTTGCTTGATTTGACTTGTTCCTGACTGGTTCTGGTGAGAGGACTCCATTGTAAAGAGATAAGTGATAAACCTAGGGCCTTCCCCATCCCCTGACATTCAGCAATTCCTCTGACCTGAGACTGGCTGCAGATTCCCTAGGGGTATCCCTGGGAGGTTAGGGAATCTTTTTCTAATGCTACTGGTTTGAACCCATTTTCTGGTGTAGTCCCCTCACTGTTAACCACCAGAGATTAATGCCAGAGCTCCATTTAACCAATTAATAGCCTTTCCAAAGGCATCTTTACTTTGAAGATATAGTAAGAAGTACAAATTTCTCCCCTGTCCCAACCCCAGCAGGGCATACTCTCCTCTATTCTGCTTCACTGCACTGTAGGCATAGTGGGCTCATATTTCATGATGTTTTTACACAGTATTAGTCCTTCCAAGTCATGTTCAAATGCAGTATCAATTGTTAGATGAACCCTGGTTTCAACTAATCATGGATTAGGTCCCAAAGTCCTCCTTCAGGCACTTATAAAGCTGCAAAACTTAACTTTGACTCTACACACATACCTCTATTTCCATTCTCCTTCACCTAAAATGAAAGAACAATTAATATGGCAAAGAACTGAGGCCATATCAATCAATAAATAAACATTTTTAAAGCACCTACTCTACACCAGGCTCTGGGCTAAGTGTTGAGGATACAAAAAGAGGAAAAAGACAATCCCTACCCTTAAGGAACTCACCATCTAACGAAATGGGGATGGCCTAATATTTCTCTCCTTACAACATCATCTCTCAACCAGAATTCTATTAGCCAAGAAGTCAAACCAAATGAAGTGACAGTCTGGTCAGCTACTGCCTTTGAAATGTGCTCTGTTTCTGCCTATGCAGCCAACCAAAGAGATGCCTCTCCTCTACATGGTTAGCAGATCAGAACCAATGACAGATGTCTGTTCACACTCCCAAGTCCAGCTGGGATTGCATCAGCTGAACCCTCCACACTTGCTTATACATGCTGAGCTCATCGGCCAATCTCCTGTTTCCTAAGTAAGGTTGTTATCCCCTTGTTAGTATCTTTGTGGTTTGGAATTTTATTCACTTCTCCTTTGGAATCAGAGTTAGCGTTTCACATGTAGATTCCCAGCGGATGGGTAAAAACCCACAACTGCCTTTATGGAGCTTTTGATTTCCCTTTTGAGAAGGCAACATAAGGTCATTTGGTTATTACTTCATGTTAAATGTCCCTTATTTTTTTGCTGTTACCCCTAACATCACCCAAGAGGAGAAACGAATAAGCATTTATATCGTGCTTACTATGTGCCAGGAACTGTGCTAATTGGTTTCCTAATATCTCATTTGATCCTCATAACAGCACTGGGAGGTAGGTGTTTTTATTCTGCCCATTTTACAGTTGAGTCAAAAAGAGGTTGACACAGTCAGGAAGTACCTCAGGTCTTCCTGAGTCCAGACCCAGTGCTTTATCCCAGTGATCACCTAGCAGCCCCTAAGTAGTCTTCCCTTTTTTACCCAACGTCAGTACCCATCTGAACTTAGCCCTGTGGTTTCTGGCATCATGGCAAAGATCTTCCATATCCTCCACATTGAATCAGGGAATATTCCACTCTCATACACTCATCCCCCTCAACTAATTACCCTGTTCAGCAATTCCAAAGCCTGGATCTGGAAGCAGAAGCAGTAAATAAATACCTTGTTGTACCAATCACCATCTCCATTCTGGAACCTCCAAAAAAAAAATAGGAGTGAACATCTCTTGTGGACAACAAAGATGAGACTTTTCCTATATTAAAGGGGAAAAAAAGCTTGGAAGGAATCTTTGGAGCTGTTGTACCACCACAACTCAGGATGTTGCCATATCATCTCCCCAATATGGACCCAGACTTAAAGGCCCACAATAGCTCATTCTTGTCTCTAGTGGGCTATAAAAAATACCCTTTAATAATCTCCTTTGGATATGAAGGTCCTGTTTTTTGGCTTTCTATTCCCCTTTCCAGTCTGGATATTTTAATAACAACATAATCAGTCATTTGGAAAGGCATTTGGCACCAAACAGGAATTAAAATGGGTAGGACAAATTGATAAAGCTCCTCCTCATTTCCAAATTCCTTGCACTTAAGGAACCCTCATTTCAATTGCTGCAGTGAGTGGCCCTAATTTACAGGCCTAGATCTTTCCCATTTTAAAAATTTGTTTACTGAAAGGACATCAGGATGCATCACTGGGCCTGTAGCATTGGAAGTGTCTTAACCACATATTAAGTATGTGTGTGTATTTCTCCTTTTGGGAACTGTGTTCTCTCCTCATGATGATACGGTGTGTATCTGTGGGAGATTTAGGGGGGAATTGTTTTATTGTTATAGCTCTTATCATGCCATTTCAGCAAATGCCTTTACTTGGATTTAATAGTATTTCCTGGCTAACTGGAGAACAAAGTACAGAGATTGGTGAAGGCTTATGAGTGTTAGGAGTGGAGACCTACACAGTACTTTGAACCTGGGGTGATTATTTACCACACCTTCAAGTGCAAGTATGTGTGGGGGGTGGTATCCTAGAGAGGTTGCTACATTGTTGTATATGGGACCTTTATGTCTTCGATCTCCTTGTGATCAAAATGTCAGAAGGTATAAATATTTAAGTGCCTTTTCTCAAAGCATTGCTAATTCTTTTCCAAAACGGTCAATTTAATTAATAACGCTGCCAATGGGATATTTGTGTGCCACGGTAGGGAAATTTAAAAGACCTTCTGACAGTACTTGTCCTCCGAGGAAGAAAGGAAGAGATGAGCACAGAGCCTGGTGCCAGGGTAGAACTGTGATGAGGCAAAGCTAGTAAAAGGTCATTAGTTAGGGCAGGGAGGATTTCTACTACAGATTGAGATTGCTGTTTGGCTCCAGCTCTTAGGGTTCTATTGGGAAGGGCCAGAGTAGAGAATAGTTCTTTAGGACTCAAGTTTGACCTAGCCTAGGTAAGAGGAGGAGGACTCAGTCTTGGCCCTAGCAAACTATTTCCTTGATGCCGATAGCAAGAACTTTTCACAGATTGCTTTATAACAGGCTCTGCCCAGAAAGTAGGGCAGGCAGTTGTTGGATAATGGTTGGAACCATATATAAGATATAGATTGGCTCCTCTATTCAATTTGCCCTTGGAAGGGAGTGAGAGCAGGCATTCATACAGGACAAGACAGACAGGAACAAACTTTCCTGGCTCACATCCTGTTGGAGTAGCCAGGGGAGCAGAAAGACGTGGTTGAAACTGTTGAGATTTGGGGTGCTCAAGATCACAAAATACTGACACGCTGGGTCCTGTGGAATGAATTCGACTCAAGCCTTCTTTCAGCCAAAGTAAAAAAAAAATTATTAAAGATTTGCCATATTGGGTTGACTCTTCAGGAGTCTAAGCATTTGTTATGCTTGTATTGGCTAGATATAATTTAAACTAGATTGAGTCTGAGTTAGATTGAATCTGAGTACCTTCATGGAGGGATCTTATATACAGAAAGACTGTGGGAAGGATCTGGGGGTGGTCTAGTAGTCTGGGGGTTCCAGGAATAGTCTTAATGGGAATAGTCAGTAGCCTGGGGTGTCTAGAGGTCTTGATGGGAATGACCAGTACCCTGGGGTGAATAAAAATCCGCATCTTTATGCAGATATAAAGATCTTTATGAGGATCTTGATGGAAGTGGCCAGTAGCCTGGAGAATGGGATTTGATAGGATCAAGGGTGGGAAGTATAACAGAGATTTGGGCACAGTGATAATGAAAAGTTTATGGCCCTCATGAGACTGTCAGATCAAGGGAAGATTCAAGGAGAGTTCAAGGAGGTTCCCAGAGTCTGTACCCCATCACTCTTGGCCTCAAACTTTTCTGCCAACCTGAGGTTTGTGTGGGGAGAGGGAGTTTAGTGCCAGGTTGTACCTGGAGGGATTGAGAGAACCATATTCCTCCCCCTTCCTGCCTGCTTAGCTGCTTGTCCTAAGTCATGAGATCAGGGACTGATGCACCAGAAGGACCAATGCTGAAAGAGTATATGGAGTAAGGAGAATTGGGTTCTAATCTTGTCTGCCACACTAACCTTGGATCTCTACAATGAGGGGATTTGATAAGGTGGTCTCTAAAGTCCCTATAAGCTCTAACAATCTATGAGTCTGTGATCTCTTTGACTCCTCCTTAGCTCAGTTTCAATTTTAGTAAGAGTTGGTTGAGACTTTTTTTTGTGACTTTGGGTAAGTCACTTCTATGTGTTGTGGTCTCAGTTTCCTTCTCTTTAAAATGAAGGAATCTTGATTTGATGATCCCTTCAGACTGTTCAAGCTCAAATGTGATATTTTAAGGCTTTTACCTTCAAAATCTCTTTCAACCCCTCACCAGAAGCATATTTAAGGATTGTGACAATTAAAAAATTTCTAGAGACATAATTTCTGGGTAATTTAATCATGTTATTAATAAGACCAGCATGTTATTAATAAGAGAATGGTCCTCTTTCTTAGATCAAAGGTAATCATGGCAGTAGGTTCACAGTTTATATACCCTTCCAAGAGCAGGTATTCAATGAGGGGGCTGACTGAGAGTGACATCATGTGACCCTTGGACAGAGAAACTATCAGAACATTCAGACTTCCCCTAACTTTAGGCTGTCTAGACAAAAGGATCTGTCTCCACCTAAGTTTGAGTAGAATACAATGGGATTCCCCATTTTAGATTAAATTCCTTGTAAGATTGGGTGGGGTCTGAACAAAAGTGAGGAGAGTTAAATCAGTTTCATTATCAGTCATGTCCTTCAAGAGACTGTACTTAAAATCCGAACTTTGGAAGAAGGGGAGAGCTCTGAATCTCTCCAATATATTGGTTACTAACAGTCATTTCTCTCAGCGTTATTGCTCCCCACTCCACCCTCTTCCTAGCACACAAGATTCTTGAATAACAATTATGAAGAAACAATTGGCCATAGCATCAAATTATAAAGAATAATTGGTTAAAATGGTAAGCTGCCAAGTGAGCTTTCTTGGAGTAGGGGTGGGTAGCCCATAACAGCAGCATTGAAGTATTCTGATGTTTCTGCCTAAGAGAGGTCAGCTCACAATCTAAGAGTTTATGAGGTCTATGTGACCTCAACTCCATTAAGGTCATGTTCACTGCTCCTTCCCTTTGAATGGCTTTTTATAACCATTTTCCCAGGTAGTGTTCATGAAATTTCCTCTGGGTATTGTTTGTGATATGTCCTCCTAGCTATAGTTGAATTCGATGGTGCTTCAATATCTTGATAATTCTTCAGACATGGTCAAGGGATGAGTGCTTCAATATTCTCAAGAGAGACCTTTGCTCCTTTCTGACATATGATGTGACCTATATACTCGACAGAAGCTCTGGAGAACTGGTGCTATGAGCTGACATCTCTGGACTACTGCCTCCTAGTAGTCTTTTCTTATGCTCTTCTATGTCTTTCCTACAATATGGTATCTTCATGCTAAATGAACACCTCCAAGAATTTAATTCCTAACCACTTTCTCCATAAGTTGTTGAAAAGTTGTAGGGGCCACAGAAAATGGTAAGTGTCCTCAAAAATTGGTAGAATTCAACAGGACAAATGACTGCTGTCACCTTATCTTCTTCTCTAATGACACTCTAATCATACCCACTGGGAAAGTCCAGCACTGAGAATCACTTGGAGATTCTTCCTCAGATGCTCCTTCTGTTTAGGAACAATTGCTGTGAGAAACAGAGGAAAGAGTTCTGTTTCCACAGAAATGACAAGTACACAGTCCCAGTTATGTAGGAAAATAGCAGGATGTAAGTCAAAAGTAATTAGTTCCAACCAGAGCTGTGACCTAGCAGAATCAGGCTTCTGATCCAGTTAAAGGTCAGAAGCTTGTATGCATGCTTAACGTGCTGTTTAATATTAACCCACATTCCCCCAGGATGGAGTAAACTAATTTGAATGCATGTTCAATGCATGACAAGGGAGGGGGATTACATCTAGGAGCAAAACTTGGAATGGGTGGTTCAGGAAGTTGTATTCAGTCAATGGGGAGGGACCTTGAGGTTGTGAACGAGAATTAAAAAGCTGGCTTCACCCAGCATGCTAGGCAATACCTGGTCTCTTTTCATCTCTTGCAAGAGAATGATAAATAACAATTTCTTCCTGAATTCATAAATAGCCATATGGGAGTTTTTGGTAAGATGATTGTTTCTGACATTGTAGATTCTCTAAACGTGAACTTTTCTGGAACCATTCCTGAACCAGGGGGTTCAGTGACTCCTTGATGCTCTTTTCCTGCACAATCCTCTCTCTTCTTGTAAATATTGTTGAAAAGGGATGTCCAGCAGTTCAAGGCATCTTGAACTCTCAACACATTGTATTGATTTGTTGAGGTTTAGGGGTGCTAGGACCCCCAAAAAGGACACAGGTCCTGCCCAAATGAATTTGACCCAAACTTTCTTTCAGTTAAAGCAAAACAAGTTTTATTAAAGATCCATCATATTGGTCAGACTCTTAGGAATCTAAACAAGTCGATCAGCTTGAATATGAGCACTTTCATGGAAACATGGTGGATCTTATATATGGAAAGACTGTGGGAGAGATCTAGGCCAAGTAGTGCAGGGTGACTAGAGGAGGGGTGTAGGGAGGATCTTGATGGGAGTGGTCATTAGACTGGAGTGTATGGAGTCTAGATAGGGTCAAGGTTGGGAAGTAGCCAGGGATCATCCTGAAGTAATAGACAGGACTAGGCTAGGTTAGGGGGTAACAGAGAATTGGGAGATTGGACATCAACAATGAAGGGCCAGTTGAGAGGATTATAGCCTCAGATCAATGCCAGAGACTTGATCAAGTAGGAAAATTCAAGGAGAGTTCAAGGAGGCTTCCAGAGTCTGTACCCTGTCAGGTGCACTTTAGTTTCTTATTCCAAACCTGATATTCTGTGCTCCACCTTATTTCCCTAGTCTTTTCCTGGGCCACCACTATAGGTGATGCAAAATATGAACTTTAGAACTCTGGGATGAGGTTGATTAACACAAAAGTAGTTCCTGTGAAAGTTCCTGTGTAAGTTCCTATGTAGTGAAAAGAATGATGGATTTGGGGCCAGGAAACTTGGATTCCAATTTCGACTCTGTCAACTAGTACCTGTGTGATCTTGGGCAAGCCACTTTACTTATTATCTGCAAAATGAGACCTCCAAAAATCCTTTCTAGTTCTAAATCCAATACTCTCCATTTCTAAGAGATCATCTTTTGGAGACTGTTCTAGAAAAGTTTGGTTATTGAGTTTGATCATTTGGGCCAGAACTTGAACACATTTTTTTTGTCCTCCTCATGCAGTCATAATCTCACTTTTCCTTACTTAATTGCTTCATTGTGGATCCTTTTATTTTTCAGGCATTGGAGATATTCTTTTTTTTAAAAAATTAAATTAAATTAATTTATTTTTAGTTGTCAACATTCACTTTTAAAAGACTTTGAGTTCTAATTTTTCCCTTTGTCCCTTGTCAAGATGGCATGTAATCTGATAAGTTATACATGTACAATCATATTAAACATTTCCACATTAGTCATGTTGTAAAAGAAGAATCAGAACAAAAGGGAAAAACCGTGGGAAAGAAAAAAACAAAAATAGGAGAGAAAATATTGTGCTTCAATCTGCATCCAGACCCCATATTCTTTCTCTAAATGTGGATAGCATTTTCCATCATGAATCTTTTGTAGTTGTCTTAGATCAATGCATTGGTGAGAAGAGCTAAGCCCATTAAAGTTGATCATCACACAATGTTGCTGTTACTGCATACAATGTTCTCCTGGTTCTGCCCAATTCACTCAGCATCTGTTCATGTAAGTCTTTCCAAGTTTTTCTGAAATCCACTTACTCATCCATTTCTTATGGAACAAAACTGTTCATATACCACAATTTGTTCAGTCATTCCCCAGTTGATGGGCATCCCCTCAATTTCCAATTCTTTGCCACCACAAAAAGAGCTGCTATAAATACTTTTGTACATGTGGGTCCTTTTTTATGATCTCTTTGGTATATAGACATAGTAGTGGTACTGCTTGATCAAAGGGTGTGCACACTTTTATAGCCCTTTGTGCATAGTTCCATTAGAGAGATTCTAAAGATGAACTTTTTCCCAAATGATTCCTGAGTTGGAGGGCTCATTGTTTCCTTGATGCTCCTTTCCATCACTATGTTCTTTCTTCCTATAAGTTTTCTCAAAGGAGACCTGGGTTGGAAGTATATTAAAATGCCGAGGCATAATTTAATACCTACACTACTCTGTCAGTCCTTTAGGTAGTCCCAATCAATACCAATACTCCAGAAATATTTGCTTTTGGTCTCACCTTAAAGTGTCTACCTTGTCACTGATACCTGTAGCAGGGTTAAGCAATGTCAATCCATACATATAGCTAAGCTAGGTTCATCTCTCTGTACTTACTACTAGACTTGTGACTATGAGGATAAAATGAAATGATATTTATAAAGCACTTTATGCCAAATGTGAGTATATACAGTCTACTCCTACTAGTGGCAACTCCCATAGATACTGGGGATTCTTGATATCTGGAAAAATGGAATAGAGGGCAGCCCTCTATTTCAGAGTATCCATAGGTATTCTTTGACTGTTCCTTGTGGACGACAAGCTTTTAATTGACTGCTGAGCTGGAATTGAGTGTACATAGGAAAGGCTCCAAATCTTTCTTTTTTCTTCCTTCTGGCTATCTGGTGTAAGGATGACACTTGGAGCTCCAGATGGCTAGTAGAGGTCTGTCCTTATTTCTAATAGTCCAACCTATGAGCATATGGCTTCCTAGGTAAGTCTATATCTGGGAGTGAATCTGTTTATGTTTTCTTTCCTCTGGTACAGAAACTTGTGAGATCTCAGACACTTGAGAGAGCTACCAGATGTCCAGCAATCAAGTCCAAAAAGGAACTAGGAATCCTGATGAAAGACCTACTTGACCCATACCAGTAGTAGATAGACCCAGACACTGAGACATGTCCTGCAAGCGGGAGTATAACTCCATTCACTGACTATGCCACATTTAGGAACTTGATGGGTTGAATGTTATATTAACAACCTCATTAAATTTGAATCCACTCTCTCAAGGGATTGAAGTGGTCAAGGGAAGACTGAACCATTGGTTTGAGGGAGTGTGTTTTTACTTCTGTTCCTCCTATAACTTTTCAGTAAAACTCCTGTTGTAAAAGCAAATTGATGCCAGCTGCTTTTTGATGTCAAGGAGATATCAATTGGCTAAATTGATAGTTGGGTACTAATCAATTGTGTTGATAATACTGAAGGTTAATGGGCACTTGTCTACTGATATTGAGGAGAATATACTGGATGAGGTGGGATCATATAGTATTATAAAGACATGCCAGTCCCTCAGAGGTACTCCTAAAACATTGAGAGAGATACACAACCTCTCTCTGGGGACTCAACTCTTCATTACAAGTGGAAGTTGGGAAAAGGACCTCTAAAGTCTTGATACACATGGTTTACCTCCCCAATCAGTTGCTTTTTGCATGATGATGATAATGTATGTCAATGTGTTGGATTATAAACGAAAACCCTGGTAACCTACACTCTCATTTGTGTGATTAATATTGACATTAACAGAGAATTGGGAAGAGATTTGACCCTTTTAAAGAGACAGGAGACATCATTCCTCTATAAACATGAGGTTGAAATCCAGGTAGATGTGGACCTATTATCCATTTGAATTTCCCACAAGCAAGCGATAAACCATGATCATAACCCATGGGAAAAAACAAGCTTCCCATAAATTTTTGTTATTCATTAGTTTCACTTGCATCCTACTCTTTGTGACTCCATTTGGGATGTTCTTGGCCAAGATACTGGAGTGGTTTGCCACTTCCTTCTCTAGTTCACTTTACAAATGAGGAAACTGAGGCAAACAGAGTTAAGTGACTTGCCCAGGGTCACACAGATAATAAGTGTCTGAGGCTGGATTTAAACTCAGGAAGATGAGTCTTCTAGACTCCAGGTTCAATGTTCTATTCCATTGCATCACCTAGCTTCCCTATCCCATAAATAGAAGAGTGTATAAACATATACCATAATTTATACATGCTTAGACCTAATATAGATAAGCTCTTGAGGCAAATTAGAGCCTGGGTAAGACAAGCCTAATGAGAATAGTATTCTGAATTGTTCTTCCCCCTTGGCTGGTTTCATGTCAGATGATATTGAGAAATATCAGGGCTTCCTCACCTGTGATGCCCTTCCACTCTTACACACATACCCTCACATTATTCCAGTTGTCTATGTCTTCTTTCTACAACCCCCAAAGTCCCTCTAAATGCACTCTCTTTTATCTTAGTCCTAATTTCAAACTTTCTCCTGTAGTATATGAAATCTCTCAACTCAGAGCATTTTCTCTGAATGTCTTCCATGCCTGAAATTCCTTCTTCATCATGGCCACCTCTTAGATTCTTGGCTCAGTTTTGATAAGAAGCTTTTTCCTATCTCCCTTAATGTTAGTGCTTTCCCTGTGTTGATTATCTCCAATTGATCCTGTGTATTTGTATATGCTGTTTGCATGTTATCTCCCCCATTACAGGCATGACCTTTCAGAGCACAAACTGCCTTTTGTCTTGGCCTTTGCAGAGTGTCTGGCACATAACAGGCATTTAGTGAATACTAGTTGACTGACTAAACTTAGAAGGACCACGTATCTCAACTTGATGTCTCCTTTCTCTCTGGGGATCCTAAAATTCTATTGATGTACCCCATAGGTATCCCCACACAGCAGACTCTCCTAGCTTTGGAACTGGCATTCCATCCCCCCCTCCTCACACTCACTTTTTCTTTACAAAACAAGCCCTTTCACATTACTCTTAAGAGCTCTCCACAACTCTTATTATTTCGGTGCTGCTTTAACAGTTGAACCTTTAAAAGTGTACAACAAAGATACTATTGTAACCTCAGTTTAAATAGCTCCTCTCAGAGATTTTGATTACTGATACTGTACCTTTAAGACATGACCAACACTCCCCACAATTCTAGTCCCTCTGAAGGATACAGTATCAGCAACTGAAGTGAGAGTGAGGTTATTTACACTGGGGTTATACTATAGTTTGAGGGGATCAGGGCTTACAAACAGCATGCGGAACAGGTGAATTCTAGTCTCAAATTACCGAGTGAGCTTGACACAAACTTAAATCATTGTCTCGATTTGTTTCAGTATCTTTGGGACATAGAGTCTTCACAAAAGAGTCAGACTGGCTAGTTTGTGAATGCTGAAATCAATAGGTTGCTATTTGGCACATTTTAGTTCACACAAGAGAAGACAGAAACTGATCCACAGCTAGAGGAGAAAGGGGATGGGGAAGAGAAGGAGGTGGGGGGAGAAAGGGGGTGGGGGAAGAAGGGGGTGAAGAGGAGAAGGGGGGTGGGGAGAAGAGGGGTGGGGAACTTGGGGTGGAAACGTTAGGGGCAGAGGCAAGAGAGAAAGATACAACCAGGGCGGTTGCTAGGTCTTTGTTGTAGTAACAGGAAGATAAAGAGGGTTCAGCAATGGTCCTGTGGAGAGATTGCACTTTGGCCATGGTACACCCAGTTTCCCCAGATCCATCACTTCTAATAGACATAGGAGCTGACTGAGGTATTGTCTCCTCCCTATCAGGACAGCAATTCCCACGACAGAGGAGGCGGCTGAAACCTGTAAACTAGGGCAATGGCTCTACGTGGTACTTCTGGAGTTCCATATGCTGGGTGGTTCCTTTGACCTGGAAGTTCTGGGTTTTGTTCCTGGGATTTTTCATTTGGAGTTCTTTCAAGAGGTGACTGGTAGATTCTTCTCTGTCTCCACTTTATCTTCCGGTTCTAAGAAATCTGGGCAGTTTTCTTGAAAATTTCTTGCAATATGATGGTTAAATTCTTTTTTTTTTTTTTGTCATGACATTCAGAGAGTCCAAACATTTTTACACTTTTTTCTCTTCAGTCTATTCTCCAGGTCAGTTATTTTTGCTATGAGAAAACTTACATTTTCTTCTATTTTTTCCATCTTTTCTCTTTATTTTAATATTTCTTGTTGCCTTCTGAAGTCATTGGCTTCTATTTAGTTCATTTTAATTTTTAGGGAGTTTGTTGCTTGGGCAAGGTTTTGTACCTCTTGTGCCAAGCTGTTAATTTCTCTTTCCAATTCTTTCTTCCACGGCTCTCATTTCTTTTTGAACTTTTTTTCCTCAGATGTTCTCATTTCATTTATGAAAACATTTAAAAACTCTTTTTAAAAAATTCTGACTTCATCCCTAACAGGAATTTTAGTTGAGTTTGTGTCCAACTTATGTTTTTTTCTCTGAGGCATCACTTGTAGATGCTTTTGAGCCATTCTCTTCATCCGTATTTGTAAAGCCTTGAACTTCCTTGCCACCATAACAGCTCACTATGGTATAGCTTCTTTTTGTTTGTCCATTCTTTCAGTCCACTTCCTGACAATGGACTTGATGTTAGGGCTGGGCTCTGTCACACTTCTGGAAGAAAGGCCAAAACTGGTCCTGTTTCTTGGGATATTAAGTATTGTGTTATTCCAGGATCTCAGGCATAGGCTGGTACCTACAAGTTTTCAGTGTTCTCACAGTGATCAGATCCAGGGCAAAGTCTGATTATTGTCCGCCTAGTCTGAGCTTCACAAGTTTCTGACCTAGGTTTGGGTCTGTGTAAAAGTAGGGCTACTGCTGGACTCCGTTCCTCTCAGCTTCTTGGAGTAGTACAACTGTACACTCCTCTTTGATCTGGGATCCCTACCTTGGTTGCTTCTTTCCAGGCTGGGTTAGCTGCTGTAAGTGAGACCCTGCCCTCAGCTTGAGGTCAGAGCTGCACCACTGCTGCAGCCTGCTTCTGAACTTTGTCCTTTCTCAGGCCTCCCTACCTAGGAATACTGCTCTCCTGCCTACGTCACCTTCCCACTAACACCTGAATTGATGATCCAGAACTGAACACTGGGTGAAAAGCTGCTAGTCTTCCCCAACGTGAACAGGTAGTTTTCAGAGAAAGAAATCAAAGCTATCTATAGTCACATGAAAAAATGCTCTAAATCACCATTGATTAGAGAGATGCAAATCAAAACAACTCTGAGATACCACATCACACCTATCAGATTGGCTAACATGACAAAACAGGATGATGATAAATGTTAGAGAAGATGTAGGAGAGCTGGAACACTAATTCATTGTTGGTGGAGCTGTGAGCTGATTCAGCCATTCTGGAGGGCAATTTGGAACTATGCTCAAAGGGTTACAAAAATGTGCATACCCTCTGACCCAGCAATACTGCTTCTAGGACTGTATCCCCAAGAGATCATAAAAATGGGAAAGGGTCCCACACATACAAAAATATTTATAGCAGCACTCTTTGTGGTAGCCAAAACCTGGAAACCAGGGGGATGCTCATCAATTGGGGAATGGCTGAATAAATTATGGTATATGAATGTAATGGAATACTATGGTGCTATAAGAAATGATGAACAGAAAGACTTCAGAGAGACCTGGAAAGATATATATGAACTGATGCTGAGTGAAAGGAGCAGAACCAGGAGAACTTTATACACAGCAACAACCACAGTGTGTGAGGATTTTTTCTGGTAGACTTAGAACTGCATTGATTCCCAATGGCCATTTAAGGCAAAATGCCTTCCACATCCAGACAAAGAACTGTGGAATTCAATTGCAAAATGTAGCAGGTCATTTTTTTTTGTATTATGTTTTAGTTTGTTTTATGATTTCTCCCATTCATTTAAATTCTTCTATGCAGCATGACTAAGCTGAAAATGTATTTAATAGGAATGTATGTGTAGAACCTATATAAAATTGTATGCTGTCTTGAGGGGAGAGGGTGGAGGGAAGGAGAAGGAGGAGGGAAGGAGAAAGGAGAGAGAAGGAGGGGTAAAAAAATCTAAGTTATATGGAAGTGATTATAGAATACTGAAAACAAATTTTTTTAAAAAGCTGCTAGTCCACACCTTTCCTTATAGCACTGTCCCAGTATAGGCCTGGTAGTCTTGGTATTGTCTGAAGCCTCCTCTTACCTTGTACAGTATCTTATTGGATGCTAGAGAGCTCTTTCCTCAGTGTACTTCTGGTCCAACCCCAGCCTGATTGCCCTCAAACTTCCTTTTCTATCTCTCTGTGCTGAGCTGGGCTGGACAAATGACTCACTTTGACTTTTTCTGTGTTTCCCCATCAGGAATCTGGTATATTTTCTACTGTTTGGAGAAGCTTTTGGAAGGGAATTCATCACACTGTTTCCTATCATTCTGCCATCTTGGCTCTTCCGCTCCCAGCCCCAGATTGATTCCCTATCTCTGACACCACAGGCAGACAGATACAAGGAATTGACTTGTCCTGAAGATTCAGATGTGCAGGCACGAGGCATGGATATTTCCAAGCAGAGACGGTTCTAAATTGGGGAAGGGGCTGGGAAGAAGGAGGGAGAGGTGACAAATCTGGGTGCAGGTTGGACTATGCGGCTTCTGAGGTCACCTCTGATTCTGATAGTCTGTGATTTTGTGATAGAGCAATTTATCACAAATGAGCTTTATGAACCCTAGAATGTCCCTTGACCCCCTCTCCTATCAAATAAAGGAGGATTTTAGATTATTATAATTATTCATTTATATTTTTCCAGGACCTTCATGAGGCAATTGCTAGTACCATATTTGCCTGAGAGAGTGAGATGGGAGGTAGAAGGCAGTTCTCTTCCAGGGAGAAGGTTGTGGTTCAAATTGAGTCTAGCAACTATAAATCTAAAGACCAGGGTAGAATAGTAACAGGATATCTTAATGCAGAAGTCCAAGAGTACATTTCCTTCTTTAAAATGAAGCACAATGACAGACTAGCAAAGATGGTAGGGAGGGGGCAGTATAGACAAGCTCTCTCTTACAGTGGCTTTAACAGATCTAAAGAGAGAGCTGCACTAAGGTGTGATAAAAAATCGAAGAAGAAACTACAGTAGGTCATATTTCTAGCACAAGACTATGAATTCACCTTGCAAGTGGCTAGGATAGGAATATAGAACAAGAATGGGCCTGCAGCTCTGTCACTCTAACTCTGGAGCTGTATCTCTAGGACTTGATCCAGGGGTGAGTGATCAGAGTAGAAACTTCAGAACCAGAGGTCAGCCTATAGCTCCATTGCTCTGAATCCTTAGAACCTTCCAGTTAACTAACAGGAATTAGGGCCAGAAACTGTCTACTGGAGTTCATCTAAGGAGAAGGCTGTAGATGTGTCACCTAGACACAAACCTGGTCAGGACCCTGGAAAACTCAGAGCAGGAGGCAGCAGTCACCTTATGCTGACTTCTTAAGGCCTGCTGAAAGTTTTCAGCTCTTTGGACTGATCTGCCTTTGAGATCCTTGAAGGACACAATACTCAATACTCAGAAAATATACTGGTAGGTCCCCAGATGATAGAGATAAGAATTATATAAGACATTCACATTGCCTCCAAAAGTACAGAACCTCACACAAAGCCTGTAACTCAAAGTACTAATTTGAGAATTAAGGCTGGAAAAATGAGTGAACTAAAAAAAACCTCTCATGATAAAGACGTCTTAGACTTTCAGGGACATCTAAGACACAAATCCAGCAGCAAAGAGGAATTTCAAAACATCTAGAGGCAAAGTCTTGAAAAACAAGCAAAAAACTCTCAGTTTAGCCACAAGGTCAACTACAATTAATTCCCCAAAGAAGTGAAATAAGAGATTAAAAAATTTTTTTTAAATGATATTATTAATTAAATGAGAACACTAAAGGAAAGACTTTTTAAAATGAGAGTTTTAGAGAAAAGATTTTGAGAATTAACTTTTTAGTACAAGAGGTATAAAACCATAACCAAATAAGAGATTCCCTGAGAATTATAATGGACCAAACAGAAGTTAATGATTCCATGAGATAATCTGAAAATAAAGTCAAAAGTCTGGAAAAAAGTCCAAAAAGGTAATGAAAAAGAAGAAAAGGTATCTTTCGTTGAAAAACAACCAACCAGAAAATAGGTTACGGAGAAGAAAATTGAAGAGTTATTGGAGTATGTGAAAGTCATGAGCAATTTAAAAAAAAATTAAAAATAACCTAGATGTCATATTTCAAGGAATCATGAAAGAAAGCTGCATATTACAGGGAAAATGGAAAAAATCCACCAGTCATATCTTCAAAAATGAAAACTCTCAGGGATGTAAGAACCCAAACTCAGGTTCCTGGTCAAAGAATTGCTGCAAATAAACAGAAAGAGTTCATGAGGTGAGGAGCAAGTCAGCATCACAAGAGAGTTACTAACTACCACTATAAAAGAAGAGAGAGTTTTGAATATTCACAAAGGCAAAATAAAGACTTATAACCAAGAATAAGTTACCCAATAAAACAATACAATCCTATGAAGAAATAAAAACCTTTCATAGAGGTGGAAAAAGGAATAAGTATTTTATTAAGCAGCTACCATGTGCTAAGCATTTTACAAATATATTTTCATGTGATTCTTGCAACACCTTGCAACCTCTGGGAGGGAGGTACTGTTGAGTCCATTGTGGCAGACAGAGGTTAAGTTACTTGTCTGCGGTCACACAGCTAGTATCTGAAGTTGGATTTGAACTCCTGTCTTCTTGACTCTAGGGCCAATGATCTATCTACTATACTGCCTAGCTTTTCTTTAATTAGGAGATTTCTAAGTATTCTTGATGAAAAGACTAAAAGTGAGTAGAAACTATGAAACAAAACATAGGAGTCAAAAGAAACATAAAAAGAAAAATACTTTATCAGAGCAAACAGAAGAGATTTCATTTGGAGGAACTAAAGGTCAAGAATCTCAAGGAATGTAATTAAACGTAGCAGTAAGGAAGGGGGCCTAGCAGTATCAGACTTCAAACAATACAACAAAGCACTAATCATCCAAATTACTTAGTATTGGTTAAAAAAAAATAGGTCGGTCAGTGAAACAGATTGGATGAGATGGTTAGACGCTAAAGGAGAAGATAACACAAGTGATGAGGGCTGGAAGGGGGTGGTGGTGAGACCCCCACAAAGATGGGCATATCAGGAGCAAGGAAGGAATTTGGGACTCAAGCATTGTTGAGGTCAAGGTAAAGATTTATTACGCTTTTCAGTGGACAAGAGTTCTTAGGAAACCTGCAACCTTAGAGGGGTACAGGTAATGTTTATATAGGGTATTCTACAGTAAAGCATGTGCCAAATATGCTAACTAGGTGTTTTGAGGTGGAGTTAGGGACTGGTTAAGGAGTGGTCAGTTCTTAAAGGAACATGCACTTTTGGTATCTACTGTACAGGTATTTTGCTCAGAGTTCATTGGGAAATAGCCCAAGGGGAGGCTACCTGGAGGTGTGGTTTTAGATCTGAAACATCACTAAGTCAACTAAAGGTCAGGGCTGGCTCAGAAATACCAGGTTGCTCTCATGGATGTTTTGTTAGACAAGATAAATGTAAGGGAGTATACATATGTCTAAGTCTAGGATACATATAATTGGTCAATGAGTAGTAAATGTTGTTATGACCCAGTGCACAGACGGTTCAGCCAGTATACAGTTGGTTCAAACTAATGAGTTCCATAGGTGCAGCTGGCTACTATAGCAGGAAGGGAGATAACGATTGTTGCTGAAGTAGGCTGTGTCCTTGGGCTGGGGAGAAACTGCCTGGGATAGTGTTTTGAGGCAGGGAGAAAAGTGATTTTAAAGAGAAATGTGATTTTAGAATTGGGGCCCAAACACATGTACCCAAGCACCCCATCACAAGGATCTCCTCTGAACTCCAATATCATCAGGGCATCAATAAAGGAAGTTAAATAAAAAGGAGGATCTGGAAGTAGTTTTATTATAATCTGAAAAAAAAATAAAGGAAAGAGAGAGAAAATGAATACATTATAAAGAGAGGAAACTTATTATTTCACATATTCAATGTCCATAAGTAGAAGATTATGCAAACAAGGAGGAAGGAGTGGGGAGAGCAGGTGTCACATAAACTTTGAACTACTTTATAGAGATTAAAAAAAATAATAGTGGAATTCATCTGGAGGAATAAAAGGTCAAGAATCTCAAAGAATATAATGAAATATAGTGGGAAAGAAGGGGGTCCAGTATCCAAATGATTTGGTATTGGTTAAAGAATAGAGAAGTCCATCAGTGAAACAGATTGGATGTGCAACATAAAGAAGTAAAATAACTTAGTAGTCCAGTGTTTGATAAATTTAAAGACTGCAGGTACTTGTGCAAGGATTCTGTATTTGACAAAAAACTGTTGGGAAAAATAGAAAGCAGTTGAAGAAGTTAGGCTTAATTCAATAATTTATACTAGTAAATGATTTAGATATAAAATGTTATATCATAAACAAATTAGAGAAGCAAGGAAGAAATTGTCTTTCAGATCTATGGATAGAAGAATTCATGATCAAAGTCTAGAGAAGGTCACAGAAGACAGAATGGACAAATTTGATCACATAAAATTAAACTATTTCTGCATAAACAAAACCAATGCAGCTAAAATTGGAAGGGAAACAGTTAACTAGGGAAAATCTTTGCAGCAAGTTTCCCTGATAAATATTATTGTTACAACTAGCAATAGCTAGCATTTTTATAGTGCCTTAAGGTTTGCAGAATTTTATATGTGTTAATCTTTGATACTAACAACAATATTGTGAGTTAGGTATTTATCCCCACTTTAAAGATAAAGAAACAGGCTGAGAAGGATTAAAGAATTTGCCCAGGGTCATAGTCTGAGTATCTGAGGCAGGATTTGAACTCAAATCTCCCTGAATATTCTTTCTATCCAGATAGTGTCTTAAAGGTCTTGTTCTAAGGAATGGATTCTGATACATTCCCTAACTGGTCAACAGGCTGTTTTCAAAGAAAAATCCAATCTATCAATAGTAACATGAAAACATGCTTCAAATCACTACCAATTAGAAAAATGCAAATTAAAGTAACTCTAAAGTTCCATTTCACATTCATTATATTATCAAAGTTGACAAAAAAGGAAAATGACAAATGCTGGAGAGGCGGAGGGAAAAGAGGCACATTGAAGATATTGTGAATTGTTCCAGTCAGTCTGGAAAGCAGTTTGCAACAACGTGTTACTAAACTGTGCATACCTTCTGACCCAGCAATACCACTACTAGGTTCATACTCTCAAAAAGATCAAAGAAAGAGGGGAAAAGACGTGTACCATATTTTTAGCAGCTTTTTGTGTAGTTGCAAAGAATTGAAAACTAAAGAGGTGCCCTTAATTGGAGAATGGTGGGGCAAATTATGGTATAAAAATCAAATGAATACTAGAGTACAATTCTTATGATAAGGGTTTTGGAGAAACTTAAAAAGATTTGTATGAAAGGATGCAGAGAGAAATAAAGAAAACCAGGAGATAAATGTATACAATAATGGCATCATTATAAAAGTAAATAACTTTAAAAGACCTAAGAATTCTTATCAATGTGACCAACAATCAGTATTCCAGAGGACTGATGAGGAACCATGTTACCCACCTGCTGACAAGAAAGGTAAATGATGGATGCAGGATGCAGATTGAAACTTACAGTTTTTGAACCTAGCCAATGTGGGATTTTTTTTTTTTACTTGACTTTGCATTTTTATTTCAAGGATTTTTTTTCCCATTGGAAGAATGTTGAGAGGAAGAAAAAGCAAATGCTTATTAATTGGGGAAAAAAGATAGTTCCATAGCTAGCACTTACGTAGCATTTCAAAGTTTGCAAAAGGGCTTACATGCGTTAATTCATTTGAGCCCCACAGCAATCCTGAGTTAGGTACTTTTATTTTCTCCATTTTACAGATGAGGAAAGTGAGGAACAAAGAGAGAGGTTAAATGAGACGCTAAGAGTCTGAGATAGGATTCAAATTCAGATCCTCCTAACTCCAAGTTCAGTTCTCTGTCCACAGCATCATCCAGTTGCTCAAGTGCCATCTTCTGCATGATGCGTTTCCTGATCTCCCCTGCAACTGATAGTGTCCTGTCTCCAAAACAACCTTAGGTTTGACTATTTTGTGTATATTATATCTACATGTATAAACATAGGTATGTTTAACGTGTATACAGGTGTGTATGTGTGGATAATATATACGGACTCTGGAGGGTATTTATCCCAACTTCCATGGCAATGGCAAGTCATGTCAGCAGAATGTAGCTACACACGTATAACCCTCAAGTTACTAGGGACAACACTGAGGGACTGGAAACATTTTTCTACTAACAGTATTAATCCAAATGCTCATTCAGTATGTGTTCCCCTCAATATCAATCACCTAGAGTCAGTTAATATCTCCTCAATATCAACACACCAGCGATTAGCAACTTGATTGCTTTTCATTGACTAATTACCATCAATCAGCTTCTACAAAGAGATATTTATTGAAAAGATACAGGAATACATGGAGTGAAAAAACATCCTACTGAATTGGGACACTCCATTAGACTCCCTTTACACCTTAGCTGATCTGGGTCAAGCACGTCATTCATCGGGACTGGCTCCCTCTTGGGCTTCCCTGCTAAACCTCTGGTGGCTCTCAACCTTCTGAAGATCACAGGGTCACAGCTTGGTCCCTTTTATCTCTGACATTCATTCACTTAAGAACAGGGAAGAAGAAATACAGCAGGGACAGAAGAAGCAATAGCAAAAGCATGACTTGAAGACCACATGTCATCCTGGTTGGTGAGAGTAGGCCTGGTGCTATTTCTTGCCATCCCTTGAAGTTTATGTGTATATAAATACACAACCATGTATATGTATGTACTGTTGGTACACACATATATATGCATGTATACATATACATACACATATGACACACTCCACACATGCACAGAAACAAATGCACATGCATGCATTGTGTTTGCATGTGCGTGCACATATGCATGGCACAATGTACACAATAAAAGCACATATATGCACCTATGTATGAATAATGTATACGTATAAATCACACATATATATGTAGACACATGAATATACACATGTACACATAAAACAAACGTATGATATGTGCACACATGTACAGTGTATACATATGCATGCACATACACGTATGCATGGTATATGTACAATATATGCACACACTACAATACACACACATGTATATGCACATATATAACTATATGTGCTACACATATGTACGCATGCAATACACATGTGTATACATATATGCAAACCTATGTATATGTGTATATACCTCCCTGGGGGTATGATAGCAGATAGTCCACCATGTGTAATTGCCTTTGGTTGCTTTGTGGGCTGTGCTAGTAGTAATAGGTACTGACTTCAGAAACTCTAGTACCCAAGTTAAGTACAATAAATAAATATTTGTAAACAGCAACAGTTAACTGCTTCCCTTCCAAGTTTAGCTGCATTGGTTTTGTTTATGTAGAAATAGTTTAATTTAATGTGATCAAATTTGTCCATTGTACAAAGGTGAAAGCCATTGTTTAATAGAAGGTGGATGAGGGGGACTGAATTAGTTTAAGAAAATTCCATGGACATGGGAGATAACAGTTCTAGGGTGTGGGTCTTGTGCTCTTTCTGCTCATTGGACATGGAAATGGCAGTCTTGCAACAGATATCGCTAACTAGGCAAACACAGAGCAGATAAAGTGAAATATTTTTGGGGGGAAGAGGGGAATGTGGAGTCCAGGAAGCTTAAACCTAAAGGTCAGGTTGGGACAAGGGTTTCAGAGTACCCAAATCCAAGGGCCTGAGACAAAAACACTGAAGAGTGAGGAGGCTGGAAGGTTGGTATTAGACAAAAGAGGCAAAATATTGGGTATATTAGAGTACTTTAAACAGCTGACTGTTGATTTGACTCAAACTTTTTTCATAACTTTGTGTGCTTGAATTCCATGTCCTAACCTTGTAATAGGCTTGACCCACTGTGCTCCCTCCTAACTTAGTCATACCACCAAAGTCATGGCTATTGACAGTCCTCATTTCATTCTTTCTATCCTCCTGACTTCTTATATAGCTTTATATAAGCAATGGACTGTTGGCCATGGTGCGTCTGACATAGCTGACGTTCTTGGAAACTCCGGGAAAACAAACTAGGACCATAGAAGTCTCAACCCATCTTAGTGGCAATGTATATAGGAGCAATGTATGGAGCATACTGTGGTAGAATGTCAAAGTCAAAGGGTTCTTAGAGGTTTGCTGATGACTTGCCCAAGGGTATACAGATAATAGAGCCAGAATTCGAAACAGGTGAGTTTTATTTATTATTTATTGTTATTGCTGGTTATTATTTCTGATACTCAAGAGGCAGAGGCAGCTAGTGGCACAACGGATAATGCACTGGGCTTAGAGTCAGGAAGACCTGAGGTCAAATCTAGCTTCAGATAGTTCTTAGCTGTGTGATCCTGGATAAGTCACTTAAGCATCGTCTGCCTCAGTTTCCTCAACTGTAAAGTGGTGATAGTAATTGTGCCTAACTCCCAGGTTGTTTTGAGGATCACTCCAGATAATATTTATAAAGACACTTAGCACATTGCCTGGCACATAGTAGGTGTTTAATAAATGTTTGTTTCCCTCTCCCAATCCCCAGCGCTTACCTTGGTGTACTGAGGGTTTTCTATAGAGCAGATTTGATTGTGAGTATGTAGGTCATGGTCTTCTAAGTCTTCCTCTGACATATCTGGTACTCCGCCTCTGTGTCCCCGATTTGTATGAGCTATATTTATCACATTACTGTCAGTGACACAGGGTACTTACATAGCCATGCATAGACAGTAGGCCAGGTGCGCCCACTGTGCCAGTCTACCTGGCCTACATTCAATGTACATCTATGTGTCTTTGTGTCTTCAAGATGAAGGACTTTGTCTGTGGAGACTCAACTGAAGCTGCTCTCTCCAAAATTATTGATGCAACTTGTAATGGTAAATCCAATGGTCTTTTCCCAATTCTCATCCTTTTAGTTGGAGGGCAGAGCTACAAGCTTCATACCTCCATTTAAGGAGGGGAGGCCTGTACAGTCTTCTCCCCATTTCCCACCATCTGTATTGCTTTTGGATGTCTTGAGCCTCCTCCATCATTCCACCACACTGGGTACCTTCTTTACCTTCCTCCCCACTCTCCACCTTTCAGCTTCCTTTTGTGTATTGTCTTCCCTGTTAGATTGTAAGTTGTGAGGGCAGGTTGGCTTTATTTTTATTTGTATTCCCTAGGATTTAGCTTATTGCCTGGTATACAGTAGGCACTCAATAAATGCTTAATGACTATTCTTTGCAGCCTTTGACACTATCAATCACCCTCTTCTCCCTGGTACTTTCTTCTTTCTAGGTTTCCATTACTGCCCTCTCCAGGTTCTCCTCTTACTGGTCCAACTGCTCTTTCTCTGTCTCCTCTGCTGGATCTTCATCGGATGTCATAACCACTAATCTTGGTGTTCCCTCGAGGCTCTGTCCCTGGTCCCTCTTCTCTTCTTGTTCCATTCTATTTCATTTGATGATCTCATTAACTTGGTTTCAATGATCATCTCTATGAAAATGACTTCCAGATTGACTTAGCTAGCCCTAACTTCTCTCCTGACCTCCAATCTCAAGTATCCAATTAGACATTTCAACTGAGTGTCCTTCAGACATCTTAAATTCAATAAGTCTAAAACTGAACTCATTATCTTTTCTCCAAAATCTTTCCCCCTCTTCCTAACTTCCCTATATTACAAATGAAAAGTCTGAGGGTTTGTTCTAATGATAGCTTCTGATTACGTTACTCTTGGACAAAGAAACTCATCTCCATCTAGACCACTTATGTAGTTGAACCATGGGTAGAGTTCACCTAGATTAGATTAAATTTTCCCAGTTGGGTGGGATCCTGCCAAGATTGAGGAGAAAGTTAACCCAATCTCATCACCATTCCTGTCTTTCAAAGTATGCCTGAATAACCTAGAGTTATTAGAGTTATGGTTTCTGAATGAGAAAATAGGAAAGGAAAAACCCCGGGATTTGCCCTTTCTCCCATATTAATTGATTACTAATAATCACTTCTCTCACCAATTAGTATTCAGGGTACCGCCATCCTCCTAGTTACACAGACTTGAAACCTTGGGGTCGTTTTCATTTCTCACTCTCACTCCCCTATGTCCCATTAAAGGTCGTCTTCTTTTACTTTAATAACATCTTTCATCTATGTCCCCATCTCTTCTCTAACACTACAACCACCCTAGTGAAGGCCCTTATCACCTCACACATGTATTATTGCAATAACCTGCTGGCTGGTCTGCCTACCTCAAATTTTTCCCCACTCCAGTCTGTCCTATCACCTATCAGCTTAATTTTCCTAAAGCAAACAGTTGATTATATCACTTCCTTTCATTCAATAAAATCTAGTGACTTCCTATCACCTCTAGAATAAAATATAAATCCCTCTGTTTGGCATTCAAAAGATCTTTATATTCTGTCCCTTCTACCTTTCCAGTCTTATACTTAAGTATGTCACTGTCCAAAGACAATGGCCTCCATCCTGTTCTTCAAACAAGACACTCTGGCCATTTTCACTGGTTGTCCTCCTTGACTGGAATTCTCTCCCTCTTCATTTTTTCCTCTTGGTTTTTCTAGATTCCTTAAAGTCCCAGCTAAAACCCCACCTTCTCTGAGATGTCTTTCATGATCCCCCTTAATGCTAGTGCCTTGATTATCTCCATTATCCCATATGTGTCTTGTTTTACGTAATTATATTCATGCTTCATTTGATTGTGGGATCCTTGAGAGCAGGGACTATTTGTCACCTTCTTTTCCAAACTTCTTCACCAACCCCATAACTTAGCACAGTACCCAGAAGATGGTAACTGCTTAATAAATGCTTATTAATTGACTGACTTGTTCGTGAGAAAATGCATCCAATGGGCCTTGAACCAAAGGTTTTGAATAGATGCATATTGTACATCAATATGGGCAAAGCAGTGAATAGAGCACTGGTCCTTGAGTCAGGAAACATGAGTTCAAATCTAGCTTCAGATACTATCGTGTGATCTTAAGTCATTTAAACTTTGTCTGCCTCAATTTCCTCAGCTGTAAAATGGGGATTAAAAAAATACTCAACCTTTAAGGTTGTTTTGAGGAATAAATGAGATAATACTTGTAAAAGTGCTTAGCACAGTGCCTGGCACATAGTTGAGTTTGTCCTTCATTCTCGAAGAGGACCATGACTTCAAGATGATGACATGACTTGCAGTTAACTTTGATTTGAGTGAGGGAGGGCTGTGCAAGGTCACCAACTTCACTTACTTCTCCTGAGCCATCTCCTGGCACATACTAGGCATTTAATAAATGCTAATTCTCTACCACCACCACCAACTAATTAATTCTGATAGTCAGTATGCTCTTGTGTGCTAAAGTGTTAATGAAAGGGAGTGAGTGTGTGTGAGTTATATTGCTATTGTATATTGCATACTTGAAAGTATGAAGATAAATTCACTGTGGTCGTGTATTTATTGAAAAACTGTTTTGTTTTTTAAACAGAATATGATACTCTTCAAAGACTATCAGTTAGGGTGGTATCTATTGACTGGGATGATGAAGATATTGTGTGGACAATTTGGGAGAATGTAATGTGTGGGTTAAGAAACACAAGAGTATGGGGAATGGCCGAACAAGTTGTGGTATAGGAATCTAATGGAATGCTATTGTGCTATAAGAGATGATGAACATGTGGACTTCAGAAAAACCTGGAACTGATGCTGAGTGAAATGAGTAGAACCAGGAGAATATTATACACAGGAACAGACACAATGTGAGAGGATTGTTTCTAATAGATTTAGTCCTTCACAGCAATGCAAGGACCTAAAACATTCCCAAAGGATTCTTGATGCAAAATTCCATCCACATCCAGAGAAAGAACTATAGAGTCAGAACTCAGAATGAAGTAGACTATTTTCTATTTTGTTATGTTTTATTTTGGTTTTTCTCATGGTTTCTTCCATTTATTTAATTCTTCTATGCAGCAGGACTAATGTGAAAATGTGTTTAATAAGAATGTATGTGTAGAACTCATAAAAGATTGCATGGTGTCATGGGAAGGGAGAGGGGCAGGAGTGGGAGAAAAACTTAAAACTTATGGAAGTGATTTTTGAAAACTGAAAAGAAATAAATTATTAAGAAAACAAAAAAAGATGAGAAATTTTCCTACATATGAAGGCACATTATTCAATGTACTTCCAAACTCTTTATCAATTGACTTGCTGAGAGAATTGTTTTATCAATTTAGAAATATTTGCAGAAATTCAATGAATAAATTGAAATTCATCTTCAACTAGAGTAAAAGAAAAAGAAATACAAGGGTGAAGACATCATAGTTGCATTGTGTAAACTGCCTGAAACAGTGATACATTCTAGCATCCCCAAAGTGATAACTGTTAATGGGACTGTTTGGGAAACTAGTTATTAAACAGCCTGGTCGTGCTGATGAGGAGATGGTTTAAAGAATTCCTGATGAGAGAATTGACTGAAGATGAAATGCTTTTAGAAGGAATAACACTTCCCTCAGCAGCTCATGATTCAAAAGTAGCACCATCTTCAATAGCTGATCAGCAAGCATTTATTAAGCATTTACTATGTGCCAGGCACAGTGGTAGTTACTGGTGATATAAAGGCAAAAACATGGTCCCCACCTTCAAAGGAACTGTGAGTTTCATTAGACTCACAGTCTAATGAAAGAGACAATATGCAAACAACTATGAATAGAGAAGATATATTCAGAGTAGATGGGAAGGAATCTTAGATGGAAGGCACAGAGATGGAGGGGAACTATAAAGATCTCCTAGAGGAGGTGACATTTGAGATGAGAACTGAAGAAAGTCAGAGATGTCAGGAGGCAGAGATAAAAGTGAGAAAGCACTCCAGGTATGAGGGATGGCCTGTGAAAGGACCAAATTGGGAGATGGAGTGTTGTTTGAAAGGGTCAGCAAGGCTAATACTGTTGGATGATAGTATGAGGCAACTAGGTGGTGTCATGGTGCATGGAGTCAGGAAGACTCATCTTCCTTAGTTCAAATCTGGGCTCAGACACTTACTAGCTGTGTGACCCTGGGCAAGTCACTTAACCCTGTTTGCCTCAGCTTTCTCATCTGCAAAATGAGATGGAGAAGGAAATGGTAAATCACTCCAGTATCCTTGCCAAGAAAACCCCAAAGTGGGCTGTGAAGAGTTGGATAGGACTGAAGATTTACTTAATAACAACAAAAGTGCTCTACCATCCAGCAACTTCTCGCTGAACCTTGTACACAATACTTTATCTCTCAACTCTGTGTCTTTTCCCTGGCTGTCCCTCACACTGGACTGCTCTTCCACTTTCCCTATGCCTCCTGACTTCCCTGGCTTCCTTCAGATCTCAGTTCACATGCCATCTTTCCATTTCCCTTCCACCTCTGAGGTTCCCTTCCATCTACTCTGTATGTATCTTCTATGTCCATAGTTGTTTGCAAGTTGTCTCCTTCATTAGGATGTGAGTTCCTTGAGGGCAGGAACTATTCCCTGTGCCTAGCAAACAGTCAGTGCTTAAATAATCGTTTATTGTTTTTGTTGTTGATCCTGGAAGTAACAGGAATCCATTGGAGCTGAGTGAGTTAGTAGAGAAAGGGCCTCAGGGAAATGACTCTGGCAGCTGAGGGGAGAATGGATTGGGAAGGGGAGATACTTGAGACATAGGGATAAACCAGAAGGTACTGCAATAGTTCAGGCACAGGTGATTTAAGGAGATAGAAGGGGAAAATATATGAGGGATGTTGAAAGGTAAAAACAAATATTTGGCAAGAAATTTGTTAAAAGTAGGAGTAAGGAGTCAAGGATGACACAGAAGAGTGAACCTGGGTAACTGGGAAACTTGGGATTTCCCCAGCAATCAATGATCCTCTGTAACTGTAACATGAATGTTATAAACATAAAGAATGTTTATGATGTGTGTTGATAAAAAAAAATTACCTTTGTATTTTACGTGACTTATAAGTAATACAAATATTTATAAATACTTAGTATGGAAAGAAGGGACTGATTTGTATGTAGCTACAGCAATGCAGGACATAGGTCAATAGTTCCATCTCGCCCTTCTAGCTCTAAAATAATCTGCATGGCTCCAGTGCGAATGGCCAAGGGCATGAAGGAAATTGAAAGAAATTTACTCACCCCAATCCAAATATTAAGAAGACTTGAGATTTGTTCCCTAAGGGGGAAGTAAAGTAATCAAAAAAGTCTAAAAGAGCAAACGATGAAGGGAGATGTAGAAGGGGCAGGGATTATAAAGCAAAAGGAGTAGGAAGGATGAGGAAAACTCATATTCCAGACAGACAGACAGGAGTATGTCAAGTATCTTATCTACAAAGTAGGGTTGGTAAGTTGGATGCTCGGGTCTCCTGGGAGATTTCTTCTAAAGGAAAGCCCAAATGGAAGCCAGTATCAGCCAGATGGCTGGGGATTGGGACTGCATTGCAACATGCCTACCACATAGGAGGTTCTTTAGATACAATTACTTGTCTCTCAGAGCATCCTGGATCATCTTCAGTCATCCTGATGAATATCTGGTCACTGGATCCGGATGGCTCAGGAGGAGAAAGTGAGATTGGTGACCTTGCACAGCTCTCCCCCACTCAAATCAAAGTCCAGCACAAGTCATGTCATCATTTCTGTGATGTCATGGTCTTCTTTGGCAAAGAAGGATAAACACAACAACCACAACAACTTGTTGATTAATTGGGATATTGCCATGTTGTTCTTGAATTCATTCTTTCCTGAGAAATTAATCAAAAAGAGATAAGACTTGGGGTGTTAGTATTTGTTGTAGAGCACCTGAATTTTTCCTGGTTTAAAACTGGCCTTTCTTTCCTTGTGGGAAGATGATGAACTTTTTCCTAGTAATGCTTCAGAAGGCTGAGAGAATGCCTTCTCTGTAGGCAGAATAGCTATTCCTGGGTGTAGGTGGCTAGCACAGAGGGATCTCAAGGGACCACTCAGCATTCAACTGGGGTGTGGGCTAACAGGATCCTGACAGTCCAATACTGAGTCACAGATCCAGGAGAATCAAAAGACAGAAGATGGCATCACCCAGGCAGCTGGCCAGCTATCATCGAGAGGAATTGCGTTCCATGCCTCTGCTCCCCCACACAACTCCCCCTCACTATGGCATTCCCCTTCCGTTGGGTTGAGGCCAGGAGTAAAGAGTGGTGACAATTAATGGACCCTAAAGGAGAAATCTGCAGCTGGAGGAGGAATTGGGCCACAGCTCTAGTGCCCTGGATAAAGGATAAATGGAGCCTGGTTGGGTGTTTAGAGGAACTCTCTACTTTTTGGCTTGGGACACAGGAGTTCCCCTTTGTCACCAGGAAAAGCCTATCTCCCCCTCCCACAGCAATGACTCCTTCCTCTTCTGGCCTTGTCTATACATCTGCCCCTAGAATCTCTCTTGGCTTCTTCCTATATCCAAGCTGTGGGTTCTATTCTGAGTCCCAGCTTCAGTTCTTAAATATGCTTTCCCTAGCCTCCCAAGTGCTGGAGTAAGCAGGTTTTGGTATCAGCCTGGTTTTGAATAGGGGCAAAATAATGGTAAGGCATTAGAAGGTAGCCTTGACAGAAAAAAAAATGTCACTGTCCATAGATGCCCTTGTGTCTGTGTCCATCTTTGGTTCACCGAATGAATTTCCTTACATTCTGGGTGAATTGTGGGCATTACAGATGAATTGCCCCAGCAGGAGGATGTAAGAAAGGGCACACTGCTTCTCTGCCATTAACCCTGGACTTCTCTGTACTTCCATTCTGAGAAGCCCAGGATGTCTCTTAGAATCTTTTAGACTGGGAGCTGGGATATTGGGGTCTCCCGGGCTGGGACTATGGGTTTAGTCCCTGGGGCTTACAGGAGAAGCTGACGGATCACTCTGGGAAAGTGAAGGCAAAGGGTGAGGGCAGCTAGTGCATAGGTGAAGAGGAGGGGCCGTGGTTAAGGGGCAGCTCCCTCCCCAATCTTCCAATGGTTCACATCCCCATCCCCTGTTGGATAGCTCCTTCATCTCATGTTGCTCTGGTTTTCCATTCATTCCATGGTTCTCCTGCTTCCCCTGCAGTTCCCCTGCTCCCCAAATTGCAGTCAGAGAAAAAAAAAGCTCCACCACATTCTCCAGCACCAGCACCACCATTGGTCCCCTCCCTCCCTGCAGCGCCAGCCCCCCTTTTCACCCCATTGGCTAGAGGTTCCATCAATCCTTACCCGGCTATGCTGACATCATTCTGCAGTAGCAGGGATGGGGTGGGAGTGAGTGAGGGATCGAGAAAACCCGGGGAGCGGGAGGGAAAGAGAGCCATTGCTAACCCCCCTCCCCCACCACCTTATCTACACAGGTTGGTCTGCCCTGGTCTGCTCCGACGGATTAATCCATGAGGTTCCCCTCCACTGTCACTCTCTTGCTTATCCTCTGACCCTCCTCCCCACAGCATCCTTTCCTGAAGGTGGAATAAGGAGAGAAGCTCCCAGGGGAGAGCACTCGCCTTGCCCTGCCCCACACCATGGCACCCTTGCTCCTTCCCCTCCTTCTGACCTCCCTGCTCCCCATCAGCTTCTGTAATAAAGGTGAGTGACGGGGGGTGGGGGGAAACTGGTAGGGGGGAGGTGGCTGGGGAGTTGGGAGGTGGGCAGGAGATGCTAAGGCTCTTTGAGTATGACTTATGTCTTTCCTTCCACCCATCCCTCTCCCCAGTGCTGAATGCTTCTTAACAAGGTCTTCACTTATGTGTTTCTCACTCTTCCCCTTCTTTTATCCCCAGGTAGATCCCATCTTCTTGAGTCCTATGTCCTTCCCCACCTCTCTTTCTTGATCACATCATACTAATTGCTTGTCTCTTCTTGTATTTGCACATTGGTTTCTCAGCTCTCAGAAGAAGTTGTATCTGAGGGATGATACATATCTTTCTTCATATCTGCACAATTTTTAAGGGAGTATATTTTCTGTGAATATGTGGCAAGTTTATTTGATTTTTTTCTATCCAGTTCCAGGCAGAAACCATTCTCTGTAGTTAAGTCATTCAGAGCACGTATGTTTTTGCATGTTCATGTGTGTATATATTCTTATGCTGACACACAGCTGGGCTGTGGGTTATGAGAGCCTAGGAACCATTTAGCAAAAGGGCAGATGATAAATTCATAAATTCTGTTGGGTGAGGAGAGAGAGAGAGAGAGAGAGAGAGAGAGAGAAGGAGGAGGAGGAGGAGGAGGAGGAGGAGGAGGAAGAGGGTAAGGTTTGGGGCAGAAAGCTAATTGAGAGACAGACATAGGAGGAAGAGCATGAGAGAAACAGGTGTGGGAGAAAAATAGGAGGAAAAGAGAAAAGAGTTATCAGAGGTGAAAGGAAGATGAAAATAGAAGGCAAGATGAGAGGAAAAAATGGGGAAATTAGAAGAAATGGGAATAGAGGGGAAAGACTCATTTAGCAGAGCAGAGATGATGAGGCATAGAAGGAAGATAGGGAGAGAGGAAAGGAAAGATACAGGGTGAGAAGAACTGGGGGAAGGAAAGAGGAGAAAACCTGGGGAATGAGGAGAAGCAAAGGGAGAACAGGGAGAAAAGAAGAGGAAAAAGAACTGAGGAGAAGGTGAGAAGTAAAGTGAAGAAATGAAAGGGAGGGGGAGAAATAGGGAGGGAGAAGGGAGGTGACACCTGAGAGGGAAAGGGAGAACTCAGGAAGGGGGAAGAAAGGAGAGGAGAGAAGGAATGAAGGATGAAAAGAGGAGAAAACTGAGAGGGAGAAGAGAGGGGAAGAGAAACAGGAAAAGAGGGAAAGGAAGAACTTATGAGGACAGAAGAAAGGGGAGGAGAGAAATGGGGGGACAGGAAAGAAGGAAAGAGGAGAGAGTGGAGAAGGGAAGGGAGAGAAGAGAAGGGAGAAGAACACTGGAGGAAGGGAGAAAGGACAGATGAAAAGGAGGAAGTGAGAACTGAGGGAGGAAGGAAGAGGGGAGAGGAAAAGGGAAGCCAGGAGAGAAGCTGCCCTTGTTCCACCTGTTCCCCTCCATCTTCTTCTGTTCCATCTCTGTCTTGCCTATAGCTTCTGTTCTCTTTGAATCTCCTGCCTCAACCTCAGCTTTTTGATGTTCTATCCTTGTCTATCCTGTTCACCATCTTGTGGCTCAGCCCTCAGCTGTGGAGGGGAATGGGGAGGGGGGACAAGATGTCTACAGTGCACAAGGGGCTGAGGGTCCAGTACATGAGAGTTCTATTCTCCGGTGATTGCTTTGCCCCCTCAAAATCCTGGCAATCAGGAATTCTGGATTCAGTAGCAGATTCCTTATATGACATCTGAGATAATCTTCCTCTCAGTGACTCAATTGTTCTTTGGTGACATGATTCCCATTTCTCCCTCCCTTACAAAGAAAATTGCATCTTCGTTAATACAATTTAAGAGCCTAGGATTTGCTGGTGAAAAAGGTCTTGAGAGAGATAAAGCTGCCTATTACTCAGTGGAGTTTTTTGGTTGAGTAGAGAGCAAAGGCAGTGGGGGCAGAAGGTGAAATTCTAAACCAAGTTTTTTATTGGGAAATTTGGGCCCACTGGGACACTGATATGGGCTCCTCCACATACCCTGTCTTGTGTCTTAAATCCTTCACTTCAGAGCTTTGAGGGAGGATTGGGGGAAGGTTTCCTGAGTCCTTTGGATAGAAATGGGGGGGGGGAATTTATTCCTCTTTTGGAATGTCTCAGGAAAAAAAATAAAGATGAAATCTTGCATGTGGATAAGAAAAAAACAGTAGGAGCAAAGCTTGCTAAAATTCTTCAGATCCTAACTCCAGGCTAGGGTTAGATATGAGGGTTGCAGGAGATACAATCCCAGTAACTGGCAGATGTGTACTGAGTGAGTGTGTTTAGCAGTGGGGGCAGGGAGGATTAGTGATGTATGTAGGCCAGCTCAATAATTCTCTAGGATGCTGGCACCATTGGGTCCAATCATTGACATTGATCTCTCTTCTCTATCCTTGATCTTTCCAATGGGGTGTCCTTCCCTTTGCCCTATAATTCTTTCTTCCTCCCTCATTCCTTTACTTTCCCCTGAGGACATAGTTCTGGATTGGGAGTTGGCTGGGATAGATGACTGAGAAATGAGGGAATTTAAATGAAATTCAGAGGAAGTTGGGTTCAAACCCTTTTTTTCTCCCCCTCCCTATTTCTGCTGTGACCTCAGTCTCTCCTTATCCTCTTTTCACGGTTTTTTCGTGGTCAGTTCCTGGTGTTCTCTATCCCACCTACCCCCTCCCTGACACTTTCCCAAGGACCTGAAGTGCCTTTTTGAGATGAGTCACCCATTCTCTTGACCCTAATACACAGAGCAGACCTCAGATCTCCAAAGTATAGTTGGTTGCCATGGAAATAGAAGGACTAGACTCTATGTTCTGCCCTTTACCTCCATAGCTTATGCCATGTCTTCACTCCGTTCTCTGGGGCTGGGCTGGTGCCCTCGCAGCAGGACATAGTAGAGTGGAAAGAGCCAGGGTTAGCATACTGCCTTTGCTACTAATTATCTGTTTGACTTTGGGTAAATCCGTTAACCTCTCCGGACTTCAGCTTACTTAGGAGAAAAATGATGGAGGTTGAATTAAATGGCCTCCAAGGTCCCCTTTCATCTCTAAAAACGATTATCTTGGCAAGTTAGAGAGAGGATACAAAAGCGAGGAATTAGAGGTGGGGGAACGGTGGTTGAAGAAGGTGGGTAAGGGTAGCCAAGGCCTGGGCCCTAAGGGGTTGTTCATAGAGCGGGATCTTGACTCACAGGGTCTTCCTCTCTGTTCTCTGGGGTGTCAGCCAACAAACACAAGCCATGGATCGAAGCAGAGTATCAGGGCATTGTCATGGAGAATGACAACACTGTCCTACTCAATCCACCACTCTTTGCCCTGGACAAGGATGCCCCTCTTCGTTATGCAGGTAATGGAGGGAAAACCAGGGGTGGGGTAGGCAGAGACAAGAAAGAGGAGAAACAGGTGTAGGGATGTATATGGGGGGAAATCATAAGGCATGGGGAGGTTGTGTTTGTCCTTCGCTCTCAAAGAGGATCATGACATCAAGATGATGATATGACTTGCAGTTGACATTGATTTGAGTGAGGGAGGGCTGTGCAAGGTCACCAGCCTCATTTTCTCCTCTAGAGCCATATGGGTCCAGTGGCCTGATATTCTTCAGGATACAATGGAGACCCTGGTCTTTTTAGGAATGGGAAGTAAGAAGGGAGAGGGAATAGAAGGAAGAGAATAGGAAAAAGTTTAGGAAGAGGGAATAGAGGCAAGGGAAATGGGAACCTAAGGATAAGGGAGGAGAAAGGGAGATCAGAGGGAAGGATATAGGCAAAGGTTGAATTCAGTAGCACTTATCAGGATCTCCATTCTAGAAGCACAGGAAGAAGGGGGTTGGGTTCTTATTAACATGGAGAAGGGGAAAGGGGCTAGAACCATAAAGATCTGGTTACAGGGAGGGAAGGGGAGATGAGAATAAAGGTTTGGGAGGAGTGTCAGGTCTTGTTACAACAAAAGATAGGAGGGGTTAATGTAGGTGGGGTGAAGGAGAGGCTAATGGGAATCATGTGGCTTTCCTTTTCTTCTCTGACCAGGGGAAATCTGTGGGTTCCGACTGCATGGGGCTGGGGTTCCCTTTGAGGCCGTTATCCTGGACAAGGCGACTGGAGAGGGGCTGATCCGAGCCAAGGAACCAGTGGATTGTGAGGCTCAGAAGGAGCACAGCTTCACCATCCAGGCCTATGACTGTGGTGAAGGCCCAGATGGGGCCAATACCAAGAAATCGCACAAGTGAGGGAGTCTTTCACTTCACTCACTTCATTTCTAGAGCCTTCTTCTGTCCCTTCTCCTAATATCAGCACGTCCCCATAGCACCTCTGTCCAATAACTGGCCAATAGCCACAGTGATGGGTAACGATCACAGCAATGAGGGACATACACAGTCTTTGGCTTTCAGAAGTTTCCAGTCATAGGCACATGTGTCCCATAGATTTCATTCATCCATACAGATCACACAGATCTATAATACTTGCCACACAGACAACATTCTTTCTCACCAAACATGTGAGAAACATATACCTTACATGGCATATGTAAATGCTACATACATTCCCTGTTGCTTTTTATAGTTATCCTATTTTTTTTGGAGGGGGAAGGCAAGGCAATCAAGGGTTAAGTGACTTGCCCAAGGTCACACAGCTAGGAAGTGTCAAGTGTCTGTGGTTGGATTTGAACTCAGATCCTCCTGACTCCAGGGCTGTGCTCTATTCACTGTACTACCTAACTGCCTTTGGATTTTGCTCTTGGTTTTATACCCCATGTTTTCTGACAGGGTTACTTAATGTCAACTCTTTGTTGAGTTGTGTCCAACTCTTCGTGATAACATTAGAAGTTTTTTTTTTTGGCAAAGATAGTGGCACCATTTTCTATTTCCTTCTCCAGCTCATTTTACAGATGAGAAAACTGAGACAAACAGAGTTAAGGGACTTGCTCAGGGTCACACAGTTAATAAGTGTCTGATGAATCTTCCTGACTTCGGGCCCAGTGCTCTGTCCACTGTACCGCTTAGCTGTCAACTCTTCATGAGGACAAATGCTTTGAACCCTTAGGAGGACTCAATGCTTTCCAGTTCACTGTCTGGCATTCCCAGTCTCATATTAGGAGACCAGATACCCCATGATCCCCTTATGAAGCTAACTACATTATCTCTTGGGAAACATTTAACCCCATCCCCTGGGGTGGGTGCTTTACTTCCTCCCTTGGGCATCTCTTCCCTTTGGGCTCATGCTCTTTACCATGGGTCTGACTAAGGATTATGGTAGCACAGGCTAGGGTACTTAGGAATGGGGAGTGAGGCAAGGGGACCTAAGAAATGTAGTCCTACCACAGGCGCAGGACTGCTTTGATGCAGTTCTGTTCTGGAATTCTCCATCTCTGATCCAAGTTTTTGCAGCCTAAATGCTCTGGATGTTGAGGCAGTGCTAACACTTCTCTTTCTCCTGGTCTGTATAGGGCAACTGTGCATGTGAGGGTAAATGATGTGAATGAGTTTGCTCCGGTATTTGTGGAGCGGCTGTACCGGGCATCAGTGACAGAAGGGAAGTTGTATGACCGAATTCTAAGAGTGGAGGCTATTGATGGTGACTGCTCCCCACAATACAGTCAAATCTGCTATTATGAGATCCTTACCCCCAACACTCCTTTCCTCATTGATAATGATGGTGAGTTCATCCCTACTTCTACCCTCTAGTTGTAATTCTTGTCCCCCAGATCTCTCAACTGGAAACAAATCCTTGCTTACCCCTTACTCCTTTCCACATTTTTCTAGACAATTTCCTATTGTCCAATTTCTTCTCATCATTGACTCCATTTTGCTCTCTCTTTGTGTCTTTCTCTTTCTGTCTCTATCTTTCTCTGTCTCTCTGTGTCTCTGTCTCTCTCTGTCTTTCTCTCTCTGTGTCTCTGTCTTTCCTATCTTTCTCTTTGTGTGTGTCTCTTTCTGTCTATCTCTCCCGCTGTCTTTTTCTCTTTGTGTCTCTCTCTTTCTTTCTCTTTGTCTCTCTGCCTCCTTCTCTTCTTCTGCTCTTTTTCTCCCTCCCTCTCTCCCTTCCCCTCCCTTTCTCCCTCTACTTCCTCTTCTCTCACTATCCTCCCTCTCCTTCCCTTTCTTCTTCTTCTTCTCCCTCTTTGCTGTTCCCTCTCTCCCTTCCTCTTTCCTGCCTTTTTTTCCTTGCCACGCACCATCATCTTATCTTCTAGGGAACATCGAGAACACAGAAAAACTACAATACAGTGGGGAGCGACTCTACAAATTCACAGTGACAGCTTATGACTGTGGGAAGAAGAGGGCAGCCGATGATGCTGAGGTGGAGATCCAGGTGAAGCCCACGTGCAAGCCCAGCTGGCAAGGTGAGCAACCCAGACCTCACCTTAATCCTTTAAGTAAATTTAACATTCAGCCCTCAGGTGGCTCAATTCTAGGCTTTCATGATGGTCACATGCTTCAGCTTGGGGGACAAAGTAAAGGGACAAAAGATGTAGAAGGCAACAGACTGGGATTTTACAGTATTACCTACGGACTGATCAGGCCAGTCATCGACTAAGCCAGGCTCCATGGAATCTGAGAAGATGGTTGCGGGGAAGTGGAAATAGGATAGTAAATTTGGGTGAAAACACTTATTTTCCTTTCTTTTGCCCTTTACTCCCTACAGGCTGGAGCAAAAGGATTGAGTATGCCCCTGGCGCTGGGAGCCTGGCCTTATTTCCTGGCATCCGCCTAGAAACTTGTGATGAGCCCCTGTGGAACATCCAGGCCACCATTGAGCTGCAGACCAGTCACGTGGCCAAGGGCTGTGATCGGGATAACTATTCAGAAAGAGCTCTTCGAAAACTCTGCGGTGTGCCCCCCTTCTCTACCCCAACCCTGAGTCATGTTCCTCAGCTCCCCTTGACCTTGTCTTCCTCTTCCCAAGAATCCTTCTTTGCACATCTCCTAGGGGTCAATAAGTATGTGCTAAGTACCCACTCATAGCTTTTAGGTACTTGGGGAACAGGAAAGATTAGATTTACTCCCTATTCCCAAAGAGTTGAGATGGGAGAGATGGATATAATTAACAGAGACAATTCTAACACAACACTACAATGACTGAAGTGCATTGAGGGCAAGCAGCGGGGTTGGAGAGTCAGCTGGGAAGGCCAGGGAAAGCTTCTTGGTGCAGCTGGCCTCAACTGACTTTTAAAAGAGCAGCATGACTGTGGTAAGGCAGGCTGGAAAAGATACTTCAAAGTTTTCTTTGTTCCATCCCCCATTTTGAGAACAACTGTCTCAGTCTATTCAGTCCACATCTTGGTTCTAATAATTCTGTCTTCCTCGGGGTGGATGGGTGCCCTACAGGTGCTGCCACAGGGGAGGTGGATCTGCTCCCTATGCCTGGCCCTAATGCTAACTGGACAGCAGGGCTCTCCGTGCACTATAGTCAGGACAGCAGCCTTATCTACTGGTTCAACGGGACCCAGGCCGTGCAGGTCCCCCTAGGCAGTGGAGGCGGGGTCGGATCTGGCTCCCAAGATGGCCTCAGTGACCACTTCACTTTATCTTTCTGGATGAAACATGGAGTCACCCCAAGCAAGAGCAAGAAAGAAGAGGAAACCATTGTGTGCAACACTGTGCAGAATGGTGAGCATCAAACCAAGAGTCAGGAGGCTAAAGATCTAGTCTTTGCTTTGTAGGAAATTAGCTGTGAAATTGAGCAAGTCACTGAGACACCCTGGGCCTCAGTTTTCTGATCTATAAAATGAAGGGGTTGGGCTACATGACTTTTCATGACTCAATAAATATATAATCCATCTCTACTAATAAATATAGATAGAGAAGCAAATACCCCTGCAATACATTGGAATGTACATATACTACCCTTCCCAAACCAATTCTTAGCCCAGTGTTCTGCACACAACAGGCATTTAATCAATGTTAGCTGAATTGGTAGCACAGTGGATAGAGCACCAGGCCTGGAGTCAGGAAGACCCATCTTCCTGAGTTCAAATCTTACCTCACTTCCTAACTGTATGACCCTGGGCAAGTTCCTCGACCCTGATTACCTCAGTTCCCTCATCTGTAAAACAAAGTGAAGAAGGAAATGGCAAACTACTCTAGTACTCTGCCAAGAAAACCTCCAATGGGGTCACCAAGAATCAGACTCAACAGAAAAGCCAACTAAATAGCAATAATAAAAGTTGAATGGGTGAATGAATAGATAGATTATCTCTTTCGCTCTTAATTTCCCGCTCCACAGGTTTACTCCACCCTTTTCTCCACTGGGATATCTTTGGGCATGAATATACATCCACCTTCCTACTCTTTTACTATTGATGGGACCTTAGGCAAATCACTTCTTTTAGCTACATCACTGACCCTAAAAGGATTCAAATGTTTACTTTGTCCTTTTGCCTTAAATTACTCTTGTCCCAAGTCTTGGTGTTTGATCTCTGTCTCCCCACTTTTCCCCACAGAGGATGGCTTCTCTCACTACTGGCTGACAGTCCATGGCTGCCGAATTGCCTTCCTTTACTGGCCTTTGCTGGAGAGTGCCCGTCCAGTCAAGTTCCTCTGGAAACTGGAGCAGGTAAGGATGGTACAATGGAAAATTCAGACTCCTGAAGACATTCAATGGATGGGAAGAGTACTGGGAAGAGATGATTTTCACCTCTTATTTCCCATTCATTTCTTCCAGTGCTGAGTCTTCTATTTATAGAAGTTTCTTTACAGACACTGTTCTTCCTTATTTTTTTCTTCTTGCAAAGTCTGACTCTTGCAGAGAGCTTTCTCAGGGTGAGAGGGAGTAGGGAGTAGATTGCCATTAACTTTAAGCAGGCCTTGATTCTTAGTTCTTTCCTATGTACAGTCCTTAAACTGCTGACCTTTGATTATCGATGATTGTAAGTGACAAAGATCTGTGGATAAATTTGAAAACTAATTAGAGCTGAGTCATTTTCAACCAGCCTATCTCTAGCTGCCACAAGAAGCAGCTGAGTCTGATTTTTTTTTCTCCTTTGATATATACTGTTTATACCCTAGTCAAGGGGCTAGTTCCATGTGCAAAATGGGCACAGATTGAAAGGGAAACCAAAGACCTGGTAATCTAGGAACTAGATCCTCAGTCCTTGGATAATTTAAGAGCTTTCTCAGATCTATCCTTCAGCTGAGAATAGGGAATGGCATTTCCCACCCCTTAATCTCTCACAGATTAGCCTACGGCCTTGAGGCCATATGTGGCCTTCTAGATCCTTAAATGTGGCTTTTGACTGAATTCAAATTTTATGGTAAGGATTCATTAAAAAAACCACATGTAAGGATCTAGAAGGCCATATGTGACCTCGAGGCTGCAGGTTCCCTACCTCTGCTCTAATGTTTCATATTCTCATCTCTGCCCTTTCTCTGTTACTCAATCTCTCCTTTTTCTGATTCCAGATGTAGTCAGGGCTAACCCCAGAAAAAGTATGGAGGAGATAGTGTGCCTTTGAGGTTTCCCTATTTTCTTCATCCTTCTTCCCTGCCCTTTGAGACCCCAATGGTCCAGTACTCTTAAGTGATAAATGAGCTTGCTCTAAGGGATATTTGCATATTTAGAAACATACTTGGAATGGGTAATACTTAAAAGAAGGGAATCTATAATGGTAGAAATTCAAGCATTGTGACACCTGGATAATGGAATTTTTTTTTTTATTACCTATTTTGAAGGCAGATCTTGATGTTGAAAAATAACCTCTCTCATCTCACCCAGAAGTCATGGATTGTCGCTATTGAGACTTCCTTAGAGATTAACTAGGGAGGATGGTCTTGCCTTAATTCCTCTCTTGGCTCTGTTCATCCATTCTAGGTCTGTGATGATGAGTGGCACCATTATGCTTTGAACCTTGAGTTCCCCACAGTCACACTCTATGTGGATGGAATCTCCTTTGATCCTGCTCTCATCCATGACAATGGTCTCATCCACCCACCTCGCCAAGAGCCTGCCCTCATGATTGGGGCCTGCTGGACTGGTGAGTCCTACCCCACCCTTACCCCCATCCAGAAGCCACTCAAGGACAGAACCAAGATGAAGACCACCAAGGGGTGGTTGGTGAGTTAGGGTTAGGGAAAGGAGGATGACCGATAGGGAAACGATAACCTGTATTTGCTGGACTAGCAGAAGTTTTCTCATGCATCCTTTTATATATGAGTAAACAAATCCCAAGCTCAGAAAAATAGAAATCTCCTATATTTAAAGAGCTCGAGAGAAGGAGACTCCAGAGCCACAGAAACTGGTCAGCATGCCATACTGCTAGAAAAACTTTCCTAATGACTCATCTGAATCCTCCCATAATTTTTGTCAGTTTTGTCCTTGCTCCATCATCAATGGACATGGACAAGAAAATCATCTCCTCTGGAGAAGAACCCTTCAGAAACCATCATAAAGCTTTTCTCCTTTCACTTTTCTTAACTGAGGCTATGGATTCCAGAGCATCACATTTGAAATTTCATCAAATCACACTGAGGTCTGAGAGACTGGTGTTGAGCTGTTGGTGGGAGGAGGGTCCAGTTTGGAAGCTGTCCAGAGATTCCCAAGTAGGACATGTTTGGGGCTAGGATTCTGGTTGCAGAAGGACAGGGCCTCTCCTTTATTCCTTTTGGCTCATCTACTCTTACCACCCTGAGTTCACAAGTTCTCTTCCTTGCAGAGGAAAAAAGCAAAGAGAAGGAAAAAGGGGGAGACAACAGCACAGATGTGAACCAAGGTACGGTATGTTTGTGCAAGGAGCAGTTTCCATTGGGAAACCAGAATGATGCATATTTCTTCCCCTGTACCCTCTCCAGCCCCATTATGCACCACTCCATCCCTTTTTAGGGGATCATGACCTAAGCACAGACAGCAGTACAGGGCCTGTTAGATCCCTGTGGTGTACCTCCACAGAATGAGGTAAGGGGGTCTTCTGATTAGCCTGACATTGATTGGGGTGGCCGTGACAGAGGTAGAAAGGAGGAGGAGTTGGTGGTGTGTCTGAGAATCTTCTGAAGCTGACCTATCCAGTCCTTCTGAGTAGTCTCCCTAGGCCAAGTAGGAGGGAAGGTGTACAGCCTGGCTTGGAAACTGGACTGTGTCTTGGCAGACCACTCCTGTGTGGCTCCCCTTTCCTCTTCTCTCCTTGGTCTGATTTCCTTGTTCCAGTTCTTTCTCCATTGGACTCATCATTTCGGGCTGTTGCTTCTCCTTTGGCTTTCAGGAGTTTATCCTTTCCAGTCTGGTTTTATTTCCCTTGTATCTTGGCCTCTTTCCTGGTCCCTTTTCCTTCTTCCTTTCCTCTCCCATATCCCCTTTTTGCCCTTTTCTCTCCTCTCTCTTGCCCTTTTCTCCTTCTCCTTTGTCTCCCTGCTTCTTTCTTTCCTCTTCGATCTTATCTCCCTCATCTCCTGCTCCTGCTCCTATGTTCCTGCCCTAGGAGACCCTCTGCCGATTCACCACTACTTCCATGGCTACCTGGCTGGTTTCAGCGTGCGTTCAGGCCGCTTGGAGAGCCGTGAGGTTATCGAATGCCTCTATGCATGTCGGGAGGGGCTGGACTATAGGGACTTCGAGAGCCTGGGCAAAGGCATGAAGGTACAGGCCTTCCTTTACCTGCCTAGCATGTCTTCCTGCCCCCTGCCCTATCTGTCCTTCCTTTTCCCTGCCCTTGGTCCTGCTCACGGCTATGTCTATGTCTGGGGCCCAGGTCCACGTGAATCCCTCGCAGTCCCTACTCACCCTGGAGGGAGATGACGTGGAGACCTTCAATCATGCCCTGCAGCATGTGGCTTACATGAACACTCTGCGCTTTGCAACACCTGGTGTCCGGCCCCTGCGCCTTGCCACTGCTGTCAAGTGAGTGTGGGGGTGAATCATAGAATTTTAGAGTAAGAAAGGACCTCTCGAAAGCCATAGTTTTGTATTTTCCAGACAAGGAAAGAAGCCCAAGAGATTACACAGATAGTGAGTAGCAGAATCGAGCTCACATTTCAATGACACTTTCAGGAAATCTCTTCCCTTCTCCATCTCAATTTATTTCTTTGTTCCTTCCTTTAGGAAAAGAAAAAAGGATGATTAAGTTAGTGCATTAAATGGAGTTCAGTTAGGAGACCTCACTCCTGGTGCTGCTGCCAGACTATTGACTGACCCATTGAGTGACCTTGAACACCAGGCATTTCACTCTATTTTTTTTCTTTTTCCTCATTTATTCTAATAAGTCCTGCCTCACTGTGTCAATGTAAGGCACAATTTGATACTGCTAACCCACAGATAAAACATTTGGAGCTTTTTTTCCCCATAGGATTCAAGTGATACCTCAAATCACAGTGCCAAGTACACATTGGTCATTCAATGGCGGGTGCCTTATTGAACACTTATTTTTAGGATGTATTGCCATCTAGTGGATGAAACTGGTTATCTTTTCCCTCCCACTTTCTTTGCCCTAAACCCTGCCACCCCCCACCGCAACTGGTTGTCAAATCCCTTTCTCCTTCTGTGCCCTAGTTTCTCCATCAGCAACGTGAGAAGAAACATCCATAATAGTTCCCTATCTCCTAAGGAGAATAAAGATGAGCTTTAATTTATGGTGGGCTCTTAACTCCCTGGTGGTGACTGTCGACTAGAGTTGTGGGGAAAGGGGTTTTTGGAAACCTGGCTGGAGAACCAGGTTATGGTCCAAGGTTTGGCCAGAGCAGGAATAGTTAAAGTTAAACCAGGGACAGTTCAGTTCAGTTCAGACATGGGAAGTGGATGAGGTCTCTTATTCTCTAGATAAAAACCTCCTAAATCGTTCAAAGGAACATAAACAATTGTGATGTATTTAGTCTCTGGAACCAAAGCATCTTCCACCTCTACCACCAAGAGTTTCTGGAATCTCTTTTTGAATGGAAAGACTATATATATCTTCTGTCCTGACTCAGGGATCTTTATTAAAGCCTTAAGTGGCACACTGGTCAAGGGTAGCTTCAACCTTCTCTTTGTTGGATGGGTTATTCTCTTCTGGGACTTGCCTTCCTTTACAAGTAGATCATAGGATCATGGATCACATTATTAGAATTGGCACCTAGTCCATCTACTCTAATACCCTTATTTTACACATTGAGGAAACTGAGGCCCAGGGGAACCTTTGTTACCAAGGTTACAAAGCAGTAGATGATAGAATCAAGATTAGAACCCACATCCTCTGATTCCAGATTTAGTGTCCTTTCTATCATATCTAAGATGGGAGTGGGGACACTAGGGCTGTCCTAATTAGGTGTGGGGGAGTGAGGAAGAGTCTTAGTCACTAGACTATCCAGAATTGTGGATTCAGTGACTGATTACATGTATTCTCCCCAAGGTTGATCATCTCTTCCACTTCCATGCCTTTCATGATTATCTCAGTTATATGACCCAAATCTTTATCTTTAACCCTTGTCTATTTCATACTTGCTTTTTTCATGTATGTACTTGTAGGCAAGTAGATAGGACAGTGGATAGTGTTGGACTTGGAGTCAGGAAGATCTAGGTTTGAATCCTGCCTTCCATACTTACTATATGCAAGTCATTTCACTTTCCCTAGCCTCAATTTCCTCATCTGTAAAATGAGGGTAGTAAAAGCAACCCCTCACAGGACTGTTGTAAGGATTAAACGAGATAACATATGTAAAGGACTTTGCAAACCGTAACACACTATATAAATGCCAACTGTTACTATTTCTACCTCATCGTCCATTGTCTCATTCAATGTAATATGTTCAAAAGTGAGGTCAGCCCCCTAAACCTGCCCCTTGTCTTGACTTCTATATTTCTGTTAAGTATCACCATTCTCCCAATCACCTTAGCTCAAAATTTCTGAGACTTTTTTCACATCTCCCTCTACTTCCACTTCTCTCCACATTCAACCAGTCACCAAGTACAATGGACTACAAGTAGCTATTCTGGTGTACAGGCAATTCAGTGGAGAGCATTATGAGGTTGGGGTGGGAATATAGATCCTGCAGTAATTCCAGGTTGCTGCTGAGGAAGCTGATGAGGGAGAGTTTGGGACAGTGAGGTAAGGGATGGAGTGCCGCATTTGGTAACTTTTTATTTTAACTAATTATCCTCTCCAACTGAATGCTAAGAGTACTTGTTTCTATGTTGGAGAAGCTGTACAATTGTTGCCAATGCCCTCTAAATTTCAGCCCCTGTAGCCCCTCCCTAGTGTTGACTCCATCTGCCAACTCTATCACAGAAAAGTCTCTCTCTGTATCCCAGCCTCTCCACTCACACAACCACCACCTTATTTCAGATCCTTCTCATCCCCTCCCTGGACTGCTGTTAAACAGCCTCTTCAGTGAGTGGTCTCTGCCTCCAGTCTCTCTGCTCTCCAACCCACCTTTCACACAGTTCCCAAAGCAATGTTAAATGTTTTCCAAACTTTTCCCTCAGCTGTATAGATAACACCACCAAACAAGTGACTATGGGAACTCAGAGGAAGTTACTGTCTCAGTCTAGAATCAGTTAAATGGCCAGTTCACTTTATTGGTAAAAAACCTCTTCTAAAGCGCATACAAATGGCTGCCAGCATGCTATCTTAGGCTGTTTCCCAGACTGCACTGTTTTTAGGCTGCCTTGGATAATGATGTAGATCTCACAACCTGGGAACCCCGTCGCTTAGGGGAACTGGAGATTCCTTCCTCCCTGCGGAGAAAAGCTCCAGACTATTTATCCCTCCAAGCTTTGTCTTTTCCTCTCCTTTGGCCCTCTCTCCCTTGGCTTCAGCAGTCATATCCCACCTGTTTAGAAGCACAAACAGTCTTTGTTCTCTAAGCAAAATGGCTTCTGTTAGCCCACACTCTGTTAGCACTCCCTTCTCACCAGAGCTAACTCAATTTACCCAGGAAGATGAGACACTTTCTGAGGAATTATAGGACAGGGGTTTATACTTTTTTATCTGATTCTTTTAGCTAGCAAACATGCAAACACCAGCTGACTGGATGCCCAACTTATTTTGGGAAGTGTTGATGTTGTCACCCTGGAGGGGTAGTTCTTGACTCTGCCTTCAAGGCAAGGCTTAGTGTCATGATGCCATCAGGACAGGATCAGTATGGTGTACCATGATGGGAGTGGGTAGGACTTGGGGCAGTATAACCAGAGTAGACCACTCTAAAGACTCTAGGCCTTTATCACCTTGAGTCAATGAGTTAGGCCTCTGGGAAGGGAACATTGCTTGGAGTTACCCACTTTCTTCTTATGATGTTGAACTCACAGTAATGTCTTTTCGATGATTAAAGTCTCCATTGTTTTGAAATATGCTACAAAACACAGGTGCTATGCACATTATTTTTTCAGGTCAGTGCCAATTTTGTTTTTCATTTATGTTTGTAAGGATTATTAGAATTAAATGAACAGAGAAGTATAAGGAAAGCAATTAAGTCCTATGAGGACTAAAGGGAGCTGAAATAAGTGACAAATTCTTCCTACTCAAAACCTTTCCTACAGTTGGGAATGACATCAGGAAAGGAAGCCTCTTCCCCTAGCTTTGTTCCACTGGTGTGGGTGGATGGATTACTAACTCTTCCTCTTCTTTCATCCTCCTTGTGACAGAGGGATCTTTCCCTAAAGAGACAGGGGTTAGAAAGAGGATGTAAAAGAATCTGCATAACTCTCTCCCATATCCCTCTCAACACAGGTGCTTCAGTGAGGAGTCCTGTGTCTCTATCCCTGATGTTGAGGGCTATGTCGTGGTCCTCCAGCCAGATGCCCCTCAGATCCTACTAAGTGGTATGACCCATTTAGCACGCCCTGCTGTGGACTTTGAAGGGCCCGAGGGAGTCCCTTTGTTCCCTGAGCTCCAGATCACCTGCTCCATCTCCCACCAGGTGGAGGCCAAAAAGGATGAGAGCTGGCAGGGTACAGGTAAGGTTGCCCTAGAAACAATGTCAGAAGGAAAAAGGAAAAGTCTTTAAGGGGAGTTGGAAAATAAGTTTCTCATAAAAAGGAAGTGACTTGATTTTAAAAGAGAAATTAGCATGACCCTCAGAAATAATGTCAGTGGGAAGAGGATTTTAGGGAATTTGGAGATCACAGATGGGAAAAGTTTCTGGAAACATCAGGAGGTGCTTATCTTTGCAACAAGTGATTAATTACAGAAGGAAGAGATCAGGTCATGAGAGGATAGCCATCATCATGGGGTTTGGAGACATCCACTGCTTCTGGAGGCCTTTGTCTGTGACCTTCTCCTTTCTTCAGTGACAGACACCCGAATGTCCGATGAGATTGTGCACAACCTGGATGGCTGTGAAATTTCACTCGTTGGGGATGACCTGGACCCAGAGAGAGAAAGCCTGCTTCTAGATGCAGCATCTCTGCAGCAGCGAGGACTGGAGATCAGTAATACCTCTGCCTACATCACCATTTCTGGTTAGTGGGGCTCCAGGATTATTTCCACTTAGAATCATGACTGGAAACTCTTGTGCCCAGAATAGACTCAGTTCATGGGAAAGGGAGGGGGGCCCAGAAATCAGCCTATCAATGATACAGTTACACCAGGACAGGAGTAGTCAAGCCTCTATAAGATCTGACTTGAATGACTGACTGCTTTGATTCCCCTCCCATCCCTCTACCGCTACCTTGGTGGATGGGGTGGGAGACAGACCACAGAGGGGGAAAGTCACAGCAATGGAACCCTGGGGATGGCAGGCAAGGGAGAGGTCAGGGATCTGGAATAGTTGCGGGGGCTAAGAGAGGATCATAAGGACCCCTCCACTCATTTCATCACCCTGGAGCAAAGTCTCACACTCTTTAGAGCTCTGCTTTGACCTTTATTTCACTTTCCCCTAGGACATAACAGTTAGAAAATAGGGAGGGTCCTTTCTTTAAGGGTTCAGAGGTGTGACTGAGTGTTGTTTATATCCTTCCTAAGAAAGAAAACTATCTTATATGGTGATACTTAATAAAAGTGACTCCAATTTCAGGCTCCAAATATTTGCCTTTCCCATCTTTTCCTCCCATATCTTTCTGCACATAATCCTGCTAGAAATTCATCCACAGTAAAACAACTGAATTAAACAAACATTAATTAAATACACACTTTGTTCAAGATAACGTACTAGATCCTAGGGACACAAATACAAAAGCAAAATAGTCTGCTATTCCACCAACCACCTCCATCTTTCCTCTCCCTGGTTATATTCGCAGGTGATCCAGTTCTAGCAGGGATAGTGTTTGATGCCAAATTCGGGATCTAAAAAAGACCTCAACCAGCCAGAAGATTGGGCTGAATCAAATCAGATGAAAATCACTAGAAATTAATGTCAATTCTTACCATTAGGTTAAAAAATCTGCATTACAAATATAACCAGTGGATGAGGCAGGAAGTGTGGCTAGACCTGGGTTTGTCAGGAAAAAAGATCTGAGTGTCTTAGTGGACTGCAAATTCCATATGAATCAGGAGGGTATTATGACATCCAGAAAAGGCTAATGTGTTGGTAGATTGCATTAAGAAAGGAATAGTATCTGAAGTGAGGGAGGTTATTCTCTGCCCTGATCAGACCACATGCCATATAAGAATCATTTGAAAAAAACCGGGAAGGTTTAACTTGCAGAAGAAAAGACGTAGGGGGAGATAGGAGAGTTGCCTTCAACTATTTGAAGGGCTCTCATGTGGAAGTCAGTTTGTATTTGACTTGTTCTCTTTGGCCCTGAAGGACAGAAGTAGGGGCAATGAGTAGAGATATCTGGGAGGGCACATTTAGGTTCAATGTAATGAAAAACTTCCTAGCAATCTGAGCTACCCCGAAGTGGGTTGGTTGGCTCTTGAAGTAGAGGGACCTCCCTCCCTAGAGGGCCTCAAGGGAAGGTTCCATGGGAATCCTTGTTGAGAATGTTACAAAGCATATGCTTACTCTGATAAAGGTTGGTCTAGTGGGCCACCATGGTCTCTTTCAACTACAAAATTCTATTCTTCCTTCGCCCTGTTCATGTGCCTACTGAATCAATTTGATTCAACAAGCATCAGTTACTTTATCTAATGAACCCTCTAGCTATTTATGTCAGTCTACCTATTTATCTTTCATCTCTAATAAAATTCAAAGGTGCTATTATAGCAAAACTCAAAGTTACAGCCTCGATCCCTGATGAAAGGCAGAAATATAGAGTAGTGGTATGTTATGGTGGAAGGACAATTGGAGTTAGAAAGAGTTGAGTTCAGATTCTGCCTGTTGACTGACAGGGGCAAGGACTGTGGTTTTCTGGTTTGGTTTTGCCTTCCTTTGTATCTCTAGCAATGAGCACAGTGCCTGGCATTAGCAAGCACTTAATAAAATGCTTTTTGACTGACTCAATCTCTCAGTGCCCCAGTTAATTCTCAGAGACTATAAATTGCAGAGTAGTTGCCAATCTTCAAGTCTCCTCACTGGGAATTCCTTGTTCCAATGAAGTCATTAGTCCAATCCAAAAACAAATTAAAAGGTACAGTGCTGTGGCTTCAGAAGGTAGATTTCTAACTCTCCAGGGACTCCCCAGCATATCAGTTATCCTTTAACTCCTCTCTTTCCTTTTTCATTTTTTGCTATCTTTCTTTCATCTCTCCATCTTCCTTCTCTTACTTCTTAGAGGCCAAGGAGCTATTACTTTATCTTTTATCTCTGAACTCATTAGGAGCTTATCTGTCCCCAAAACCTACTGCTTTTTTGTGTTTTGTTGATGCTTCACATTTTTAAAAGCATCACTGTCACTTCCCAATAACGCCTACCAGCTCTTTCTAACAAATAGAAACAGTTTTCAAAGAGTCCACAACTACAGATGTAATAACTATTGAGGCAGAACTAACAGAAGAGGCTTAAATGTTGTATCCTTTACTACTTATATTTCTTTCTTCCCTTCTTTTCCGCATTCCTATCATCCTTCCCTTCCTCCTTCCCTTCTTTTTATTTCCTCCCTCCCTCCTTCTTTCCTTCATCTTTCCTAACTTCCCTTCTCTTTCTTTCTCTTCCCTTCCTTCCCTCCCTTCCTCCTTATTTTTTTTAGATCATGTATCACCACCATATTTTATTAAGTTCCCCACTACATTTTATTAAGTTCCATTGACAAAGAAATTTACAGCAGTCAGTTCGATACAAAATTCAGAATACAAAGTCTACACAGGGAGCAGCAGGATTGGGGAGGACTATGGGTCCCAGGAAGCAAAGCTGCAGGTGAAAGCGAAAGGTCCGGCTAGTTGCAAGGAAGCTTTGGAATATAACCCATATTATAAGGAGAATGGGGGATAGGGCGGAGAGGAAGTTTTGGGAAATGTGATCCTCCTTCTAAGGAGTTAAGGGAAATCACCATTTGGATCATTCTTCTTATATAGATGATGCTCTTTCCCCTGCCAGCCCACAAACTAGGTTAGATGGGGGCTAGGCAGAGGCAGCCCAGCCTCCCAAGGGACAGTGGAAGACAGTGCTTCATAGGTCCATTAGGATTGTGCTTAAGGTCATGAGAGCCACAAGACAGCTATGATTCATTTCCTCCCAATCTACACATATTTAATTTAGTTTCACTAGAGATGGGCAGTGCCAAGGAAAGAGAACCTGGGATTAAAAGTAGCCAGAGCCTGTTCGTGGCTGGGCCATGAACCTGATGCCCCTTCCCATACAGATATACCACACACTCATAGACCCACTGCCTGGGTCTTCCTGTTTCCCTATAAAGTCAGATCAGTAGAGCCTAGGAAATACAAATTCTCCAAAAAAACCCTTGGAGAGATCCAGCACCAAATGTTCATTTCTGCCAGCACCAGGCAGCCCCATGCTGCCCTATCATGCTAGGTTCCAACACTTATTCCTAAGTCAGGGTAAGTTAAAAAGGGGCCTCAGCTTCATTAAAACAGTAGGTATGACAAGTTATAAAATTAGAAGGGCAAGAAAAGGTGAGGAGAGCAAAGGGAGGGCAGTCCCCCCAGTTCAGGATGAAGGCAGGGTGAGGCTGGGGAAGGAGGGGACAGATGTGTTGCTCAGGTTGATATAGGGTTGTGATTAGATCTCACAGGAACCCTCCACCTGCATTGCTGCCTCTTCAGGTATCATCTCGATTTTTTTTTTTAGTGGCCTCTAGGATAGATAGGTCTCAAGACTCTTTCTTTTGATTTCTTGTTTCATACTCTAATTGTTTTTAATAATTCTCTGTACAATGAGATCTGGAGTATGGTCTTCCCCTTCCTTCTTCCCTTCCCTTCCCCTCTTTTCTCTTCCCTTTCCTTCTTTCTTTCCTTCCTTCCCTCCTTTATTTCACTTACATGATATGATTTAGTACTCAATACTAAAGGATACAAGGCATTAGCTTCTTCCATTACTTAGGGTCACTGTCCTAGCAACCCCAGCTAAGTGAAGTCTTAGTAGGTAAGAGTCACACATATGAGCTAGAGAATCACCTTTAAGTTACTAAGCTGGTGGGTCCTACGTGCATTGTGCCAAATCACCCTCCCATCTCTCCAGGAGTGGAAAGCATCACAGTATACGAGGAGGTGCTGAGGCAAGCACGCTATAGGCTTCGACATGGGGCTGCCCTCTATGCAAGGAAATTCAGGCTTTCCTGCTCTGAAATGAATGGCCGATATTCCAGCAATGAATTCATTGTAGAGGTACAAGATGACTTCCCCTCCCTCTCAGAGCTTGCTCCAATTGGGAAAGCCCAGTGGGGTGGGATGGCATGGCTAAGCCCCTTGTTAGTGGGGTGGGGAGCCCTAACATTAAGAGACAGAGCCCTGTCACTGTTTTAGCTAGAGGAATGGAGATTGCAAAAACTGGGGTTTGGGGCTCGGGAGTGATAGAAAGTCTCAAGAAAGACACCTAAAAGTCGTTGACCCTCTGTCTCCAGGCAAATGTGCTGCATAGCATGAATCGGGCTGCCTATCCTAGCCATGTGCTCAGCTCCCAGCAATTTCTGCATCATGGACACCAGCCACCGGCGGAGATGGCTGGACACAGCATAGCCAGCACTCACCAAAACTCCAGTAAGTAAGGAGGGGTAGGATTGAATGAATAGAGGGGGGTACTGGATGATAGTGCTAGGCAAAGTGCTGTCTCTCCACTTGATAGAGGTAGGTGGGAAGGAATGGAAATTGTGGGGGACCAGGGGTGCCCAGACCTTTCATCCTCTCTGAGTCTGTTTTGCTTTGAAACCTTGGGCCAAACTCATCCTCTTCCTGGGCCATTAGTTTCCCATGTCTTCATCACTAGCATGATGAGATCTGGTTGGAATTTCAGGCTCTTGTTGCTGCTGCTGCTTCCCCTCCATCACATTATGTCAGTCCTTGACCTGGAGGAGTCTCCTATCAATCATATTTATTGAACATTTAATATGTGCTCAGAACTGCTGTTCTGGGAGAGATATAAGATAAGGTTTGATCTATCAATAGGCAATCGCAGCTTATGTGAAAACTAGGTTTATTATAAGAGAAATGGACATGCCTGTGGAACCCAAAGAGTTTACAATCCATACAGAAGTTTGCCTATTTATGACAGTTCATCAAGGGAAGGAGGAAACACAAATCTCCACCTAAAAGGGAGTGGCATGAGAGGGGTAAAAGTGCAGTAAAAGGTGGGAAAAGGACAAAACTCCTCCCAAAGGGAGGAGCAAGGTGATAGCAAAAGCTGCATTCTTTTCTCTTGGGAACTGCTAGACCATGAAGATAGGATGGTCTGCTTATCTACAAGGGTCCCAGCTGCACAAACAAGTGTCTCAATCTAGTGCAGACTTGACTCACAAGAACACACAGGGAATCCCATTTGGGGTGCAAACAATAAATTATTATCAGTTTGGGGAGTGGGCGCTTCATCTTTCCAAGATCTAGGTTTTTAAGAGAAGATTAGCATACTTGGAAAAAAAAATATAGAATGGTCAAGTGCTGAGCATATGGCATTCTGGCATAGTGATTGTCTCCAAGACAGCTAGGAGGCACAGTGGATAGAGTGTTGGACCTCAGGAAGATCTGAATTCAAATCTGGCTTCAGGCACTTATTAGCTGTGACTCTGAGCAAGTCACTTAACCTTTGTCTGCTTCAGTTTCCTCAACTGTAAAATGAGCATGACATGAGCTCCTAGAGTTGTGGTAAAATTCAAATAAGATATTATTTGTAAAGTGTTTGGAACAACCTGGCATCTAGTAAGTGCTTAATAAATGTTTGCTTCCTTCCTTCTTCCTTTCTTTCCTTCCTCTCTTCTTTCTTCTCTTCTTCCCTCCCTTCCTTCCTTTCCCTATTTCACTTACATGATATGACTGACCTCTTGAACAAATGCAAACTTTTACATCCAAATGATTGTCATCCTGCAAAATAGTCACCCTAGGGACTGACATATTTATTTATTGAATAATAAGATTTAGAGTTAGAAAGATTTATACCTTAGACTATTCTACTCCAATCTCCTCTATAGATGAAGAGAAGGGAAATGACTTACCTAAGGTAACATGGGTAGTAGAGTCAGAATTCAAACCCAGACCCTCCAATAGATTCCTACAGAATACAGATTAGATTAAATGGCCCATTCTGCTGGGGGCAGCTAGGTGGCGCAGTGGATAGAGTGGATAGAATTTAGGAAGGCCTGAATTCAAATTTCACCACACTTACTAACTGTGTGGCTTTGGACTAGTCACCTAACCCTGTTTGCCTCAGTTACCTTATTTGTAAAATGAGCTGGAAAAGGAAATGGCAAACTACTCCAGTATCTTTGCCAAGAAGACCCCAAAAGGGTCATGAAAAGTCAGACATGACTAAAAAAAAATGACTGAAGTTCTGTCACTACTCAAAACATGTTTGGAACCTCTCTTTGGATTTGCTTTTAGAACCAGTTTATGAGTTACATGCATGTATGCATGTACACACACAAAATTAACCTCTTTATTTTATAGTCATACATCTTTTAACCAAAATTACCCAGCTTGATCACTTACCTTTCCTATCAGACTAGAATCTAAATGACTTTTGACTAAAAAAAAATCTCCCTTGGTGGGATGAAGATTTACCACCACTGCAAGCAGAACAATGTTCCAGTTGAACTAGATACTTCTAGATTTTCCCTGATTCTCCTAATTGTGTGGCAGGGACTTTGATGGCAATTCCATAAAATGAGTTCCAGAAATTTGAGTCATGACAACTTTACTGAGATGAGATAATGAAGACTCTCTAGGTGACAATAGACAGGAGTTATGAGATATTTTTTAAAAAGTTATGAGATAGTTTAAAAAAGATATTTTAAAAAATTGATCATATTCCCTTACCCCCAGTAACTTTTAAATACAATAGAGATTTCAGAAATGGGAGGACTTAAGGCATGTTAGAGTAGTCAGGGCATGTAACAACTGGTAGCATTAGGACAGACAGGAAAAAGTGGAGAATGTACTCATTGTTCAGTCAAGCAGTGTCACAGAAGTCAGAATGAGCGTGCATGTGTGAGGAGGAAGAGAATGAGGTCATCAAGGACCTTCTCAGATTGGAGCTGAGGGGATCTGTTGAGGGACTTTGAATAGGGCTTTGATTAGGAGTTCAGACTTCATGTGGTGGGCAAGAGGAGGCGATCGTGGATTTTAAAACTCTTTATCTGTAGCCAATTTTAAAAGACTGCTATCATCCCTCCCTTTACTCAGCATATTTCTGCTGGTCTCTCTATATCCTCTTGAATGTGATTGAGGGTAATGTGAATCTATTTTTAATATAATTAAATCCTGAGGATCTACAAATAAATCATCTTTTTAAAATTTTTTTCTATATTTCTAGTGGTTCCATTATTATTTCTAAGAATCTTCCTTCCTTTAATCAGTCAGTTAACAAACACTGACGAAGAGTTTACTATGTGCCAGGTGGGGCAGCTAGGTTGTACAGTGGTTAGAGCACTGGGTTTGGAGTCAGGAAGATCAAATCTGGCCTCAGACACTTACTAGCTATGTGTTCTTTGGCAAGTCACTTAATCCCTATTTGCTTCAGTTCCTCATCTGTAAAATGGGGACACACCGGAGACAGAAATGGAAAACCACTTCCATATCTTAACCAAGAAATTCTTATGGGGTCACGTAGAGACAGATATGACTGAAAGACCAGGAACTATGCTAACTGCTGGGGCAAAAAAGATGACCTTTACCCCCAGGGAGCTCACATTCTAAGGGAGAAGACAACATGGGGAAAAATTATATGTAAAAAATGTGAACAGAAGGGTTAATGAAAAGTAATCTCAGAGGAAAGGCACTAGCTTTGGGATGGACAGACTGCTGGTAATATTCTGACTGAGTCTTGAAGAAAACCAAGGGGAAGTAGAAGGTAGGGATGAGGAGGGAGAGCAATCCAGAAAAGGCACAGATGGAGTGTCCTGTCTGAGGAGCCATCAGGGCAGTGTTGTGTCATAGAGGGATGTACAGAGTAAGAAAACTGGACAAGCAGGAAGGCGTCAGGTCAGAGATGTCTTTTCAGTGTCAGAGAGGATTTTGTATTTGATCCTGGAGGTAACAGGGAGCTGACTGAGAAAGTGTCAGAAGCTGGGGTAAGGGGACATGGTCAGATCTATACGCTATACTTCTATAATATCATCTTGACAGCTGAGCAGAGTATGGATTGGAGTGAGAAGAGACTGAGTCAGGAAAACCAGGTAGAAGTCTTACATGGTAGAGGCAGGTGTGTGGGGAGAAAAGGGAACATATACATGAGATATCATGAAGTTAAAGAAAGAAAAGATTTAATAACAGATCAGATATGTGGAGTGAGAGGAATTGAGAAGTAAAGGATGATACTCTAGTCTCAAGCCTAGGACACTAGAAGGATGAAGCCCTTGATAACAAAAGGAAAGTAAGTAAGGGGAGAGATTTTGGAGAAGAGGGTGAAATGATGATGAATTACATTTTGAACACATTCTTGGGCAGCCACCATTCAGGGACTGTGCATAGTCAGAGAGCAAATACATTGACATATGTAAGGGCAATCAAATTAGGATCTTTTTCTGTTTTTGTTTTAGTATAATCAAGAAGTATAATGCCTCCATTTTAATGTGATTAAAGAATGGAAAGCTTGATTAGGGAAGCTGTTTTGTAGGAGGGTCCCAAGTACCTTCTGTTTTTTCTATTGAGGCGGGTCAGAGGGTTATGCCCTCAGGCTCTGAAAAAGTGTATAAATACTCTGAGGATAAGGTTTTACTTGGGGGCTTAGTTTTTGTAAGAAGGTTTGTGTGCCAGACAAGGAATCTGGGAAGCCACTTTAAGGAGCCCTGGATTTTGAAAACCCAGGTGTCAGTGCTTCCTTTTCTGGTAATGGGTCAGTCTGTTGAATTCAGGCAGAGGAAGCTACATCTGTTGATCTTTTGATTTCCCTGTATTTTCTTTAAACTTCAGGGTGCTATCTCTCCTGAATTAGGTGAATGATATATGTGATTGGTTAAAGTGATTGTTAACCCCTCAAAAGTTGCCTTTCCTTTTATGAATGCATATCTAAGAACCTGTGATAGCAAGCCCCCGCTGTGTAGGTCAGGGTGCTTACTGATAAAACATATTGGCACAAGCCAAAAACCGTTGTGAGAATAAGATTGCTTCTGGGTGGGGTGAGTGGGAAGTAAAGATCCCATAGATCTTACAGAGCCACATTTAAAATTTTTTGAACAATCTATTGTTTTCTTGGAGGCCCCAGAAAAGAGCAACTCTTCCCTTCCCTTCCCTCCCCCATACAGTTGCCTGGGTAGGACACACTGATCTAACTGGCTGCTCTCTGCTCAGGGGGTGATGCCAGTACCCTGGGGAAAGAGTCTGGTCTAACTGGAGGTGGGGCCTGTTGTGTGGGTTGTGGGATGGGTCAAGTCTCCTTGAGCCTGGCTGGCTGCTCCCCTATGGTGCTCACATTGGGCATGTGGGTTCAAGGGCAAGACTGTATGGAAGGATTCTTTTCAGCATTCTCCTGTGCCTATTATTCTTGAAGTGTGTTGCTGAGTGAGTTTTTCCAGGTGCTATGGGAAGGGGTAGTGTGTCCAGTTCTCTCTTTATCTGTAAATTTGCTTCTCAGGGCACAGTTGTATACTAGGATAAGTGGGATGTGGTAGTTCTACATATGCATGTTTTACCCCTTCAGGCAATTGCGTCCCTTCAGGACCAAACTCTGAACACAATGAACTCCTCTGCAAATAACTGGATTTCTGTGAGCCCAAGTGGATTCACAAGTTTTATGTTTCCCCGTCCATGGGCTTTAGGTGTGTGCATGAAATTCTGGGACCTGGGGCTGTGGGTAGGGAGATTGTATTTCTATATGTTTCTTCATTTGCCATATGTATATGCCCAGTCAGGAGCTAGAGTGGTGGTCTTGAGCATTCAATCTGTGTGCCGCATGGCCCCTATTGGCTGTGTTTACATGGTTCTGCTAGGGATTGCCTGGGTCACCCAGTTGGTAACAAGCTTGGTGATATCGCATATACAAATCTCCTGGACCATCCTGAAATCACTCAGGGGCTTTGTCATGAAATCTTCGCATAAGCAGTTTATAGCATGGCTGGTCATAGCGGTAATGAAGGCTAGCAGTTACTCTATATGTGTTTTGTCCCAAGTAAGGCCGGTCCTGCTCTTTGCTGGGATGTTTGCCCACACAGTCTTGGTGGGCATAGGCCTAAGCCTCCATTTCTGCTTTGCTGCTATAAGCTCAAAGGTCTCAGTGAAGGTCCATGCCCCACTATGCTTCTCACTACCCTTCAGACTCCACACCCCAATGAACTTGAGAGTCAATTTGAGGCAACAGGACAAGAGACAAGGGAGGGTTAGAGAGGAGCTGGATAGTTCTCAGGAAGAGAATTTGGGGGAACAGGAACTTCCGACTTCAGAAAATTCCCAGTGCACAAGAAAACAGAAACTAGCAAGTTTCCGGAGAGATATCTCAGGTGGGTAAATGGAATGGGGTGATGCTCTATTGTTTCATTTTCCCTATCTTGTACACATCTCTCTCTTCTTTCTTCTACCTGGAGCTGCAGTTCTTTTTACCATACAATGATATTCCTTCTCCTGTTTAAGACGCTTCAGCCTGATTCTTTCAATCAGGTCCAAAAGCTACCCTTGGTGTCCTCAGTTCTAGCTAGCCTTGTATAGAGGTGATGTTGACTTGAGAAGAAAGCAGCAGCGATCCCTTTGCAGGTGGGGAGGGCTCTCCTCTGCTGTGCTTGGCCTCTTTTCCTGTGCTATACCACCTCCGGAGAAGAGAAGAAAAAGCTGATGCTGTGTCTGTCTTTAGAGGTGGGAAGTGTTTGTTCTACTTTGCACATAAATACCCTGAAATTTGGGTGGCTTGGGTGTTCCTTTCACTTGGACATTCTCCCTCCTCTATTTGCTTATACATCTCATCAATCTCTCTTGCCCTTGAGCCCTATTGAGGGTTTTTGTCAATGATTTAGATGAAGATTTCCACAGATTTGTAGGAGACACAATGCTTAGATGACTTGACAAAATTGTTGCTGTTGTTCAGTCTTTTCTGTTGTGTCTGACTCTTTGTGATCCCATTTGGGGTTTTCTTGCAAAGATACTGGAGTGGTTTGCTATTTCCTTCTCCAATGGATTAAAGCAAACAGAGGTTAGGTGATTTGCCCAGTCACACAGCTAGTTAGATTTAAGGCTGGATTTGAACTCAGGTCTTCCTGACTCCAGGCCCAGAGTTCTGTCCACTAAGCCATCTTGTTGCCTTTGACAAAATTAAGATTTCAAAAAATCTAAACAGTGAGGAATCTAAAAACATGAACTTGAATATGGACAGATATAAGGTCTTGAACTTAAATTCTAATAATCAACTCTATACAGTGTGTTCCAAAAGTCTTAATACAATTTTAAGCTTAAATATATGTACCAGCTAGGGAAGACTTGGCTGAGTAGTTCATGTGACAAAAGGCTTAGGCTTCACATAACAGTAACTTGCAGTTTCAGATACAATTTTCTTTTGCTGTTCTTTGCTGTACATGAACTAGTTCATATTTGCTGGTATTTGTCAAGTTCAGAATAATAAAAAAAAATTTAAAAGGATGTCTAAAAAGAAAGATAGAGACACAGACCTAGAGGTTTTACTTGATCAAAAGTTGGATCAATTGTAATTATGGCTACCAAAACTGCTAATTAAATCTTAGTTTGCTTTATTAGAAGTGTAATATCCAGAATGGGGAAGGTATAACCCATACAGCACAGTGGAAAGAGCAGAAGACTTCCTTTCAAATGTCAGCTTTGCTAGATGACCTGTAAACTTGGAAAATAACCTTACCTTTCCAGACTTCATTTTCCTGACAGGTAAAATAAGAGATTCGGACTAAGCAGCCTAAGTTCTACAATCTTATCCATAATGCTAAAACAACTGCTCCCTGAAGAATCCAGAGCAAGGCTGGTGATAGTCGTGGGCAACTGGTCAGAATTCCTCTAAACAGAACACTATTTAGTTCTGGGCGGTGGTATATACCCTTAGGAGTTGATGAATTTGAGTGCATCCAGATGATGACATCCAGGATGCTGAAAAGACTGAAAAAAAAATATCAGAGGAGAAATTATTCAGAGAACTAAAGGTGAAAGGTTGTCAGTTGAAAAGGTGATCTGTATTGCCCTGTATATGTGTGTGTATATACACATACACATATGCATATACACACACATACAGTTCTGTATAGCCCCAGCATATAAGCAGCAAGAGGAGAGTTATAGGGAAGGAGATTTTGGCTCAATATAAAGAACTTTCTTAACTTGGGGTGTGTGAACTTTTTTTTTGTTTTTATTTATTATTGTTATTTATAACTGTATTTCAAAAGAATAGATTTCCTTTATAATCCTATACATTTTATATATTTAAAAATATTATTCTGAGAAGGCTTTACTGGATTGCTAAAGAAGTCCATAGCCCAAAATAAATTTAGGAACTCCTGAATTAGTACTATCTAAAACAAAAGAGGATGCCTTGTGAGATGGTGAGTTTTCATCACAGGAGGTGTTTAAGCAGAAACTTCATGATCATCTATCTGTCAGGGATGTTGTAGGGCGCTTTTCTGCATTGGATAGACATTTAAGGTAGCAAATTTCCAAGATTCCTTCCAACATCGAGTCCATGTTTCAGCAGTGGCTATGGCCTGTCTTGCCTCACCCTATTTCCTAGTTTAGTTCTATTTCCATCTGTGCATCTCAGGTTGAGGGTCAGAGAATCATCCATCTAGAACTGGAAAGGACTTTGGAGATCTTTTTGGATCTTTTGGATTTTTGGAGACTGGATTATCCAATCCCTTCATTTTACAGATGAGGAAACTGAGGCCCAGAGAGGTGACTAAGCTGCCCAGTTTGGGTAGTTATTGGTAGAACCTGTATTTGAATTCATTTCTGTGTCTGTTTTTTTTTTTTGCATACCAGTATCTCTCTCCTTTACTTTGTGTTTCCTCTACCCTTTGGTACCTCCTACTCTTCTCCCTGGGAATTGCCTCCTGTCTTCATCTCTAGGATCTTCTTTTCCCTTTTCCTCCTCACAGTGGTTCCTAGTGCAGCGACTCTCATCATCGTGGTATGTGTGGGATTCCTGGCACTCATGGTTGTCCTAGGCCTGGTACGGATCCATTCCCTGCACCAGCGTGTCTCAGGAGCTGGAGGTTCACCGGGGGCCTCAGATGACCCCAAAGACCCTGACCTTTTCTGGGATGATTCAGCCCTCACCATCATTGTTAACCCCATGGAGGTGAGGGCTAGGACTGTGGTGGGGCCCAAGAGTATGAAGTTAATTCTAGAGAACAAAGGCTGGGACTGGAACTTGGGCTCTTCAGAAAGAAAAGGGCCAGGAGCTGGCAGCTCAAGTTGGCCAAGGAAGGGGAAAGGAGAGCGTCCTGGCTGTAATGGAGGCTGGGAATGGACTAAGGGAGGTCTGATGGAGGAGGAAAGGCACTGGAATGTATGAGGCAACACTGATTTTTTCTCACTTATGCTTCTTCTTCCCCTCCAGTCATACCAGAATCGGCAGGCATGTGTGGCAGGGGCTGCTGGGGGGCAGCAGGAGGATGAGGACAGCAGTGACTCGGAGGGAGCTGACTCTCCCAGCAACGAAGAGAGACACATCATTGAGTCGGCCCCACACCGCTACTAAGGGCTATTCTCCAGAGAGAGTGCCCTACCCAGGAGAGAAGAGACAGAGACACCCACACAGACAGGAAAGAGACATCTTGGAACAGGACAGATGAATCTGACAGAGTGAGGCCCTCTCCAGGGAAGTCCCTGGAATCCTTCTGTCCTCCCCTCCCTCAAATAGTGTCTCTCCCCTTTACTCTTGAGCATTTGTCCCCACTCCCGAGAATCTTCATTCCCCTGTAGGAACCCAGGATGCTTGTATTAGAAAGAGGGATGAAGGGACCCTCTTGGGTTCCTTACTTGGTCCCCTCCGGCAGCCAACACTACTGGTGCTTGTGCTCCTTCATGACTGCTGACTGGGTTTAATAGTTACTACACTTCAGGAAAGGCTACAGCAATGAGGTTGAGGGAACAATGAGAGAAAACGCCCTACTTCCCCTCCTCTCCGCTCCCCTGGTAAGCTTTTCTTCCCTTGATGTGGACACTCCCTCTCTTGCTACTTTTTCCCTTTTCCCACTTTACTCTGGGGAGGGGGGGCTCCCCCTTCCCTCCTTTTCCTCTCCTAACTCTTTCCAAGGTCCCTCCATTCTAACTTTCACCCAGTCCCCTCCTCTAGTCTTGGGGTTCTCTATATCCTGTCCCTGCTTCCGTGGGGATGGGTCAGGGGATGGAGGAAGAGGTGCCCTGGATGTCTTATATATAATGTATATTTTTTCAATGTTATACTGAACACAGCCCCTGTGTTCCTGTGAGCAGCTCACAGCCTTGTGTCACTTGTCATCATGTGTCAGCTCACAGTCATCATGTCTGGGAAGGGGGTGGGCTTGGGTGAGGGTGGGGCACCTCCTGGGGTTTTCAAATAAAAACAACTCAGAAAAAAATATCCCACCCCATGAGCTGCATCCTGCCTGCCTGATCTGGGATGGGTGGGGTTAAAAGAGGGAGAAATCGCCTTCCAAATTTCCCTGGGAGGGCTGGAGGAGAGAAGAACAAGGATGCTACACTGCATGGGGTGAATAATGCTTGATGACTTTCAAAAAATTTCCCACGGTCATTTCCAGACATTTTCCCATGACTACTTAGACTACTTAGACCAAACTTCCAAAAGTAACATGACATTAGTGCTTTCCTACCCACCTCAGTCTGAAAAAGTAAAGCAAAGGCCACAGGCCTGTAGGCAAATGTCCAGTAGATTTTTATCTTCTGGAGGGACAGAGTGGAGAAGATTCTCTCCTTCTCCCTTTTTCCCTATCTCATGGTCACAGCCAGGAGCTCTTTTGTTCCTGCTCTCACCTTCCAAAGGAACAGTTTTGTTTGGTAGAAAATTTTGGATTTGGAATTAGAGGGCCTGGGTTAGAATTTCAGTTTTGTTGCTAACTACCTGTATGACTATAGAAAAATCACTTAACCTCTCTAAGCCTCAGTTTCCTCATCTGTAAAATGAGAATTGAGGGACTAGATGATCTGGAAGAGCATTTTCATTTTGAAATCTACAATTTCCCCCTTTTTCATCAACCAGAGTAGATCATTGGTTTTCAAAGCATAATCCAAGGACCCCTGAGAGACACTTTCAGGGGATTCACAAGATCAAAATTATTTTCATAATACGAAGATATTTTCATTTCTAATATGGTAAATATTGAAAGCTATAACCCATTCTTTGGGGTCCTCAATAATTTTTAAGAATGTAAGACTCCTGTGACCAAAAGTTTGAAAACTCCTGCCCTAGACACATAGACTTATCTGCCATGCCAAGACTCAGAGACATGACCCAGTGAGTTGTGAGATATATAGATCCAGAGACATGAAGGAAACTGAGGCACAGAGGCCAAGTGATTTAACTCAGGTCACAAAACTAGTAAGTATCCAAGGTGATTCAAAGTGAATTCTTCCCAATGTCAAGCCCAGCCATCCACCATGCCAAGCTGCCTCATGACTGCCCCCTGACCTGACCTCTGCACCTGAGGAATCTGACACAGTCAATAGAGGAAGTAAGAAGTTGGAAGTGATTCAGCAAAGCTTGGGGAGATGGGAGGAAATTTTTGCTCAGGTTTCTCCAATCACTGCAGGTGCAGGAATATCCATTAACCAGCCTTTTGATGGTCTGTAAAGTAAGGGTGTTGAAATATATGATCTAAAAGTCCTTCCTAAGCTTCAAGGTTCAATGACCCTAGGGGAATGAGCTGTTAGGGGAATGGAGGGAAGGAGGACAACAGGAACAAGAGTGGAAAAGGGACTTTCCTATGACATTCTAGGAGTCTAAGGAGGCCTTCCCTGGCACAGAGAAACTTTCACAATCCTATGTGGGCAGAAGTCTCAGCTCTTCTATCTAGAGTCCCTGAGGGACTTTGGGGCACTGTTGGGTAATAATCCTTCACCTAGGCTTGAGACCTGAGAGTGCACTTTGCAATATAATATATAAATGAATGACTTTCCAGATTTTTGGTTTGAATTTCTACAGGTCCAAAATAAGCAGGAGACAAAGGAGAGATACCTATCTTTCTTCAAACTCAACAAGCACTTATTAAATGCCTATTAAGTATAAGGCCCATAACATTAAAGACACCACATTACAGAGAATAGCAGACCTCAGAGTTGTAAAGATCTTTGCTCTACTCTGCCTCTGCCATTTACTGGTGGTATGACTTGGGCAACTTCTCAGGGCCCTAGGCACTTCTCTTACCATAGAAAATTGCAGAGAAGGTGCCAAACTGCATGAGTAGAAGTACATCAGTAGGAAGTAACTCCCTAACTCCCATTTCCAAAATCAGGAGGTGTGGGTGATGTGGTCAGTGTTTGTATGGCAGAAAAAGGAAAATAGTGATGGCACAAAATGGACATCTAAGAACACCTCCTCATGTCTTCACCTAGCCACATTATCTCTCTCTAGTTAGATAGGATAGTCAGCTATCACATCCCTCCCTCTCAGAGGAGAAATTCCTCATTGGGAGATTCCTACGTTGTTCTAGTTTAAAGAAAATGTGAACAAGGTGTGGGAATATAAAAAAAAATTGTACTTACCTTCAAGGAGCTTATATTCTTGAGGGGTGGGGTGGGAAGGCTTGGGAGGAAACAACATATGAACAGATAAGTGTGTGTGTGTATGTGTGTGTGTGTGTATAATATATGTGTGCATAAGACAATATGACAATGAGGAGAGAGAGACTGCTAACTCATTGGGAAAGGCTTCCTGTAAGTGGTAGAATATGAGCCACCAGGGCCATCTCCACTTCTCCTGATCTATATCTTGCACTGGACCTGGATGACTTGAGAGAAGAAAGTGAGGCTTGTGACTTTTCATAGCTCTCCCTCACTTAAATCCAATTCACTTGCAAGTCATGGTATCACCTCCCTGATGTCATGGTCCTCTTTGAAATCAAAGGACAAACTACAAGCATATGAGCCAGTCTTGAAAGGAAGCTAAGGATTCTAAATGGCTAAGGTAATGAGGGAGTGCATTCCATGTCCTGAGCACAAGCCTGCTCCTGAGCATGGAGGTGGAAAATAGAAATGACAAGCTCAGAAACCAGCAAGTTGTCTTCCACCTTTCTTGGGTGTTACAGTACCCATACCTTGCAGAGCATCAAAGTGGTTCCATTCCTTTCCTGGTTTTGTGCTTTAAAACACTAAATTCAACCTCATGAGAAGGAGTGAGGAGGCTAAATCTTTTTCCCCACCAAATTCCAGAACTAGAAGGATCAATGAAACAGACACCATGAACCTTCCCCTGCTGGCATGCACATGCCAACAGACTTGCAATGAGTAATAGATAACCTTTCTCTTCTAGTGGCCTCTGCCCTACTACCCTTCTCTGACTCTGAACTTTGCCTCCTTTGGCATTCCCTCAGTTCTCTGTGAGATTCTTGGGGGTGCTGCAGCGGTGAATCCCAGGCAATTTTCTTTATTTCACACAGATATTCCTGCCATGATTCTTTTGAAACTTTTTCTAGGATATTCTTTGATTGCTTCTTGTGTACTGTGTAAATGTTGCCTGACCTTGCCCCTCACCCCCAAATTACAGATTACAAAGACTTCCCTGCCCCCCCCCCCAGTAAATTCCTAAATAAAAAGGGACTAACAAAATTTACACATTTGATTGTGGTGAACAACATATGAGATAATGTATGTAAAGTACTCGATAACCAAGGTGTACTAGATAAAGGGGATAGGGCACCACTGCAGGAGTCAGGAGGACCTGAGTTCAAATCTCACCTCAGACACTTGACACTCACTAGCTGTGTGACCTTGGGCAAGTCACCTAACCCCAAATGCCTCATCTTGGGTCATCTCCAGGCATCCTGATGAATATCTGGTCATTGGATTCAGATGGCTCTGGAGGAGGAGTGAGGCTGGTGACCTGCACAGCCCTCCCTCACTCAAAACAAAGTCAAGTGCAAGTCATGTCATTATTTCTCTGATGGCATGGTCTTCTTTGGCAACGAAGGATGGACACACACACTAGATAAAGGTGTGACCACTGAGCAGGGAGAGATATCATAGCTGGAGAAAAGCTTGGTTAGGCCTTCTTAGAATGTCTATTTTTTGTCTTCACTATTTTCCTATTCCATACAGACACTGGCTTCAACACCCACACCTGATTTTGGAAGTGGGAGTTAGGGAATGATGTAAGACATTAATTCCAAGGATGGAGAAGAAAGGGAAATAGAACTGCAAGTAGTGTGGGCAATCTCAGTGGATTTTCTCCAGAGATCCTCTTGTCTGACTCTTTCCTTTTATAGCTTAGGAACCCGAAATTGAGACTTTATTCAAAAGCTGTTTGTAAAATGCTTATAGTTAAAGGGTTAGGGGCTAGGCTTCAGGGAAGATAGACCCAAAACAGTCCTACCTTAATGGAGCTTCCAATCTAATATCACTAGGATATTGCTAGATCTAGAAACTCAGGTTTTCTGATAGCTAGAGTCTAGTTGATACTCTCTCCATTCTACTATATCACCTCCCTTATGGGAAGGAGATTCCAGAACCTCCTCAATTACCTGTTCTTGTGTTCAACCTTCCTGAGGCATATTTTCCTCTATCAAATTCAAATCCTTCCTGAGCAATGGAAAGTCATTTCCTTAATTCAATCTTTATCATCCAACATGAATTAGGCATCTTTTAAGTGCCTGATATTCTATACCATTAAAAGAAATGGGCAGTTTTGTGAGTTCAAACTTGGGATCCCCTAATAAGAGTTGATCCTTCAATTTAGCATCCACATATCCTGGAAACACAAGCATACAGATGAGCGCTAGTTATATGTGTGTTGATGTGATATTTATTATATATTTACATATATAAATTAATATATAAAATATATATATAAATTAATTTATAAAATATATTTATTTATATATATTTACATATAGAGAGATATAAATATAGGTGTGCATTTATAGATAATAAATATGATGTACCTAGACTCTCCAGCTCCCCTTTAATGTATTGCATTCATTCCCTCACTAGAATATAAGTTTCTTGTCAGAGCTGTCTTTGTGACTAAAGCTTGTGAATCAGCCCTACTGCAGAAGGGCTAAAGCCCATTCAGTGTTCACATTAAATATGACACCAACATGGTAGCCCTTGGGAATGGGGTTGGGGGTGTAGGTAGGGAATGATGCCTAAGGAGGACCAGATCTAAAACTGAGTAGGTCAAAGCTTCCAATGTGTTCATCTTGTAAGTGACTCTGCTTTTCTAGCCTAGGCATGATAGACTCAGTCCAAAAAAATAAAAATTAGACACGCAGACACACAAAAACTGGTGCATGTGTGTGTACACATGTGTGTATGTGTGTGTGTGTGTATCTGTGAGTTCCCTGAAAGTAGGGAGTATTTGCTTCCTTGTTTTTATATCCCTAATGATTAGCACTGGCTGCATACTATTTGTCCAAGTACCAATCAGCAGTACCGTAGAAAACTTTTTCTTGCATTTCTATTTCTTGCAGCACATAGTTGTATCATCATTTCCTGAACTATCGTGTTTGTTGGGAGATGATAATTATACTTATACACAGATTAATCAAGAAAAAAACAATCACAGACCCTACAGACTTGGGGTACCTTTTAGGGTATCCCAGACCACAGTGGTTCTGTTCCAGCATAGCTTGTGGGTTATGTGTACTTTTCAGAATATAGTTTCTATTTCATGTGCCCCTTAGAGCAGGAGTTCCCCTTAACTTTTTTTGTGGGTATCACAGATCCCTTTGATAGGCTAGTGCAGCTTATGGACTTCTTAGAATAGTTTTTAAGTGCATAACATAAACTATATAGAATTACAAAGGAAATAGATTATATTGAAAGTTACATGTATATATATATATATATGTATATATATGTTCTTAACCTGAGGGTCTGTGAACTTGGTGGTTTTAATTATATATTTAATATATGTAATTTAAATATATGTTATATAGTATATAATTATATAGTATATAATATATAGTATCATATAACATAATATAATTTAAATATAATCCTCATATAAATATACATTTAAAACTACCAACTTCACAGACCCTCAAGTTAAGAACCCCTACTAGAGTTCACTCCCTAAATTTTTCTTATCCTTTATAAGTTATTCTTAAGGCCCCACACGGAGGCAGCTAGGTGACTTAGTGGACAGAGTTCTAGGCCTGAAGCCAGGAAGACCCAGCCTCACACATTTACTACCTGTGTGACCCAGGTCACTTAATCTCTGTTTGCCTTAATCCATTGGAGAAGGAAATGGCAAACCCCTCCAATATCTTTGCCAAGAAAACTCCATGGTCCTTGGGGTCATGAAGAGTCAGATATAACTGAACAACAAGGCCTCACATACTATTCAGAGTTCCCTCCAAACCCTGTGTTATTCTAAACCTTGATTCTTCTGAGATCATGCTCCTATAGGCCTGTGAATCAACGATGAAATTGTATCCATCACTATGCGCCTTTTGCCCTGCTGATAGCATGGATGTAAATCTCCTGAGCTCACTGGCCCTGTGGGGATTGGGGGTGAGGATGGAGTCTTTTTTCACCCATTGACCAGTCTTAGTCTCCGTGTAATGCTCTCTTCTCAGACTGGCAGCCCCCTTCCAGGAGGAAGGTATTTATGACATAGCCTGAGCCTCCACATAGATAGGGCAGACAAGAGAGGAAACCATGGCAAGTTTATTCTGATAGCAGGGGGTGTCACTGCTGCTCTTCCTCTTCCTTGTTCACTTAAAATATTCACATCCTACAGGAAAGAGGACAGAGGAGGACTGCATTTCACAATGCCTTGTGAGAGGAGAAAGTGAAGTTTGGCTTTATTTGTTAAAAATTAAGGGACAGTATGGGAGACTGGATATCATGCTGGCCTCAGAGACAGGGGTTCAACCCTACCTCTGGACAAATCCCTTCCCCTTTCAGTGTACTAGGCAACTCTCTAAGACTATAAACCACAGGGCAGTAACTGATGCAAACTGGCAGAGCTAACTTCCTCACTGGGAGCTCCCTATGCCAATGACTCACAGCTTTAATGCAACAATAGCAACTACAAAGGGGCAGCTAGGTGGTGCAGTGAATAGGGCACCAGTGTAGGAGTCAGGAGGACCTGAGTTCAAATCTCACCTCAGACACTTGACACTCACTGGCTGTGTGACCTTGGCCAAGTCACTTAACCCCAATTGCCTCATCCTGGGCCATCTCCAGTTATCCTGATGAATATCTGGTCACTTCATTCAGATGGCTCTGGAGGAGAAGTGAGGCTGGTGACCTGCACAGCCCTCCCTCACTCTAAACAAAGTCAAATGCAAGTCATGTCATTATTTCTCTGATGGCATGGTCTTCTTTGGTAACGAAGGATGAACCCACACAGCAACTGCAAGACAAGGAGAGTAGATTTCTAAGGAGAGGGAAAATAGCTTACTAGGATAAGGACACCTCTTTCCCAAAGTATGTGCTCCTAGATACAGTCAATGTCAGGGGCCCCCCAAACTTCCTCCTCCACCCTGATGGTTGTTCTCCCTTACAGGCATAAGCTGTTACTAGGATTCCACTACTATCTCTCCCCGGTGTGGACTTGCAGCTAGTTCTGGGTCTATGAGTGTCTGTGTTATTACTCTCTCTCAACCGGGTATCCCCAAGTGAGGGTCCTGTAGCTTCTGACACAAGCACTCCTTGGAAAGACTCAGAAGATCAAGAGCATGACTGCCACTGAACTTACAATGCTGTATCATGATTGCCTGGCCTTTGAGTATATGATGTACCTAGGACCTTCTGCTCTTCTTTATATGTTCTTGTCCCCCATTAAAGTTTAAGCTCTTGAGAGTAGGGTCTGTCTATCTTGCTTATATTTATATCCTTAGCACTTAGCAGAGTCTGTCTTTCTGTCTCTGTCCTTTTCTCTCTGTCTTTTTCTATCTCTGCCTTTCTCTTTCTGTCTCTGTCTTTGTTTCTTTGTCTCTGTCTGGCCCTGACTCTCAGTCTCTCCCTCTTTCTCTGTCTTTCTTTCTCTCTCTCTCTCTGTGGCTCTGTCTTTCCTTTCTCTGTCTCTTTTTCTCTCTTTCTCTGCCTCTGTCTCTATCTGACTGGCTCTCAGTCTCTCCCACTTTCTTTGTCTCTGTCTCTGTCTTTGTCTTTCTGTCTCTGTTTTTGTCTGTGTCTCTATCTTTGTCTTTCTCTCTCTCTCTGACTCTCTCCATCTTACTTTGTCTCTCTCTGTCTTTGTTTCTCTGTCTCTGCCTCTTTCCATGTTTCTTCATACCTCCCCCCTTCCCTCTCACAAAACTTTCCCCAGAGACACACAATGTAAACAGCCAAGGGATGACTATCCTAGTAAATGAGCTTCACAGAAATAGAAATGTTTTATAACAAAGAAGCTTCACGTGGCTCTCTTATTCAGTCTCTTCCCCCAAAACACTCAGCTCACCAGTCACCATGTAAAGAACAAATTTAACACCAGCCCAAAGCTTTAGGACTGTCTCTGCTTTTAGCTCATGTGACAGGGAAAGTGTTATCCTTATTAGGGCTAGTGGCAACAGCTGCCACCTTCCTGGCCCCACACCACAGATCAGTTCCCCTACCTTCTGGATTTTGTTAATAAAATTCCCTTTCTAAGGCCCTGCTCACAAGAGGATGAAAGGTCCTACCTCACCATGCACCCTTTCTGGAAAACCACCCAGAGTCAACAAATATGGCTCTCTGTTAGTCAGAATGAGTGACCAGCTGCTGGCTTGCTGCCCTTCCTAAGTCAGTGGCTCTCTCTCTAGAAAGGTCTTTATGATCTGCCCTGTGTCTGTGTCCAGCACTCTGTACTTTCTCTTTCAGCCAATCTTGCTTTCCTTCCATAGTCCTTTGGACAAATAGTTATTCCCAGTTACTCCCCTTGCTTCTGCTCTACTTTCATATTTCTGCCAAGATGGCTAAACAAACTGATCCTGCATTCTCTTTTCTCCTTGGTCTTTAAACTCAGGACAATGACATAAATCTAAAAGTTTTGACAATTCAGGATTTTTCTTCATCCTTATAAACAGAATTTCCTGGACTGCCATTTTCATAGTAAGAACAATGTTAGATGGCAACAAATGCTGGATTTGGAATCAGGAGAGAACTGGGTTTGAATCCTGCTTCACATATTACCTATGTGGTGATCATGGGCAAGTTATATAACCTTTCAAAAATTCAGTTTCTTCATCTGTAAAATGGAGACAGTACTAATTGTGGTGAAGATCCAGTGAGATCATATATGTAAAATGCATTGTATACCTTTAAAATGACATGACTAGTGGTCCAGGGGACCCTCTCCCCAACAGTGTTCTGGCTATGGGCTACTACAAAGTCTGAATTTATCTTGGAGGTAGTTTGACTTCCAAAGTGAAAGGTTTTCTTTCATTTTTCTCTCACTGCTGCCATACCAAGCCAAAACAAAACAAAACTGAAAGGAAATCTTTGAAACAAGGCAAAACAAAAACAGTGAGGGTCTTTCTCCAAAAGTGAGAAACACTATTCTTTATGGAAAGAGTTCTTAATGTTTAATATATATCTCAGGTCTAGGACAGCTGTTTATTTCCTCCATCATAGAAAATGCTGAACCCACAAAAGACGTACAAGGGCTCTTTGATAAAAACAGAAACATAAAACAGTAACTCATCGCATGCATTATATTATCCTGAAAAAGAAAATGTTATACAACAGCTGAAATAGATATTTCCCTTTAATCTCAGATCTGCACTGCCTGAGCAATTTACAAGGTCTACATTATCTGGCCAGCCAACCTTTCTTAGTCCTTTCAGTCAAACATTCTCCTGGGAATGACAGAACTTTTCCTCTGAGAATGGAAGCTATAGGAATCCCCTCCCACCTGACAACTGGATACTACTGCTGCTGGAACTGTCAAACATGAGACAGCCCTAAAGGTGGAAATGGCCATTTTCTCAGGAAAAGTACAGAATGAGAACTAGAAGAAGCAGGCTCCCTCAAAGAGATTAGCCTGTCTTTTCTCAGGTCCTCTTTCAGCCCAAAAAGTGGACAGCTCCTCCTGATGCAGTTGTAAATCATCTTCAACCCCTCAATCACAGGAATTACTGATAAAGAGCTGTTCGGTCTTCTCCTCAAGATGTGTTGTTCAACAAAGAGTCAAAGAACATGCCTAGCAAAGACTTACAAGAACTGATGTCAGTGAAGTGAGCAGAACCAGGGAAACACTACACAGTAACAGCAACCTTGTGTGATGACTGACTTTATTAGACTTAGCTTTTTTCAGTAGTTCAAGGGTCTAAAACAAGTTCAAGAGTCATGATAGAAAATGCTGTCCACATCCAGAAGAACAACTATGGAGTCTGAATGCAGATTGAAGCATACTATTTGCTCTCTCTCTTTTGCTTGTTTGTTTCTTCTTTCTTGAGGTTCCTCCCATTTGTTCTAACTCTTCTTTATGACATGACTAAAGTGAAAATATATTTAATATGAATGCATATGTAGAGTTTATAACAGTTTGTATACCATCTTGGGGAGAGGAGAGAGGAGGAAGGGGGAGAAACTTTAGAACTCAAATCTTATGGAAGTGAATGTTGGAAACTAAAAATTAATCAATAAATTTTTTTTTAAAAGAGAGAGAACATGCTTAGCTCCAAAAGATCATCCCTGTTGCATGTTAGCTATTATGACCTTGACTCAAAGGCTGCTGCCACAGAGCCTTGGGAAAGGTTCAATATTGACTTATGCCTGGGAGCCAAGATCAGGGAATGTAAATGGACCAGGGCTCTAGTTGAGGGAGGACAAAAAGAATCACAGTAGCTAGAATACTATCCTAAAAACTACTTGGAAATCAATGGTAGCTTTCTGCCATACTAATCTTCTCACAGTCTTCTTTTGGTTCTTGACCCAACTAGGTTAAAATGTAATTGAGAAATAGTTAACAAAATAAATAAAATTTAATTAAATATAAATAATGTTGATATATGGTTTTCTAAGCCAACACTGGCCTGCAAGAGCCCTCATGGACATTTTAGTGACTTGCTTTCTATTTGAGTTTGATGTTACTGTCCTAGAGGACAGGCAGACTTATAAATAATCATTGTTTATTAGTGATTATTCAATTAAATTGATTAATGTAGCTAGTCTAGGAGAGAACTCTTTTAACAATTTTTTTTTAAATTAAAACCATCAAGTAATGGGTCATGCCAACAAACACAATAGCTTTTTGCCAGGCATGTTTCTCTATGTGTAGAAATTCATCATATATAATACAAAAACAAGGAAAAGTTAATTGTTTCTGATTTTAACTGATTTTAAATTTTCAGCATAGATCCATTGCTCTTTCTATGGTTCTGCTTAATTTCATTTGTGTGTCAATATTTTAATTTTGCATAAGTGTACATTTATGAGAGAGAAGAACAGAATGTGGTTGGTCTATAGCATTCAAGAAGGGAAAGAATAAATAGATGTGGCTGGAAAGATAGGTTGGGGCCAGATGGTGAAAGACTTTAAATGTCAAAGAGAGTTTCTACTTGAGCCTTGAGTCAATATTGTGCTGCTAAAACTTGCAAAGAAGCAAGGTGATATGGTTAGATTTGAACTTTAGTAAAGTCATCCTAGTAGCTCAAAGGAAAACAGATTAACCTAGAGAGATCAGAGCCAAACTGGGTCATTTCAATAGTCCAAGCAACATTGTCTGAATTTGGGTAGGAAGGGTATGGAAGTGAGAAATATGGAAAATAAGATTTGGCAACTAGCTGGATATGTGCAGTGAGGAAAATGAGGAGTCTACAGTAAACTTGAGGTTGCTAACTTGGGTGACTGGAAGGTGTCCTATTTGGAAGAGGGGCATGATAATATACTGAAATCTGCATGTCAGATTGAAACCCAATCCCCTACCAGTCATCATCTGAGAATCAGTCCCACCCAAAACAAAAAGGGGGAGTGCTCTTATTCACTGATATTTGCCCCAGAGTACAGAGTCCATATTCCAAGGAGTGCTTGCTGAAGCCACAAGGAGATTCGAAAAGATTGTGGTTAGTATTCTGGGGGCATGGGGAGGAAGGAGGGGAGTGATTTTCTGAATGACTCCTGTTCAGCTACTGCTGTGGGTGTGCTGATCACAGTTGGCATAGGGAAAGGTTGGGAATTTGCAAAAGTGGTAGGACTGGGTTGGAATGGGTGGGGTGGCTAGGGTATAGTGAATAAAAAGCTGGTTAAGTTGTGTTGGAGATAAGCCCTGTTATTGACTAATGAAAGAAGAATGGGATAGAATTCATCTTCCTACCCTTTCATAGATCACAGTCCCTGGGGCTCATACCATGGCCCATAATAGAACCATGATCCTCACTTTGAAAACATAGAGTATCACACTGGAAGTACAGGGGAATGGGGAGAGGTTGAAGCCTTTGACAGGACTAGTGATAGATTGTTTGCCTTCCTGCCTTACTGCTCAACTCCTCCTGCCTTCCTTGTTGTGTTAACACTTGAGAAGAAAATTTCTGAGCTGATCTCTCATGTTTATCAGCCAAGGTGCCCAAGTTCTTAGAGTTTTAAATGTTTAATGTTTTAAAAAAAATTTATTGATATCTTTTGTTTTTACTTTGTCCAGTTCCTTCCCTCCCTCTCAATGTCTAGCTCCCTCTCTCCTACAGAGGGAATTTCTTTAAAAAGAAAAAAGGAGGGGGAGGAGGAAATCAATAAAATTAATCAATACATAAAAAAAAAACACTTCTCACATTATATTCAATAGAATTTAATGTGTTATTGAAACAAACCAGGGGAGAGCAGGTTTTTCTTCAATCCTACCTCTAAAGAAAGGAAAGATTATAAGGATGCCAAAAGGCAATCTCTTTCTGTAAACCTGAAGGGTTGGATAAGTTGGTGTTTGTTATGGGCAGACCTATTATATTTCAATTGTAGAGTTGTCTGTCTTGGAAGGATGAGGCAGTGCCTTGCACAAAGTGAACAATTACTACATATTGAATGGAATGAGTAGAAGAACTAAGTAAGAAATTTTGGTGAAACAATGCAGCTCTGAGGGTATGATAAGCCTGGGTGACTTTTCCTTTTTGTCTGAGATCTCTTATGTAAAACTTTACGGTCTTGTAAGCTAGTTGAGATTTTGGGCACTGAGAAGCTCTAAGGGTTTGGGTGATGGAAGCCTTGTGGCTTGTCTTGTCATCCAACAGTTGGATTCCTTTTCTTCATAAGCTACTACTTTCCATCTGTGAGCCATTTTATTCTTGTTCCCAAGAATTCCTAAGGGATTGTTTTTATTAAAAGGTAAAAAAAATATATTGCAATCCCAGACATGGTAGTGTCAATATAAGGGAAACACTTGGACTTCATAGGTAGAAGTAGACAGAAAATAGAAAGTTTGTTTGATCATGGGATCCATACTCTAATTTATAGTAATTATTATAAATATGTATCTTAAGTTTATGATACATCATAAAATGGCCACTGTTAACATATGATAATAACATCCAACCTTTATCAACAGTGTAATTTTATAACTGCCCAGGGGTATAAATAATAAGTGTATAGCAACAGTAATCATCCACTGATATCCCGATTTCACCAACCATTGTCTAAACCAATGTCTAAACCAATTTAGACAATCAATGTCTAAAGAACACAGATTAAGTCAGAGGTGGGGAAACTTGCAGCCTCAAGGCCACATATGGCCCTCTAGGTGCTCAAGTGTAGCCCTTTGATTGAATCCAAACGTCATAAAACAAATCTCCTTAATATAAAGATTTGTTCTGTGAAACCTGGACTCAATCAAAAGGCTACACCCAAGGAAAAGAATATTTAAAAAAAAAAACCCCCCAAACTTTCTTATCCCATTTAAAGAGTGTTTGGCTGGATTTGAGCAAATGGTGGCAATTCTGAAATCTTTGTGATTCTCTAGTCTTATAACCAGACTTGTATAAGGTTGAAGGGTGGAGCATGGGGTGCCCATCCCAATCCAATTGCTTTACCCAGAAAAAAGGGGCAAGGTAATTACTGTAATTACCACCATGGGGAAATTCTCTGCTATCGTGCCAGGGTAGTTACTGCATGCCTCACGCTTCTCCTTGTGTAGGGTTATTTTGTAGTATCTTACAGGATATAGGCACACAATGCAACTGTCAGGAATGATTTGCCCAAACCTGGTTATGAACTCTAGGCACATATCTGGGCTTATGCCTAAATGTGCCTTGTTTGAACATTCAAATGGATCTGTGACCTCATACATTTTGAAATTCTCTCAGGTAATACAGATCAAGACTTATCCATAACTGTTCATCTCATGGGACTCTTTTCCGTGTCCTTCCATAAATTTGATCTAGGAGCTCCACTTAATACACTAGGGGTCTTCTTCAATTTCTCCTAAAACTGAGAGGATACCAAAATATATCCTCATATTTGAAAATATCATTGCTTGTGTTGACAACTTTCTGTGACTGAAAGATATTCAGTAGTAATAGCTCATGATTATATAGTTACTTTACAGTTTATGGTTGCTTTCCTCATAAGAACCCTTAGTTAAATAGTGTAAGTAATAGTAACTCTATTTTACAGATGAAGAACCTGAAACTGTTTGGTTAAGTGAGTTGGCCAATGTCACCATGACCCATTTTGCACTTGAAGGTTGAATCACTCAAGGATGACTACACCAGTGTAACAGCATTCTGTGAGTCTATGTTCCTGAAACAATAACTAATGAGCTTCCATTTTCTCTAGTTAGCCAGAGGCCACAATTAGCTCAAAGAAAAAGCATTTAATGAAATGGCATATTAACCACAGCAGCAACAAAACATTTCACCCATAAACCTAGGTTTTGATCTCCCACAAAGTCTGGGAAGAACAGACAAGTGCGGAATTCAACAGAGAGTTCAAAAACATATCAAATATACATGGCCAAAGCAATTTGTACCTCTAGGTCCTTTGATGTTTTTTCATGATGGCCTCATGCTATTCTATATGGGTACTGCTGTCTCTGCTGGGTAAGTTGGATGTATTCCACTGTTTGGCCACACTCTTTGCTGAGTCTAGCTTAGGGTTCAGCACAAATACCGGCTGATGTTTTGCACATCCTTTTAGAAATCCACATCCTATGATCAAGAGATGTCCTCCTTCTAGATCCTGGAACCTTTCCTCAATAAAGTCTATGTGCTTCTGCCACAAGCCACTACTGTTAATGGGGGAAAGGGAAAAGAAATGCAATCCCTCCTATTCCTATTTGCTACAATCTCCAAGAGGCACAGGGAAAAGGTGAAAATTGAACTCTCCTGTAGCTGAGTTCTTAGTCCAAAACAGGTTTTCTTGACTGAATTGAAAGACAGACTGCTAGCAGGGTAACAAGCCCTTCGACTTAAAACCCTAGGTCCGGTTAGTTCACTCACAGTATTGAGTAGCATGGAAAAAAAGGAACTTTGGCCTCCCCCAAAGTCTTTAATAACCCTCTGCCTTTCACATGCAAATGAACCACTTAAAAATCTTTTTAAAAGAGGTTTACCCTGCAGCCTGAAAATCTGGGCACCTCCTTACTTTCCCTAGTCATGGTTACTTGTCCCTCATATCCTAAAATATCAAGTGGATTGGGGGGAAGGGCTGAATTGATAAGGCATCCCTGATAAACTTCCTGCTACAACTAGGGAAAAGACCTGGAACAACAGTTCCTGCTACTGTAAACATTCAATTGTAAAATCTAATTTTTGACATAACAATTTGCAACTCTGTACCACTCTAACCTCTTCCTTAGCTTTATGGGAGTCTATGATCTTAAAGAGCATATACTTTTTTCCTATATCCCTCCAAAGTACCTAATAGTCCTGGGTCTTCATTATTTCCAGTCTCAATCACCATATTCACAGCGCTGGCCTTATGAAAGAAACAGGTTGCATACTCCAGGATACAATTTTAGGGGGCACAGAAAAGACTGCCCCATTTTCAAATATCCCATTCATTCAGGTGCCTGAAATTTCACAAATGATTCTTTTAGATATATGCTTACCTTTCCAGAGAAGCCCCCTCTAAAATGGAAGCAAACCTCAGTGGGATAACAATAAGTCCCTAAATTAGTTTAAGTGAATTAATTTGTCATTTAACAAACACCTGGGTGCAGATACTGTGCAAGGTATTGGGAAAAGAAGCTGTTTTTACAAAAATTAAGTAAGATGTGGTGCATCACTGCTGTAAACAAGTCCACAATTTATTAGATGAGGCAAGTGTTAAAAGAAATCTAGGTATAGGCCTCCTCCTGGTCAATGAGGCAAACTCAGGAAAAGAAATGTAAATGTATTTTATTTAGCACACCAAGGCAGCAAGCAATTGGGTGATATTGGCTCAGATTCAAACATCATGCTGCTTTTAATAGACAGGAGTAAACAACTTCCATAAAAAGGCAAAAGTTCGTTGATTGGTGCACGTAAGTATGAGGAGATGGGATTAGTGCACACGTGCAAGGGTATTTTCCAGACCGCCATCTTCTGCAGGCTGGTTGCCCACATACCCAAAGCCTAAACAAGGTTTTAAAATGGGGTCACTCAGACTAACTCGGCACAAGTAGCTGACTTTGTACAATCCCCTCTTTGGTGCTAACTATACTCACAGTATAGCACTAAATCAGACCTAATATCGATCCTCTATCCTCAATTATATTAATCTCTGCCACTTATAATTTGGGAGTCAATTTGGGAATCAGTTCTTTGCACACATTGTAAACACAAACACACAATCCTTATAAGAACACACAAGAGAAAACCCACAACTTTAGTCATGAGAGATTTGGAAGCCAAGAGGTTAGCCATTCCCATGAGAACCAGGGTTTCTTCCCATCCTCCTGGAACTTGTCCCAGGAATTCCAAATCTAATTCATTTGGGTACAGATATCATCAAAGTTGTCAGGAACTCCAGGTGCAGCGCTTCTGACCTATGAGAATTTATACCCTTCTCTCTGCCAGGAGGATTCTAGAGCTAGCATATTTTGTAAGACCACAGTCCTAAAAGCACGTACCTCAGTATTAAGAGTCTCTGCTGGGCCTTTGGTTTCATTAACAAATGCTTGTAATAATTCATTCACTTTATTCAGGAGCACCAGTCTGCATCCGGTTCCATACATGGGTAATAGGATGGAAAAGATGCATTCAGTCTCATTCGGTAATGGGGAAGCTATAGCAGAAACTTGGATGGCAAAACACTTGTTTCTTTAGTGTGTGCTAGGAGGCAGGGTAGGTGTGGGCTGAAGGCCAGAAAGCACTGCCCCAATCCACACCTGCCCATCCAGTTTGGGGAGAGCCAGTAATAAGCTTTCTTGTTACAAAGAAAATAAAATCTCTGCAGGGGTATCCTGAAAAATCCGCTTGTTTGTGCCAGGTCTCCTGGCTTAAGAAAAATTCTCAGAAGGCCTTTTCCATCCTGAATGGTCATATTTTGGTTCAGGGATAGGGCATAATTATAGACCGTTTGCTGTGCCATTTCCTGACCTTGTATCTCATTTTGCTCATAACACAGGACTGGTAGCCTGACAATATGTTGCAAGCTCAAGGGGAAGGGGAAGGCTGATTGAGAATTGTGAAACACTAGTGATCTTTTCCCAACTGAAAGTGAATGAGTGGGAGGACTCATTTTTCTAGCCTTCAGCAGTGCATTGATATTGTACCTAAGTTTGCCTTATTGATTGTAAAATAATAATTGCACAAGTCCCAGATGTCTGCTCCCACATCCACCAGGAACATCTCCTCTCCCAAAGCCAAAAGGGCATGTGCACATATCCAGCAGCTGGTCTAGTTAAAAGCATGGCTGGCGTGTTGGTTCAGATGCATATAAGTGTTAGGCTTTCCTGTTCTCCCAACCCCACTGGTGCAAAGCAAGACATAAAGGGCAAACAAATACCCAATAGATAGGTTACAGGTGAAGGATAAGGTCATAATTATCAGGGACGAATAAACATGTGGCCAAAGACCACTGCTTGTTATTGGGGGTCTCTTTTTAGCCCATTTGGGTCTAGGGACTATTCAGAGGTCATGTCCTTGCTGGGCTCAGGTCAATTATGGCAGGCTTCACGTGGGAGCAATGTATCCAAGTTGTCCACTTGACAACCTTGGTGGCAGTATTAGTGGTCATCAGGATTTGGAAAAGCCTCTACCCAATGACTCAATAAATCACTGGACAACAAAATATATCTGTAGTCCGTAGAGTTTGGCAGTTTAATAAAGTCAATCTGGAGGTGTTCAATGGTAGGGGCAATAAATAAAGTTAGTTTGCAGGTGTTTAAATGGTAGGGTCACCTATTTCCTCTCCTGCCTCCTTTTGTTACAGTTCTCTTGTGAGGAGTAAAACTGCTGACAAGACAGTTAGAGGTCACATGACAGGCCTTTCATTAATGCAAACTGTGACTGGCAATCTTGCAGTACAAGGGCCTCAGTTCCTGAACTGGAATCAGTCCAAGCAGAAATGATAAGGAGTTTACAGAAAAGTTAACAGGTCCATAACACACATAACATTAACAAAATAAGCAAAATTATAACAGGGTGAATAAAGAAACCCATATAGTTATAGCTTCAGGGAGTCAAGTCCTTCGGTAGTGTTCAAGATCTTCAGGAGTCTGGCGAGTACCTCCTATGTATTTCTCAAACAGCTGTGCATGGGTCAAGGCAGGTTTGTGGAGATATGTCCGGACGGTCACCTCCAGCAGGTTGGCTGCACATATACCCAAAGTCTGAACAAGGTTTTAAAATGAGATCAACTCAAACTGAGTCTGCACAAATAGCTGACTTTGCACATAAGACATGTATACAGATACCCATAAATGCAATTTAAAAAGTGCTAAGTGCCATAAGTACACAAAATGCTTTTCAGAGAAATTAATTCTGGCTGGCCAGGGTTGACACTGGAAGTCAGGAATACTTCTCTCCCTCTCATAGTCTACTAATCAGCACTAACCTATGTAAAAGAAAATGGAATATTACTCTAAAATATTAAAATTATGGAATTCTCTATTTGGTTCATCCACTGTCTTCGTAAATTTTTCTTGAATTTATTATGTCTGGATGTGGGTATTCTCTTTAATCACTGACCTTTTGGAATTGTGGCTTACCATGGCATTGATCATTGTTTTTAAGTCTTTCAAAGTTAGTTTTCTTTAGAAAGTTGTTATTATATAAATTGTTCTACAAGTTCTGCTCACTTCACTTGGTATTAATTCATATAAATCTTCTCAGAAATGTCTGAAACCATCCCTTTCACCATTTCATATGATACAGTAATATTTCATTGCATACACACACATCATATATATATGTGTATATATATGTATACATAGACGTATGTGTATTACCATAATTTGTTTGGCCCAATTGATGGGCATTTCTTCAGTTATAAAAATTTGCATACATATGAGGGTACTTTTGTTCTTTCTTTGAACTCTCTGAGAAATATATCCAGTGTTATTTCTGAATAATAATAGGTAGCATTTTCTGTAAGTACTTTAAGTTTTGCATAACTCTTTAGTGCACAAACACAATTAGTTTACAAGTATTATCTCACTTTATTCTCACTATAACCTTGGGACATAAGTACTACATGATGTCATTGATCCTTTCCAAGAATGAGGGATGAACAACAATCCCCATTTTATAGATGAGGAGGACAGAGGCTAGGTGATTTGTCAAGTGTCATATTTGTTGTTGTTCAGTTCTGTCTGATCTTTGTGACCCCATGGATCATAGTGCACCCAGGCCCTTCTATCCTCCATTACCTTTTGAAGTCTATCCAAGTTCATGCTTGTGGTTTTCATACTATCATCTATCCATCTCATCCTGTGCCACCCCCCTTTTCTTTTGCCTTCAATCTTTCCCAGAATCAGGGTCTTTTCCAATGAGTCCTGTCTTCTCATTATGTGGCCAAAGTATTTAAGTTTCAGCTTTAGTATTTGACCTTCAAGTGAATAATCTGAATTAATTTCTTTAAGTATTAACAGATTTGATTGCCTTGCTGTCCAAGGGACTCCCAAAAGTCCTCTCCAGCACCACAATCTGAAAGTGTCAATTCTGTGGTGCTCACCTTTCTTATAGTCCAGCTCTCACATTTACATGCTATTACTGGAGAAACTATATGGACCTTTGTCTACATGGTATTTGTCTTTGCTGATGCAGACTTTTGTTGGCAAGGTGATGTCTTTGCTTTTTAGCATACTATCCAGATTTGCCATAACATGCTTCCAAGGAGCAAGTATCTTAATTTCACAGCTGTGGTTGCTGTCTGTAGTGATCTTTGACCCTAAGAATATAAAATCTGATTCTTCTTCTCCTCCTCCTCCTCCTTTCTTCTTGTCTCCCTATTTACCAAGAAATAGTAGGACTAGTTGCCAAGATCTTGTTTTTTTAGATGTTAAGTTTCAAGCCAGCTTTTACACTCTCTTCTTTCTCCCTCATCAAAAAGTTTCTTAATTCCTCTTCACTTTCTGCCATCACAGTGGCATTGTCAGCATATCTGAGACTGTTGATAGTTCTCCCAAAGATCTTAATTTCAGCTTTTGGTTCATCTAGACTGATATTTTACATGATGTATTACATATAAGTTAAAAAAGGTGATAGTACACAAACTTATATTCCTTTTCCAATCTTAAACCAATCAACTGTTCCACCTTCAGGTCTAACTGTTGCTTCTTAGACTGTATACAGATTTCTTAGGAGACAAGCTCCTCTTTGAGGACCTGCTACATTTTGTTGCGATCTGCACAAAGGATTTAGTGTAGTCAATGAAGCAGAAGTTGATGTTTTTCTGGAACTCCCTTGTTTTCTTCATAATCCAGCGACTGTTGGCAATTTGGTCTCTAGTTCCTCTGCCTCTTTGAAAACTATTCTGCTCTTCCAGTAATTCTTTGTTCACCTAGCTTGCAGAATCTTAACTATAACCTTATTGACTAATGAAATGAGTGCAGCTCTTCAGTAATTTGACCATTCCTTGGCATTGTTGTTTTTTAGGATTGGGATGTAAACTGATCTTTTTCAATCTAGAGACCACTGTCCTGTTTCCCAAATGTGCTGGCATATCAAGTGTAACACTTTAACAGCATCATCTTTTAGTGTTTTAAATAGCTCAGCTGGAATTCCATCACCTCTGTTTGCTGTATTGTTAGTATTTGACTTCATGATTCAGGACTCTGACTCTAGATCAGTAACCTCACCATCTTGGTTACTGGCGATGCTAAGATCTTTCTTATATAGTTCTTTCATGTATTTTTTCCATTTCTTAATTTCTTCTGCTTCTGTTAAATCTCTACCATTTTTGTCTTTCATCATGCCCTTCTGTGTGAAACCTTCCCTTGATGTCTCTAATTTTCTAAAAGAGATTTCTTATCCTTCCCAATCTAGTTTTCTTCTATTTCTCTGTATTGTTTCTTATCTCTCCTTGCTATTCTCTGGAATTCTTCATTCGGTTGGGTATATTTTCCTCTTCCTGAAGAATCATAACCACTAACTAAATGTCTAAGATAGGACTTTAATTCAGATCTTCCTGACTCTATTCACTGTACAATTTAGTGACTTTTTGGGTATATTTCCGAATCTACATATTTTCCTACTTTTTTCCATTGTCTCCCTGATCCCACTCTGATACACCCTATGAGACTTAGAGCAAATCCTTTATCTCTCTAAGCCTCAATTTCATCATCTGTGAAATGCAGGGATTATGTTAGGTGGACTCAAGCTCCCTTGCAACTGTAGAGTTATTTCTCCAGCATGTGGAGACATTAGGAATACTTGTTACAGAAATCAAATGAAATTTAATAGGAATGATATAAAATCTTACAGCTGGATATTTAAAAAATCAACTGCACAAGTACAAGATGGTAGGGGGGATGAAGGTAGACTCTGGTATATGATTAAGGAGTAATAATTCCTGTAAAATTGGCCTAGAAGGTTTAGAAGACTCAAGTCAGTAATTTAACATGGTAGTTAGAAAAGCTAGTAGGACCTCAGACTACATTAACATAAATATAGCTTCCAGAAAGGGGTCATATAGGGGTCATTTGAAAAAACTGGGGACTTTTAGGAGAGAAAAGCAACTTCAGTGGAGGTGGGGGTGGAGTTTGTGTAGCATAACAGCACATTTGGAAATGTAATGGGTCTTTTTTTTTGGTCCTATACTAAAAATAGGAGGAACTTGACATGAAGAAAAGCTTTCTAAAAATTAGAGATGAGTAAGATGAGAAGGCATGGGTTCTCCATTACTGTAGGTGTCTGAGCAGAATTGTGATGACTATTTATCATTGACATCATAGAGGGTATTTAGTTCTTCTTAGGCATTGTTGGACTAGATGACCAAGAAAGAACACTGAATTTGGAGAGAATCTGCATTAGAATCCTGACTCAGCTAGTTACCATCTTAGTGACCTTACGAAAGTTATCTAAATTCTACGGCTCTGTTTTCGTCATCTGTAAATGAAGTAGATGGACTAGATGATCTCTGAGGTGGGCTCTGCTATATCCAGAGTGCCATCTACCATTTCATCTTCTGCACTCCACTATAGGTTTAGTAAACTCAGGCAAAACTCCTAGATTCTTTCCTCGCCCCCCCCCCCCTCCACAAACTTCCCCCCAAAACCACAAGGTTATCTTAGAATATAGGTATATTCCTGATCATTAGGTCCTGTAGGCCTAATTACTGTAATCTCCTCATAGCTGGGGAACATTACTTGTCCATCTTGTGATTCCCTACTCTCTGCCCTTTTCCTTGGTGTTTCTGCTCTGCTCCTTGGGGAGAGCCTCGGTTTGATGGTGGTTGGAGGCTTGATAATAATACAATATTTTTGCTGAGGTTCCCTTACCAAGATTATGGAGATGTCTTAATACATCCATAATCCTTTGCTGCTGGGAACAAAGAGAATAAACCACTAGAAGCCTTAACTGAAAACAAGAAAGCAGCAAAAGATAAAGTGGCCCAAGGGAAGAAAGAAAGCAATATTGTAGCATGAGAGAGAACTGAGTCTGACACTATTGCCCTGAGGATCACAGGATTTCTAGCGGGGCTAATAGACCTTAGACATCATCTAGTCCTGAGGTTAACCTTTTTTTAGTGTGTGTCATGGACCCCTTTGGCAGTTTGCCTGTTCCCCTTGCTGGGAACGCTCTCCCTTCTCATCTCTGCCTCCCAGCATCCTTCAAATCTCAGCTAAAACCCCACCTCTATTAACCAGCCTTTCTTGGTTCTCTTTAATGCTAGTAGTGTCCTCTCTCTGAAATTACCTCCAACTAACTTACCTTGAATGTATCTGAAAAAAAAATTATTTTATTTTTCAGAGATTCAAAATCCACCTTCTCCTTCCCAACCTGGAAAATAAAAACAAAGCCCTTGTAAGAAGTCTGCAGTGTAGCAAAACAAATAAACCGTTGGCCGAGTTCCCCCCAAAGGTCTCAATCTGCATCCTTGTAAGTATCTCTTACGTACATATGGTCTCACTCATTATAATGGGAGCAAGGCATTGTGGGGAAGGACTGGGTTTTTGCCTTTCTTTGTACTAGCCTTGTGATTTTGAGCAAGTCACTCAATCCATCATCTCCCTTCGTTTTCTCCTCTGCAAATTATTTGATAAAAAAAGCACAAAGGGCTGTTGTGAGCATCGGAAACACTTCTGCAATCTAAGTGCTACTGTTACCACTAACAATAATATCTCCAGCGCTTGGGAGCCCAGGGAGTCAGGGGCGGGGGTGTCCGGACACTGCAGACGCTGCCCGTGTGACCCTGGCCAAGTCATTGAATCCGTTTTCAGTTGTCACAGCTGTAAAGCGAGGAGACCAGGACTAACCTTTCGGGAATCTCAGCTGGGGGAACGCTCTGGGGCGGTTAGATGGAGCCGCACTTCACACACTTGCCAGGTGTAGGATCCCGGGTGCGTGGGGTGGCGGGACCCCTACTCGGAGGCACCCAAAGGATAGACAAAAAGTCCTTTACGGTTCTTGCCAGAACCGGACTTCAGCCCAGTCCACGCAGACGGGAGGGGCGGAAGCGTTCTGCAGAAGCAGACGCAAGGTTATGGAGCAGAACCCCCCACCCCCTTCCTCTTTCGGTCAAGAGCCCGAGCAATGGGAAATGGGGAGAGGGCAGGTTTCCCCCATCGCATGATCACGTCTGCTTCACTAGACTTGGTCACTCTCTCGCCCTGGGCACTTCGGTCTGCATCAGCTCCTTCCACTGTCCCTCCCAGCGCGGTTGCCAGGCCCAGTGCTAGACCCCCCTCTCAGAATGTTTTTTAAACGCATAAAATGAAATAAACATGAGCGCAAAGGAAACTGACTGCTTGGAAATACAGTCATCGATGGAGAAAAAAAGTCCGCGTACGGCGGGAGAAGCAGCCCCGCTGACCGTGCAAGCCCACCTTTTACAGGTGGGAAGACTGAGGCCCGGCCCAGGCCGCCAACCGGCGCTCCGGGGCGTTCAGGGCCGATCTCGGCTCCCGGGAAGGCCAGAGGGTGGGCGCAGACGGCCGTGCCAGCCGGGCAGGAGGAAGTCCGGGATCCTGCCCAGCAGCCCCCGGGGGAGAGGCGCCCGAGGTCTGTTCCGAGGCTCAGGCCGTAACCGACGCAGAGCGCAGGGATGGGCGGGCGCTGATCCCGGAAGGCCTACGCTCGGAGGGCGGGGGAGAAGGGGGACGGGTCTCCGCTCCGCGGGCCGAGACCTCCCCTTTAAGGGGCCTCCCCCTTTAAGAAGCCGGCCTAGCCCGCGCCCGCTCCGCGGCCCCTTTAAGCGCGCGCCCCGGGGCCCCGCCCCTTCCTCCCCACCCCCCCCCCTCCTGCTTACTCCCCTCTTGGCTCCTTTAAGCGCGCGCCCTCTTGGGGGCCCCGCCCCTCCTCCTCCTCTTCTCCCTCGCCCCCTCCTCTCTCCACCCACGGCCGGCTCTCGGCCTCCGCCCCCGCCCCGCAGCCGCACCCCCGCGCTCGGAGCAGGTCTGGCGGCCGGCGCGTGGCGGTGAGCGCGGGGGCCGAGGGGAGTCCGCTCCAGCCCCTTCCCTGTCCTCGCGCGACCCCGGGGGCGGGGCTGGAGCCGGGGGAGGAAGCAGGCGGGGGGCCACCCCGTGGCAGACAGCGGGACAGGGGAGCGAGACCAGGTGGGGGTACCGCGGGCGGAGGGGGCGGGGGAGGAGCTTGCTGGGGTCCCGGCTCCGGAGGGCAGATCTCCGTCCAGCCCCTGGGCTCCCAGCCTGTCCTGCCCCGGAGATGTCCTGGGCTTGGTGTCCCCGGGGCTCCGGGGGATGTAACGGGGCCTGCTGACCTCTGTCCTCTGACCCCTGACCGGCCCCCTGCGAGCTGCGGCTGGGGCGCTCCCCTCCGCCCCGGTGCCCAGGCCCGGGCAGGACGGCCTTCCCAGGGTGGGAGGGTGGTGGACCCCCGCTAGAAGTAGAGGTAGTGGGGAGAGAGCAGATGGCCCCGCTTGCAGGGATACAGAGAGGGTCTCCCTTTTCTCCCCCCCACCTTAGGGCTGCAGTTGGGGTAGGGGGGTCACCTCCTGGGACCGTGCCGAGCGGAACTGGGGGCTGCCCGCCAGAAGGCCTGCGGTCATCATGGCAATGCGGGAGCTGGTGGAGGCAGAGTGTGGTGGGGCTAACCCACTCATGAAGCTGGCGGGTCACTTCACCCAAGACAAAGCCTTGCAGCAGGAAGGGCTGCATCCCGGCCCCTGGCCCCCGGGAGCCCCAGCACCAGAAGCGGTAGGTCTCCTGGAGGAGGGCAAGTGGAGGAGGTGGGATTGGGCCCCCTCTAACTGCCTCCTCTTACCCCTCTCTCTCCTAGGTCTCCAAACCTCTGGGAGTGGCTTCCGAAAATGAGGTAAACATACACGTCTCCTTTCTGCTACCTCTTCTCTTGTCTCCTTGCCCCAGTGGAAAGAGCGCTGGAATTACAGGACCTGAGTTCAAATTCTGTCCTTGCTACTTACTACCTTTGTGACCTTGGGCCTCTGGGCCCACTTTCCTCAACTGCAAATGAGGGAGTTGGAGTAGGTGACCTCTGAGATCCTTTATGACTCTAAATCTGTGATACCTTTTTGCCCCTTTTCTGTGTTGCCTCTCAGTCTCATTCCACTTCTTTTCCTTCACTGGCCTGATGTGCTTTGCCTCCCTCTCTTATCCTTTTGCATGCTTCTGACTCTGGGGTTTCCCATTTTCTTTGTTTCTGTGTCTAGTTTCCATGTTCTTTTCTCCCACCTGTAGTCTTTGTATGCTGTAGTTTGCAGGCCTCTCTGTCTTCCCAATCTTTTGGCCCCTTTTCACCTGGAGCCCAAGTTTTCCTATTGCTTTTTAATGGTGTTTTTCCTGACAGTTGGTGGCTGAATTCCTTCAGGACCAGAATGTCCCACTTGTGTCCCGGGCTCCCCAGACCTTCAAGATGGATGATTTGTTGGCAGAAATGCAAGAAATTGAACAGTCTAGCTTCCGCCAGGCTCCCCAGAGAGGTAGATCCAGGGCCCAGTGGGAGGGAAGATGGCCAATTTTTGTGCCATTTTGGGAGACCCCTTACTAAGGGCTGGTCGTTGGCAAGAAGACTTGGAGGTAACGGAAGAGACAGAGGACATGGTACTATCAGTCGAACTCAACTTGAGTTGCTGAGCTTTGTTTTTATTTTTTGATTTTTTTTCATTTTTCATTTTTTATTCATCTGTTTCTCTTAGCCCCAGGTGTGGCTGACCTGGCACTATCTGAGAACTGGGCTCAAGAGTTCCTGGCAGCTGGAGATACAGTGGACGTAGCTCAGGATTACAATGAGGCTGACTGGTCTCAGGAATTCATAACTGAAGTTACAGGTGAGGCTTTAAATGAGGGAGTCTGTAACCCACTTCAGTGAAGCAGTCAGATTCATTTCTCCTCTCTTTTCTCCCCATTCCTCCCCAATCAGGATATAATGCAGTTTCAACAGCTTGATCCTTAGGTCCACTGGCTCAATTTTGTAGGAAGATGGGCTTTTGACTTCCATGTAGGTCAGGGGTTCTTAACTTGTGGACTCTGGACTGTGTTTTTTAAAAAAATACTTTGATAACTATATTTTAAAAAATAATTTTAAAATAGAGTTTGTCATTACTTTCATTTTTTCAATTAACAAGCTTTTAAAAAATCAATCTGTCTCTCCTAACACTATCACTACATTGATTAAAAAAATTTTAAAGCCCTCAATACATAGGCTACATGGTAAATGTAGCAATTTGCTTTACTAGACTATGTCCAAAAAGGTATGTCATACTCTGCCATCTTAAGTTCATCGCTTCTGTATTGATGAATAGCTTGTTTCATCCACATTCTTGTAAACTAGTCTTTTATCATTGCATTGACCTTTTAAAATTGTTTTTCTTTATGATGTTATTTCATCATAAATTATTCTATTTCTGCTCATGTAGCTCAGCATTAGTTCACAACAGTCTTGCCAGTTTCTTCCGAAATTAATTCCATCATTTCTTGTGGCGCAATAATATTCCATTCATTAATATACCAAAATTCGTTTAGCCATTCCTCAATAGGAGGATGCTCCCTTAGTTTTCAGTTTGTGGATATCATAAGATCTGCCCTTTTTTTAAAAAAAATAATTTTATTGGGGTTTAGGCCTAGTAATGGTATAGCCTGGTCCGAGGGCATGCACAGTTTGGTAATTTTCTGGGCATAATTCCAAATTGCTTTCCAGAACAGTTGGACCAATTCACAGCTCAAGCAACAGGGTAAAAAGTACAAAAAGTATACCTTTTCCCAGAGCCCCTCCAACATTTGTTATTTTACTCTTTTGTCATCGTTATTAGTCTTATAGATATAAGGGAACCTCAAAAAGTACTTTAATTTACATCAGATTCTTAGGGATTTAGAGCATTTCTTCATATAATTGTTGGGAACTTGGGTTTCTTTTTGAAATTTCCTGTTCATATCCTTTGACCATTTATTTATTGGGAAATGGCTGTTAGTCTTACAAACGAATTAATTTCTTATGTATCTTGGATATGAGACCTTTATCAGAGAAACTTGGCTGCAGAGATTTTTTCCCCCAGTTACATATTTCCTTTCTACATTAGATACGTTTATGTAAAAAACTTTTTAATTTTACTTAATCAGAATTGTCCATTTTATCTTGTGTGATCATCCTCTTTAATACTTATTTCATTCATGAACTCTTGCCTATAGATCCTTGGATGCTCCTCTAATTGTTTGTGATATGACTTTTTATATCTAGGTCAGGTTTCTATATAGAGCATACCTTGGTGTTTGGTGTGCACTGTTGGTCTAAACCTAATTTCCACCAAGCTTCTGCCAGTTTTCCCAGCAGTTTTTGTCAAATAGTGAGTTCTTCTTCCAACTGGGGTCTTTGGATTTATCAGTGTGCTACTGTGTTTGTTTGCTTCTTTATGTTGTGTATCTAATCTGTCCCACTGATAGACCTTTCTCTTTTTTTTTTTTGACCAGTACAGAATCTTTCTAATGATTACTGCTTTATAGTAGTTTGAAATCTGATACTGAGGACCCCATCCCCAACCTTCCCACTTTTTTTATTTATTTGGGATGATTGAATTTTTGTTCTTTCATATGAATTTCATTATTATTTTAATGAAATATTCTATGAAATGTAAAATATTCTAATAGGTCTATAAATATTCTTTTGAGAGTTTGAGTAGTACAAAAAATGAATTTAGATAGTATTTTCATTTTTGTTATGTTGCTTTGACCTAGTCATGAGCAATTAATGTTTCTCCAATTATTTAGGTCTATTTCTGTAAAGAGTATTTTATAGTTAGGATAACTATTTTAAAAAGACATGTATGTTATGCATTTAAAAACATCCTAAGAAGGGGTTTATAAGCTTGCCAGAGGAATACATGGCACAAAAAAAGTTAAGAATCTGATTTATATGATGGCAGGGAAGTGAAACTGATTTTGGACCAGGAAAACTGGTTTGTATTGGTGTCTGATAAGGTGATGATTCATTGCTTTTGGGGGTCAACCATAAACTAGGGTTGTAGAGAGCTAAATATTGGTCACCATTCTAGAACCTCATCACTGTAGTCTCCTCACACAGAGAAGTCAGGAGTGGTTAGCCATCTCTAGGTAAGGTTATGAGCTTATAGCTTGTCTTGCTTATGTTGCCTAGTCACTTTGATAATGTTTTGGGCCCCTGACAGCTTGAGATAGGAATCTCCCTAGGAGTGACTCCCTAGGTAGTGACATGAAAACCCTGGGCATTCTTAATTTATCTTCTGAAGTTTGATCAGTATGGAAGACTGTCAAACCTCCTGTGTTCTTTCCCCTGGTGCTTGGTAGTACAGCAACAGAGGAGGGATTTCTCAAATAGGGTAGTAGCACAGAAAGTTGATATTCTGCTTTTGCCCTTTGGGAGAGCCAAGGGATTTGTAGAAGTAGGTGTTGGGGTTCTGTTGTTTAAGTTACAGCTGCCCTCTAATTTTAGGCTATGAGAATGGGACCAGAAGGCCCTCTTCTGCCTGTTGTTGTTGTTTTTTTTTTTTTGTTTCACATATCTGTGAGGTTGTTGTTTTCTTTTGAAAGGATCAGAATTTGATTGGCAGCAAATCATCTGGAAAAATAAAAGCCCCACAAAAAATGCTACCTGTGCTGGTATGGGAAATCTTTTCTAGGACTTTCTGCCATTTTCTGTCAAATTTCTGATACTCCCTTTTCCTCATATGGGGAAAAAACTCCAGTCTTGAGACTCAGTTAAGCCAAATTACCTGAGAACATTTGTAGATGAAGCTGGAGGGGAGGATAGCACATAGAAGTGCGGGTGAACTGCCTGGATTTGGATTCTGCCACCTCAGGACTCGATACAATATATGAGCATTGGTTAAAAAGAGTTAAGAAGAACTGGAGCTAGGCTAATTCATACAAAAAGATCTGGGTGGTACTGATCCCATTTAAAATATATTCAGTAGTTGATTCAAGATACCTAAAAGAAGGGAAGATGCTAAAATAAGTGAAAGATGGTGGAACAAGGTGATACCCTTATTGATCCAATAATATTCCAAAAGACAGTGTCAAATGCTGTTCTGTATTTTTAAGCTTTGTTTGATACTGACACTCAGTAGATAACAAGTCATATGTTCACCAAAAGCCTTTGCCAGTGTCATGGAAGATGACCTTTGATGGACTCTAAATAAAAGAGAGATTTCATGGGGAGGTTTTCTAAATATTTCTATTTGTGAATGACGTTATGCTGGTTGCATTAAATGCCAAAATCCTTGGGGACTCGTCACTCTGATGCCAAGTGAATAAAGACTTTAAAACAAATAGAAAAAGACAGTATTATATCACAGCAGTCAACCAAGGAGACATTTTAAGGATTATGTAAATATCATTTACCTGGACTATAATGTACAGTTGGATGGGCAACTTGTTGAATTGCTCTAACGATATACATATCCTGGGCGAACACTGCAGTTGGATAGTGACCTGAATCCAGAATTGGCACCAGGTGGAGATTAGGCCGAATTGAATTTGACTATGCATACAGCACTTTCAATACTCCTACCGTGGCTCAAAAGTCCATCTTTTTACTAACACCAATATTTTCCTGGTGATACTATTTGGGTACGAATAGAAGAATACCTTCATCTGGAGAGAATCACGGTTACAGAGAGCTGGTAGATGTAAGCTGCCTGCAGCATGTGAGAAGCGATGCAAAAGACACAGGTGTGATGCAGAAAAGGAGGTAAGCCAGGTATATATTAAAGAATGAGCAAAAATAAATGGACAATATATAGAAATAAATGGGAAAGGAAGCAAAGAACTTCAGTGTAATGTTAGGACAAGATTATAAGCATCTCAACCTATTCAGCTATAAGTTATGGAATATAGGTATTTACTTATGTTTATGGGGATCGCCAAACAAGGGTTGGAGGCAATCATAAGAGAAAATTGATAATTCTGATTACATGAAATTGAAGACTTTTTGTAAGAAAAAAAATTACTACAGCTAGGATAAGAAGGAAAGTGATTGATCTTTGTATCAACTGTTTTATAACAAGGATCTGGTTCAGAATATATAGGGAACTAACAGAAATATATAAAGTCAGAAGTCATTCCTCTGTGTATAAGTAGTAAAAGGATATAAGCAAATAGCTGTCAGAAGAACAGAGCTGACTTTTTTAGTGTGACATAGTAGAGAGAGAACTGACCTTGCAATCAGAAAGACATGGGGTTTTGTCCTGCCTTTGACACAAACTTGGCTGTGTTATCCTGGGCAAGTCACTGACCCTCTTAGTGCTCTAGTCACCTCTTGAAGACTAAATTGTTGAGAAGGTGCTGATCTGCACTGGTAGAGGAAGTTTCCTCATTAGAAAATTCTCTGCGCCACTTAAATCACATCTAGTCCCTGTCCTTACGACCTTTATTTAATACTCAGGTTACATACTAATCGCATATAGTAGAATGTGTTGGTGTTTCCCTTTTTAACTACAACAAGGAGTGCTGCTTATATGTTTTGGTATATATTGGAGCTTTCCTCTTAAGAAGTCTACTGTGATGCCTACTCATGGAGGTAGCCCAGAATTTCTGAAGGCTATGCCATCAGTGTGGTCTGGCATATTCTACCTAGCTAGAAAGACTTTGAGTGTGGTCCTGGTAACAGACTGGGTCTTTTTTCTCAGAACCAAACAAGTTTCTGATGGAGAAGTACATCACTAGTAGGCTGGCCATCTGATGATGAAATGTTTTTTGCTGTGGCAACCCCTTAGAGAAAATTGTTAAATGGCTCTCAGTTGTGTGTGACCCTTTTCTGCTCCTGTAGTGTTTCAAGTAATAGAGTATTAGGAAAAGTGTAATGGGTGCTAAGAATCACATGGTCTTTATACCCATGATGAACTTCAGTTTGACTGTTGATATTCTAAGTGTGAGCTCCTTGTTCAGTGACCAGGGAATGGACGTATTGTAAGACAAGTCAAGTCACATCTGTCTGGATATTCTTGCTATTAGTGAAAGAAGATGAAAGAATAAATAGTTTTTGAAGAGGTAAAAAAGGTTGGTGAAATAGGTTTTATTCTATCTCAAGCAGTTACAGGAAGCGTTTTGTGGGACATTTGATCATCACATAGTACAGTACTAATGATGTTTGCTAAAAGAACATCATGATGATAATTTCAGCTTACCCACTGACATCTTTTGCTGAGGATAAAATAAAGAAATTCTATAAAGAACTTAGGTAATATTCTCCAAATAAAATTAGCCACGACTTTGATATTGGTGACTTCAGTGCAAAAATGGGAAAAGGTGAGGATGGGGAGAAATATATGGGTAAATGTGTTTCAGGGGAAAGAAATGAGAGAAGCCAAAGTTATATTCCTTAAATGGAAGCCTCATACTCTTAAATCATTCGTATTTTCTTTTTGAAAAAGATTAATAGGTGCTGGACATGGTGAGCACTAAATAATAGTACGAAGAATGCAATGTTGTTTTTTTATCATAACAGGAAGAAAACTTTTATAGTTATCCCTGAGTCAGCTGTATATATACATTTAGGCCATTGATTCATCAGAGCTAAGATGAGAATTTGTAAAGAGAGAGAAACAAAAGAAAGAATAATGGTAAAAAAATTGGGATACAATTAAAATGATTAACCCTTGAATTATTTAAATATGTAATTGAAAGTTAAAAATAGGAAAGGGACAATAGAACCTATGTCAACACCAACTATAATAATTTTGTCCAGAAGCTTAACCAGTGTTAAGTTAATTGTCACAAGGAAGCCAAAAGAACCCAGTAAGTGCCTCAGTTGGCAAACATCTAACTTGCTAAAAAGAGAGTTATCTTTCTTAGCTGCCAGTGACAAGACTGGGTTAGAATATAAACTCCTCTGTAAAATCTTACAAAGGAAGATGATGGATGATTATTAACATTGTCTCATGAAACAAAGCAGTGGAGGGCAAAATCAGTTTAATCAAAGCCTGGCAAGAGCTCCAACTAAGCAAAATCATCTCAAGGGCATCCAAGAATGAAAATAGAAGGAGGACTACAAGCAGAAAAGAAAATTAAAATATTTTCAAATGTCAAATGTATAGATTTTTTTTTTAGTGGAACCATTATATTGGAAACCCTAGCATCACAGTCCACAAGGTACTTATAGAGGATGTAGCAGTAACACTAAAGCAAACAATGATGCAGCCAGATTGGACCAAGTAAAGAGATAAAGGAGATCTATCCTTGAGGAGATATGATTATGAAGACATTGACCAATATGCAAGGTATCTGAAGGAGGAGAAGATACCAAAGGTATAGGAAAGAAATCTTAGATTCTTAATAGTGAAGAAAAATGACCAAGAGAATATTAATAACTACCAAAACTGTATGCCTACTTTTCTGTCGATTCAAAATCTATGAGAGTCATCTATATACAAATCAAGAACATCAATAAGGGTATTATTAGTAGGGAACAAATAAATTTTTATGAACTGTTCAACAATGGCTCACTCTTTACCATCTCACTAACTGAAAAATATGGAGAAATATCATCATTCTTCGTATTGCTTACAAAAAAAGGATTTAATCTAGTAGAAACAATGCAATTTCAAGGTTTCTCAAAATCATTCAAGATCCTTGGAAGACTTAGCATCAGAGTGAACCTTGTTCAGTGTCCCTCTGATAAGAATCAGACAAGGCAAAAATGTATGTTTGCCAAAGGCTTTTTTTGTTGTTGCTGTTTGTTTTGGAGTTTTGTTTCTGAGAGTATTTTGCCTAGGCTGAAAGCTGTGCAGCCACTCACAAACAGAATCCCAATGATGATCTGCATGGACATTTTAACCTGATCTGTTTTTCTGACCTGTGTTTTGTCACCTCTCCTTAGGTAGCCTGGTAGCCCACTGCTTCTGCGAGCCCACCATATTAAGTACCAGGCTTATTGCAGACATTCATTTGAAACTTAGAACCTCTGAGCTTAAATGATCTACCAGCCTCAGTCTCCTCGAGCTAGGGATTACTGTCACGTGCCACCATACTTAGCTCTTACCAAAGGTATTAACTATTTTGATGGAGGAGATCTAGCACAGATTTCATGATGGTGGGAGCCTCCAGATTCTCTTATTTGTAGATTAATGTGCTGGCTGCATCAGGACCTAGGACATTTTCAGAGATCTGTAATTACTCAAACGAGTGATAGACAAAATAGATGAAAGATGTCTTGTCCAGATTTCAGTATATATTTGAATAGGCATCCAGTTGAACTTGCCTAGTAGTTACACATAACTTACTTGTATATCTGGGACAAATAGTACACATACATACTGAGCTGGTTCCAGAGTTGAAAAATAACAGCAGGCTGGATTGCCTTTAGTAAATTGTGCTTTGTTTTACTCATCTCAAGGTTTTCTTGCAAGGGCCTATCTTTCTTCAGTACTAATACTTTGCAGGTGATGCAAAGACATGAAATACCAGAAACTCTTAAGAGCCAAGCAGTCTCATCATGGTGTCGACAGGCTATACCATATAACTAGTGAGAAATGCTGACAAAGATGAGCAGATGGTGTCATCAAGAAATTGAGTGATAGGAAGAGAGAAGATGGACTGTTCACATGACAAGAGCAAGGGATGTCAGGTGGCCAACCAGAGTATTTCACTTGTACCCTTATGATGTCAGGATTAAGCATGGAAAGCCTCCAGTTCATTGAGTTGGGTATCCTCTTACGATGAATTTTTAGTTGAACCTGGTCAAAAGGATAGGCAGGTGCAGGTGGGTTGTGATCTGCATTGTTGGCGGTCCCAAATTGATGAGTGAACAGATCCATTTGAGTATATCGGAACTTGGTTGCTCTCTGTTCCTTGGGATATATGCCCAGTAGTAGAATTATTGGATCAGAGGATCATTGTAGTTTAAACATTACTTGTATAATTCCAAATTGAAATCCAGAATTATTGGAGCACTTCCCAGGTCTACCATCAGTGCAGCTGTTTTCCTGTAACCTCTTCAACAATGACTGTTTCCTTATTTTTTTCATCTTTGCCAATTTATATGGTGTGAATAAAATTTCAGACCTGTTTTAATTTGCCTTTCTTAGACTGCTGGTGATTTGTAGCTTATTAATTTCTTCTCTAGCTGCTCCTGGAAAGCATTAAAATGGATGAAAGTGAGTACTGAAATTGTTTGGGCTCTCCTTTCCTTAAATATTCCCAATTTTATACCACATAGTAGAGATTCAATAATATTCAATAAATGTTGGAAGGAATGCATCAAAAAGTAGAAGGAAGCTGTTCTTAGTCACCTTTTCATCACTCTTTTTTCCCCTACTCTAGTTCCTTTCTCTCACCTTATTTGCTTTTATGGAAAGGTGTTAGGTTGTAAGGAGCACCATCAGTAGAAGATGGGCCAGCCCAGGGAAAACTAAGGAAAGCTTCCATGTAGTTAAAAACTTGCTTGTATACTTTCTCCATTTTCAGTGTGATTTTGTTATAAGTGTACAGTGTATCAAAGTTAGAAACTTTCACAGGCAGAGAGAATATTTATCCTCTTATTTTGACCTATGAGATTGATGTGTGTTGTGACAGATCCCTTGCTGACCCTCTTTGGCAGCCAACCTACGCTCACAGCGTTGGCTGTGAGATTAGAGGAACTTGGAAGTGACTTTTCAAAGCTAATGTGGCAATGGGTCCTGCTTCCTAGAGGCTTCTTCTAAGACAAGTTATATTGTGTCCCTCCTTAACTAGCTCTTTCGAATGTTCTGTAAAATTGTATTTCTCAAAAGTGGCATGAGCTGTAGTTCTGTGAAGGCATCTGGAAACTTAATAACAAGCTACCAGTTGAGACAGAGTGAAATGTTGGGTAAGGAATGAATGACTAGAAGCAAGAAGGGAAGGATTAGGGGTTATTTTTCTTCATAGTGAGAATAAGGCAAGTGGCTAGATAATGAGAAATTGGTACTGTAAATATCAAGCACTTACTACACATACCCATCAAATTGGGCACTGAGGGTAGATTGGCAGATACAAGTCAATAGAATGGAATCTGACCTTGAGGCACTGTTTTCAATGGTAAAATTCATAGATACAGAGTTATATGTCCTTAGTGGTCATCTAAAGGCCCCTAAATTTTTTTACTGCCTATTTTAGTTAGGAATAAGGTAAAGAAATGTTGCTTGAGGGTATCTAGGGAGGGCAGTTTAAAAAGCAGTACCTGAAACTGAGAGACAGTGTCTTGGGCAAAACAAGTTTGGGGAGCATCCATTTTTATGTTAGCTATTACTTGATGGTCAAGTAGATTCAAAGGGATAGTGGAAATGCCATGGAAAGTTGTGTTTTGTGATTTTCTATATAATCATGAGGGGTTTGTGTAGTTTCTCAGTAGGAAGAGTGATAGGCCATATATTCTAGTGTATAAGCTCCACTCTACTTTTTACCCCTGTGGGTATGTGTGATCTTTTGAAAAAATTCTTCCCCTTTATAGCCCACTGTTTCCAGACTGCTGTTCCAAATCATGTGGAGAGGAATAATTAAAGTTAAAGCAAAATCTTGGTAACAAAGATTTGTCATGTTCTTTAGTTCAGTGTTATATTTTATCAAATCATAACAGTTTGCTTCATAATTATTTTATATTCTGTAGGTAGAGGAAAATGATGTTCCTTAGGATCAGGTATCATTGAAATTAAATGATTAATCACAATACTGTATTTTGATTTCTTCCAAGGGTTTGGAGAAGCATGCTTTCCAAAGAGTTAAGCACGTTCCTAATATTTTCCAATGTATACTTCTGACCTACCTAGGGAGTAGAGAAGGGCTAGAATTTGTGTTTTTTTTGTTTTACATGTTGAGAAAGGGAGGTAGATAGTGAAGGAAGAGAAGAATGAACTTTGTCTAGGTTGTCTGTTAAGTGGACTGCAGAGCCAGCAGTAATGTAGAATCAAAGAATCTTGATTGTAGCTCGGGAGGGGAGGGGAGGGGAGGGGAGGGGAGGGGAGAGAGAGAGAGAGAGAGAGAGAGAGAGAGAGAGAGAGAGAGAGAAGAGAAGAGAAGAGAAGAGAGAGAGAGAGAGTGTGTGTGTGTGTGTGTGTGTGTGTCTAGATTCTGTTTTAATCTTTTCCTGTTACTTGAAGATTGGATAGGTATTGAATGTAATCCAGTTACTTCTCCCTAAGGGTGTGTATATGTATCTAGATTCTGTTTAAATCTTTTTCTGTTACTTGAAGATTGGATAGGTATTGAATATAATCCAGTTACTTCTCCCCAAGGGTGTGTGTGTGTGTGTCTAGATTCTGTTTTGATCTTTTCCATTTCATGAAGATTGGGTAGGTATTGAACATAATCTAGTTACTTCTGTTGTTATGTAGAGAAGTATGCACTTGCCCTATCCCCAACCTTATGTCTCTGCTGATTTGACCTTCAGGATCCTTTTCAGGGTATTCATCTGGCCACACTTGTTTCTGGACATGAGGAAAATAAAGGATAAAGTCCAAGTGTGAGGCAGGCAGTTACATTCTACTTGCAGACTGTCTTCATTTATTTTTTAGAGCTTTCCCCTTCCTTTTTCACCAGCATCTTGTGTACTGCTTGCCTCTAAGAAAATACAGTGAATGAAAAGATTTTAGAATTACTATCCCCCAGAGTAGGGATGACAGTCTGGGTAGCCTGATTTATCAGGTGGTTTCTTTGCTTCTCAGATCATCTGGGTACAGTGTTAACTGGTAGGACTGACACAGCTCCTCCTGCTGGAGGAGGCATGTGGTTCCTGCTTTATGAGCCTCCTGCTCAGAATGGGGAATGAGCTCATGTCTTTGTACTCCAGAAGCAGCTGAGGAGAAGACAAGAGGCAGATAACAGCCTTCTATCAGTTCTTGGATCTGAGTAGGGGAGAGCAGGTTAGGCAGCCTCAGGTGCTTTCTCTGCCTCCTCACAAGCTTTTTCTCCTCCGTGAGGATGCTCATTTCGATGGTACTTTCTATTTTTATAGAACTTTCGGTTTTTAAAACTGTGTTATTGACACATTTTGTCTACCTGTCCTTTTCCTCCTCCCCTTCCAGATCAAACCCTCTCTTAAAACAAAATTAAACTTGATATGGACAATGTTTATAATATCTTGTGTAGTAATTTTCCACTCCAGGAGGAAGAAGCATATTTATTTCTCTCTTCTCTGAGATTGTCACTGTTTTTTCCATTACTCAAGAGTTTGATTTCCTTTTAGTCATCTTTTCATTTACATTTTTTAGATGTTGTATATCATTTTCTTGTTTTGATTACCTAATTTGGTATCATTTCATATAAACCTTATTCATTCCTCTGAATTCTTCCTATTTGTCATTTCTTGCTGCATAATTTTTCCCATGTGCATGACATTCATGTACCATAGTTTTACATTCCCCAATTGATGGGCATCTACCTTATTTCTGGTTCTGTGCAGCCACAAGGAGGGTCACTGTGAACATTTTGGTGTATGTTGTTGTTTTTGTCTTTGTTTCTGGCTTTGGTATCCTTGAGGCACTGTTCAGTAATGGTATTGTTGAGTCAAAGACTTTCGTTAGTTTAGTTATTTTTCTTATGTAATTCCAAATTAAATTCTACTTTGTAGCCTATCTTCCCACAGCCATTTCAGTATTGACTGTTGCTGATACTGACTATTCCTAATTATGTGCCAGTTTTCATGGTGTGAGGTAAAACCTTAGAATTTGAATTTGAATTTCTCTTACTATTTCACTGTGTTTGTATGGGGTCATTTATGGTTTGAAGTTCTTTTGAAAATTGTTGATCTCCTTTGCCCTCTTTCTATTGGGGGTTGACTCTTCATTATATATTCAAGTTATTCTCTATATGGGGCTCTAAGTTTTATAAAGTGCTTTCTTTCCAAGACTTTATCACTCCTCTGAGGTAAGTATTGTAAAGATTTCTCTCCACATTTTACAAATGAGAAAACTGGACCTTGGGGAATTAAATATCTTGCTTAGGATCACATAACTGAAAAATATCAGAGCTGAAATTTGAGCCCAGGTCTCTTGGCTCCATGTCTAGCACTCCTAGCTACTTTGGGCCTGACCTCCCCATGTGGCCTCATGACTTGTTCTTTGACCTTCAGAAACCTTCTACCTCTAACTTCCTGAAAATGAAGATTCATTAGCCTGGTTAATCCAGGGAAGTGAATAGGTTTTTTGAGATACTAGGAATAGGGAAGCCATCTAGTCTGTACATAGTTTTCCTCATTTTTCTATTCTCTGACTGACCCTGTTGGTTCTCCAATCTCCCTTGATCTCTGCAGACCCCTCATCGGTGTCCCCTGCCCGCTGGGCTGAGGAGTACCTGGAACAGTCAGAAGAGAAACTCTGGCTAGGAGAGCCTGAGGGAACAACCACCACTGACCACTGGTGAGTCCTGGCTGTTCCTTCCTATACTTCCAAGGAGCGATTTCAGGCAATAATTTTTATCCCTTCAAACATTTCTCATTCACATTTACATGCTGTCTTCTCCTAGTCTCTTATTGGTCCTTAGCCTCTTGAATTTTTCCTACTTGTATTATATCCAACACAAAAACTCTGTAAGTCCTGCCCTTAGCTCACTAGTTGCCCTAAGGTCTTTCTTACATCATTTGTGATTCCTTATTACTTCAAGGTTGTGTGTTAGGAAAGGAAGTAAAGGAGGCAAGAATTAAGTACCTCGTATATGCCAGGCACTGTGCTAGATGTTTTACAAATGTTATCTTAATTGATCCTTATAAAAACCCTGGGAGGTAGTTGGTATTATTATTCCCATTTTACAGTTGAGGAGCTTGAGTCTGGATTTGAATTTGGGTCTTCCTCACTTAAGATCCAGAGCTCTATTCATTACACTACCTAGCCTTAGAAGGTAATAGAATTTGGAAATTCATCTTTTTTTCCTTCCCTCATTGTCTCTTTTTAATGTATGTATAAATTTCTCTTTAACTGAGAGAGAAAGATGTCTCTTAGGACTTGGAGTGGGTGTGCATAAGGTGGTTGTTTTTTGGAGCATCAAATCATTCTGTCTTCCTCTGGCCCAGGTACAAGGAATATTTTCCTGATGAAGACCTGCAGTCCACTGCCAATGACTTCGTGGCCAAGGTGGATGACCCTAAATTAGCTAATTCTGAGGTGAGCCTCACCCCACTGTTTCTCTGTTCAGGAGAGCTGAGCATGGAACATAGGGAATGTATTCTTTTACAGTGTGTTCTGTCCTGGGAAAAGGAGATGAGACTGCAGGTCTTTTCCTATAGTCTCCTCCATTCTTTTAGTCTCTCAGTCGTGCTCCGGGCTCACATGCTTCCCCTTCAGTTTGAGCATGTAGTTGATCTGTTCACCTTTGATCCCTCAGATGCCTTGTCTTCATTCACCCCTTGCCAGGCTCCAAGCCTGGCTTATTCCTTCCATCCCCCTCTTTGATCCTAATTATATGCCACTTGCTAAAGGCTACTAGATAGTTACACAACTGTGCCAAAGGTGTCTACTAGAAATTTGTTATCTTATCGTAACTTTACCCTCATGGCTACATTGCAGCATTTAGCAACACTCTTATTCTTTTCTAATTGACTTCCTCATACTCCCCTACGGTGGACTTTTCTCTCCTCAAGTCCACTCAAGGCATTGTCGTACCCTAGCACCTCATCTCCTATTTTACTGAGAGGATAGAAGCCATGTTTATGTATTCCCTTTCTCCCTGTTTGACCCCTCAAAATTCCTTCAGCCTATTCTTTTATTTCCTCCAGTTTCCAAGGAAGAAGAGGTCACTCTTGTTTGCCAAAACCAATCCTTCTACTTCTGTCCTTGCTTCTCTCCCTTCCTTTCCCTTTTATGAATTTTACCCTCTCAGTTATACCCTCTTTTTCTTTAATTACTAGTCTCTTCTTATTTGCTGTGTCCTTCCGTTTGCTACAATTGTACACAACTCTTCCCCCACCCTTAAAAACCCCTACCATCTCAAACTATCATCACACATCTCTTTTCTCCTTCATAGCCTAACACCCAGAAAGAATTGTCTATGCTCTTGTCTCTCCTTCTGTACTTCCCATTTATTTCTCCCCTTCCTCCCCTCCAAAATGGGATTTGAACCCATGTCTTGCTTACTCCCAAGTCTAATGCTCTTTTGCCACTCTGTTTAGCAGTTGGATCTCAGAGTCAAAGACTGATGGTCTCATAACTGCCAAAACCAATAGCCTTTTCTTCACCTTCATTCTGTTTTTCCCTCCTTGCTAGACTGCTGAGCACTTCCTCCTCCTGACCACACTTCTTTCCCCAGCTTCTCTGATATTCTTCTCTCTTGGTTTTCCTCCGGCTTATGTGGCCATTTCTTCTTGGTTTCCTTTACAGGATAATCATCTCTCTCCCATCCACCAAACTTGGTGGCTCTCAAGGCCTCTGTCTCTTTCCAGACTGTTTCTGTCTTGACCCTCTCATAGATATGATCCCTAATCTTCTAAATCATTGCCAACTACTGTAGAATGCCTGTGCCTGGATTTCCCACTGTCCCCTGAAACTCAACTGGTCCCCAACAGAACTTTCTGTCTCTTACACTTCATCTGCCTCCTTCCACCTTGCCTGCTTACTTTCAAGGGTATCTCCTGCTTCCACTCCCCAAGGTTTGCAGCATCAGTCATGGACTCTTTCCTCCCCAGTAGCTGCCATGCAGCCAGTTACACAAGTTTGGTCAATTCTACTTTGACAGTGCCTCTCACTTATATCCCTATTTTTTTTCCTAGATGTGTTGCAACTACCCTAGTTCAGGCCCTCATAAATTTCTCCTTTGAACTATTAGTGTATTTTCCCAGTCTTCAGATTTTCCTTTTTTCTTATCTGTCCTCCGTGTTGCTGTCAAATTAGTATTACAAATATACAGGTGTGACTATATTGCTCCCTTGCTCTACATTTTTCAGTGGATGGTGATTTCTTTCAGGATGAGATACAAATTCCTCAACTTGGCATTAAAGGACTCCAAAATCTATCTCCAGTCTATATTTCCAGACTCCTTTGGTGTTACTTCCTTTCATGTGTTCTGTGTTCCAGGCACACTGGCCTTCTAACCCTTCCCCAAACTAAAGATTGCTTCTTCTGTCTCTGGGTCTTCTTTGCACAGTCTGCCTCCAGGCTACCTTGTAGCCCTCTCACATTTGCCTCTTAAATAGAATCTCTCGCTTTCTTCAATTATTGGCTAAAATGTCACATTTTATGTAAAGCCTTTACTGATTCCTCCTCCTTCAAGTTATTAGGACCCTACCTCACCTCAGATCATCATGTAATTACTTGTCTGGATACGTATTATCCCTATAGTGTGCCTACAGTAGCACGTAAGCTTCTTGGGGACAGGAATTATTTTTTGTTTTTGTATTCCTAATGCCAGCATAGTGCCTTGCTCATGGTAGGCATCTAATAAGTGCTAATTGAATTAATTGAATTCCTTTTCAAAGAAATGAGATTTGAGATCTGTCTCATAATTGCCTTCTCTCTCTCTCTCTCTCTCTCTCTCTCCCTCTCTGTCTCTCTCTCTCACTCCCTTTCCCTCAGCAGTTGGGGTTAAGTGATTTGCCCAGGGTCACACAGCTAGTGTCTGAGGCTGGATTTGAATTCAAGGCCTCCTGACTCTAGAGCTGTTGCTCTATCCACTGCACCACCAAGCTGTTCCTGCTTCTCTTTTCTCATCTCCCTCCCAGCCTCTTTCTGTTTTGTGGTTTCTCTTTGTCCCTGTCCCCCAACCTTAGAGCCCAAGGTCCTCTCCCTTTGTTCTTGGCTAATTGTCACAGTGTTTACCCTCTCTTGCCTGGAGCTGGGTATATTCAAGGAGAAGGGAGTGTGCAGGGTCCTTTCACCCAGGGTTGAGGGCACACACTTGGCAGTTCTCTCCCAAGTGGCCTGTGTGTGTCTCTGTGCCCCAGTTCCTGCGATTCGTGCGGCAGATCGGAGAGGGGCGGGTGTCCCTGGATACCAATTCGGGGTCCAGCCAGGAGCAGGCAGAACAGTGGGCAGCAGAGTTTGTACAGCAGCAGGTAGGACCCTGTTACAACCCAGCCTCAGTGTCAGCTCCTGCTCCAAGTTAGGGTTTCCCTGTCAGTATTCTATGATCCCAGGTGGGGAGAAGATGGTCATTGACAGTTTTTCTGTCAGTACCAGCTCCCAGCGTGGGTGGCAGTGGGAGCTGATAATGTTCAGCTTGAGGGGCCTTTTGAAAAGATAAAGAACTTGTGGGTGGTGGTAGAACATTGACTGGCCTTCCACCCTTTCTTTCTCACAGGGCACATCAGAGGCCTGGGTGGACCAGTTCACACGGCCAGCAAATGTGCCTACCCTTGATACAGAATTTGAAAAAGCCAAGTCAGCTGTAGAGGTGAGAACAGAGGCCCAGAGCAAGGCCTCTTATGCTGTAGACCCCTTGGTGGCCTAGTGAAAACATGGACCCCTTCTCAGAATTTTATTTTGTTTTGGTGTTTTTTGCAAGGCAGTTGGATTAAGTGACTTGCACAGGGTCACATAGCTAGTAAATGTTAAGTGTCTGACGCTAGATTTGAACTAAGGTCCTCTTGACTCCAGGGCTGGTGCTCTACACACTGTACTACCTAGCTGCCCCAGCATAATGTTTTGAAATGCATAAAATCAAATACATAGATTTAGAAGGGAAACCAATTATATAGAAATACAGTTATCAAAGTTTTGGTTTTTTTTTTTAAAGTTCGTGGATCACAGGTTCAGAACCTTTTCCTAGAGGAATTCTGCTACGGATAAGAGCCCAGTCAGTGGAATAAAAGACCAAATAGGAAGGTTCCTAGGAATAGTCTTAGAAGAGAGATTTCACCTAGGGCACAGGACCTGACTCCTTTTCTTCCCTTCATGTACCTTCCACCAGTCTGATGTGGACTTCTGGGATAAGCTGCAGGCAGAGTGGGAGGAGATGGCAAAGCGGGACGCCGAGGCCCACCCTTGGCTGTCCGACTACGATGACCTCACTTCTTCCTCCTATGATAAGGTAAGCATGGTTGTTCTCTGCTCTCCTTTTCTCCCTCTCATATACTTTTGATCTTCTCTTCAGACTGGAGCTAAAAGGACAGTTACCAAGTGCACATTTGCAAGGACTATTTTTCTGTGAACTTTCACATGAAAAGAAGCCTAAATAATCATACTGTCTTCCTTTGTTAATAGAAAAATCATAAATGCTGAATGCCAGTGGTTGTAGCTTAAGTCTGTCATCCTGCTTTATCAGAGTTGTCAATGCATGGGATTTGCCACTATCCAGGAAAACAAGGAATACCTTTACTGAGAGGAAAATATTTTGGTATCAAACTAGAAAAATGTGTTTTGTCTTTTTTTTAAAAAACAAGAACGTGCAGAAGACTGCAAGTCTTGATCTATGGAGGTTTGCCTCCAGTGGCTTTGAGGAAAGGAGGGTCCTCTGTTAGTAAGGGTCAGCAGTTACCTGCCACAGTTAAATGAAGGATCAGGAATGATAGGATCAGACTGTGAATCTTCCCTGTTCAGAGATTGGTACCTCCAGATACCTAACTAACTATCTGAGATACTTAAAGTTGGCAATTTTTTTCCATTCTAATCCCATTCTTCAGATGCCACCCCAGCCAAGATAGTGTCATTAATTAATAAGGATCAGGGTGAAAACAGAATCACACAATTTAAAGTTGTGAGTGATCTTAGCAGCCATCTGCTTTAACACATATCCAAGAGAAGATCTCCAGCTTTAATGTATCCATAAATAGTCTTCCAACCTGTGCTGGAAGGTGTCCAAAGAGGGACAAACCTTCTACTTTCTGAGGCAGGCCATTCCAGTTTGGGATAGCTTTAGTTTCTCCTGGGTCTGCCTTCTGGGACCAAGCAGAATAAATCTTATTCTGCTTTTATAGCACAGTTTTTCACATATCCCAAAACAGCTGTCATGTCTCTCTTCAGTCTTTCCTCACAGCCTTTTACCAGTCTGAATGGTCTTTACCTTTCTTGGATCTAACCAGATTTCTCAGTGTTCTTTATATACTTGCCCCTAAGCACACTGTCAGATATTCTCTGACCATGATAGAGTGCAGAGGGACCAGCCTCCCTCTGGATGGAGGCTGGACCTTTGATGCTGCCTGAGCTCCCAGGAATTGGGTTTGGCGACTATATCACAGGGCCGCTATATCACACACGTGCTGATTTTTATGGTCCAGTAAGACCTCTGGCCCATTTTCAGAGCGATCTTTGTCTACCCATCTCCCCTCTGTGGAGAGTGAGCAGTATATGGCAGGTTTGTGAAGCTCTGTCCCTGAGTGATCTCTTTGATTTTCACCATGACTTTGCAAGGCAGGTAATGTCTCAATTGCCACTTTACAGATGAGAAAATAGTCTGAAAGAAGAGAAAGACTTGCCTAGGGTCACACAGCCAGGACATTCCTTGAGGCAGGACTTGGACCTGGATCTTCTTCACTTTAAGTCCTACACTTTGTGCACTGCACTGGAGCTGTTGCTCTCCTGTACTTGTGACGTGTTCCCCTTCTGTGTTTGTGAAGCTGTTTTTTGTGAATCCACGTTTAAAACTTTATATTTCTGTCTATCGGATTTCATCTTATTAGATCCGGCAGCTACATAGTATGGTTATTATAATAGTAACATGTGTTTTGTCTGTTCTTTATTATCTTATGGTTTCCTGCTATATATGTACCCATGACCAGTCTATTGCCTATGAGAAACATGTAAGATAATGTGTTGCCAGTTACTAGTTTCTAATGTATTTTTCTGTTTTGTTTTACATATGTTATATAACATTCAAAAATAATATTTTTCCTGATTGAGAAAAGGATACAAAATGCAAAACCCACAATTTTGATAACTGAAAATTAACAGTTGTTTTGCAGTACTTTCTTATATGGAGAGTGTTGTCTTTCTTGGGGTATTTTAGTTAGCTGCTGAATGAATACATTGGATGTATTCGAGTTTTAGTTGGAATTTTACATAGCTGGCATTTTAATTTGTTGCTTCTTTGCTGTTTCTGTTAACCATAGCATTATTTTAATAAATGTTATGATACCAATGTAAAAAAATAATAGCATTTTTATAGCACTTACTGTATGAGGCCTTGTATGAAGCACTTGACAGGATCATTTGATCCTCACAACCATCTGGAAAAGTAGGTGCTGTCTCTGTCCTTGTTTTACAAGATGTTCAAGGGCTTGCCCAGGGTCACACAGCTCCCAGAGTATGATTTCAACTCAAACTGGATTTGAAATGAGATCTTCCTGAATGTCGGTCCAGTGCTTGCTCTCTCCACTCACTGCTCCCTCTGACTGCCCACTTGGTCACCTAGTAGTAGATAAGACAGCTGACCTTAGATCCAGGATGGCCTGTGTTCAAGCCTTGTCTCAGCCACATCAAGTCACTTAATATGCTCTTGGCAACTCCCTAAGACTTCCATTTCAGAGAAAATACCAGCCTGTGCTGGTAGGGAGATTTCTTCATATGGGAGTTCTCCATGCCATTGAACTCAGATGTCCAGTAGTTATCTTTGTCTTTATTAGACTAAGCCTGTCTAGAGCTTTTTGGATCCCAGCTCTTTTTATCTCATGTGATAGCTATCTCTCCCAGGTTTTGTGTTATCTCAGATTTGATCAGCATACCTCCTTTGCCTTTCTCCAAGTCTCTGATTTAGAAAAATGAAACATCTCTGAGCCAAGCACAGATTGCTGGGACACGCCACTGCAGGATCTCCTAAGTTAAAATGTAACCATTACTATTTATTGAAAGAGAGTTCTCCAAGCTCTGTCCTGAGCCTGCTTGCTTTTCGTTTTGCTCTCTTCAGTCTCACTTGATGATCTTTTAAGCTCCCATCATCTCTGGATCTATATTTCTAGCCCTAGTCTCTCTTCTGAGCTCTGATTCCATGTCACCAGGTGCCTTTTGAACATTTCAGAACATTCAGAGCAAAACTCATTATCTTCCCCTGTGAGTCTCCTGTCTTCCTTACTTTGTTATTACTGTTGAGAGCATCACAATCCTTCCCGTGGTCCAGGCTTGCGGACTTGGTGTTATTTTTGACCCCTTCCTTGAACTTATTCCACACGTCCAGTTTGTTGTCAAATCTTGTTGTTTCTGCCTTCACAACATCTCTCATATACTTCCCCTCCTTTTCTTTCAGTCAGCAACCATTTGTCAACCACTTATTATGTGCCCATCACTGGGAATGCACAGAAAGGCAAAAATAGTCTCTGTCTTCCAGAAACTTGTGTTTTCAAGGAAGAGACAGCATGTAAATAACTAGGTCCATATCAGATATATACAGTGTTCAGTTGTTTTTTCAGTCATGTCCAGCTCTTTGTGATTCCATTTGGGGCTTTCTTGGCAGAGGTGTTAGAATGGTTTGCCATTTCCATTTCCTTCTCTAGCTATTTACAGATGAGAAACTGAGGCAAACAGGGTTAAGTGACTTGCCCAGGGTTACACAGCTAGGAAGTGTCTGAGGCCAGATTTGAGCTCAAGACGCCTTCCTTACCCTTGTGCTCTCTCCACTCTGCAGCCTGGCTGCCTCCGTACAGGATAAATAGAGATAATAATCTCAGAGGAGTAGGTGTTGAAGTTTAGGGGCTCTGAAACCCCGAAATAGCTCCGTGCAGGTCTTGCTGTATGGAAAAGTTCAAGCAGAGTTGGCGGGGGAGGTGCTCTGGAGCCTACACCCCACCCAAGGGACTAGGAAAGGTCTCCAGTAGAAGGGGAGAAGTTAGCTGAATCATGAAGCAAGAAAAGGGAGGTAAGAGGTGCCAGTGAAGGGGCAGGAACTCTCTGAGTGTTAGATAGGAAGTTAAATGTTTTAGGAACTGCACTTAGGCCAGTGGAGCTAAATTGTGGTGGGTGGAAGGGGTAAGAAGGCTAGAAATGTAGAAAGGGCCCACAGTAGAAAGAGCTTTAAATACAAGGGGACTTTATTTTGATTGTTGAGTCATGAGGGAGCCCACCAGAGCTCACTGAGCTGGGTGAAGCTAGGAAAAGGGTCCAGAGAACTAGAAAAGTCATTTGAGCAAAGAGACTGGAGGTAGATGGCACAGATCTAAGGCTGACCCAGGGCTCTGTGGGCCAAATACAGAGGCCAGGAAGTGAGGGGCTTTAATGGGACTAACCCTGCCCCCAGAGAAGTCTTAAGGGAGGCTAGGGTAGGTGTGGCAGGAGAGTGTGGAGCAGGGGGAGTCTTGGATCAAAGTCCCTGGGAAGACTCTGCAGTCAAAACAGAAGTGGAGGTGGGTGTCCTGGAGCTGAGGTAGAGCTTCCTAGGAAGTTTGGAAAGAGCCACTGTTATTTAGGTAATGTCTCCCTGAGCAGGCTGAACTTTGGGATAGGAACTAGGTGGGACAGAGGGGAAATTTTTGATAATGTGTGGCCCTCTACCCTCATCAAAGTTGTACTTTAGTAGGCAGATATGCACTAATAGCTATAATACAACATTGTATACACATATTGCTTTTATATAAACTATACATAACAGTAGTGTAAATAAACCTGTGGAGATCTCAGAAGGCTTCCTGGAGGAGGTAACATTTGAACCTCAGGAGATTCCCATAGATAGGGAAGTCTTGTCAGTTATAAGGAATAAAATGAAGGCAGGAAAACACAGGGTGTGCAGTTTGGCCTGAGCCAACTGGAACATAGAGTGTTGAAGAGGTAAGATAAGATAGTGCTACTCACAAAATCAGTGCAAATGGGGAAAAAAGTTTTTGTATCAAATATCACTGTAAAGGGTGTGTATCTCAGTTATTTTGGCACCTAACAGAAATCTGTACAAGCCATTCCCCAGTAGATAAGTAGTTAAAGCATATGAAGAACAGTTCTCAAACAAAGAAAGGCGGGGGCAGGTGCCAGCATTTATTAAGTTCCTACTGTTTGCCAGGCATTCTGTTAAGCACTTTATAAATATTATTTATCTCAAGAATTGCGAAATATTAACAACCATACGAAAGATTGCTTCTTTAGTAATACTACTACTAATATAATTTCATATAATAGTGTATAAATATTATATGTATAAATTATCTATTATTATCTAAAATAAGTGTGATAATGATACCAACAGTGAGAGAAATGATGCTTCTCAGACTTGGCACATCATTCCACTCGGTTATTGCTAGGGTTCCTGGGTCTGTCTTCATTGAAGAAGCAAAGCCACTCCAGGCATTTTGTCAGTATATTTGGTGTCTGGCTCAGTGGAGTCTGACTGCTTTCCCCACTCTGAGGTCCCAGGCAGGAAAATCACTGATGGCCAAAGGGCAGGGTTCTAGAAATGGAAGGACAGGGCCAGAGTAAAGGGGGACCTAGGTGGTACAGTAGACCTAGAGTCAGGAAGAGTGGCCTTCCTGAGGGCACTAGCTCTGACCTTGGGCAAGTCACTTAACCCTGTCTGCCTCAGTTCCTCATCTGTAAAATGATCTGGAGAAGGAATTGGCAAACCACTCCGGTCCCTTTGCCAAAAAAAAGCCAAGTCAAACGAGATCACCAAGAGTCAGACACGACTAAGACGAATGTACAACAAAAGGGGTGCCAGGGAGTATGTAAGCATAGAGATACTTTGTGGAGTAGAGAGTGACTAAGCCAGAATAACCAGAAGTTTTCCTAGACTAGCAGTGTGCCTCTCAGCAGGCTGACTGTGTGCTCAGATAGCTGTAGAACAGCTGACTAGGGACAAGAGCAAGCCTTTGGGCAAATCTAGGCCTTCTAGCCATAGAGGCCTGGGCACGCATACACTACAAAGTGACCTTTAACAGTGTAGCCATAACTTTTTGGAGGAGCTAATCCTGCCGACAGAACATGTTACCAAAATCCAGGCAGTGCCTTTGGTGTAGTGTATTCAGTACTGTAATTCACTTTTCTTACTTAGTAGTGACAGCACTGGATAAGATGGAAAAAAAAAATTTAATCAGATAATACATTTTAGGGGGAACATTTCTGTACCTTCCAAATAGAAATCTCTCTTGGGAGGTCACATTAGAAGAATGTTGCTTTCACTCATTACCTGCCTCCTGTAGGGCATGCCATCACTGGCACATTGGGGTGTTAGCTTTGCTGCTGGAGCTTCCCCTAGAAGAACATGACTGTGTTGGCCTTAATTTCCCTGAGTCTCTTGCTTTCAGGCAGTTTGAGTGCAGAATAGCTGATCTTATCAGGGCTGCCCCTTTCAGAGTGGGGAGGATAGAGAAGAGAGTAATGGAGCATCAGTGGGAGAGCCCTGACAGTAACACTGTGAGCTTGTTCTTGGCCACACTCTCCTTGGGCCCATCCTGAATGTCACCTGGGACCAGTTCAGTAT
>CM053770.1:154219510-154250426 GCA_028658325.1 Potorous gilbertii
TGAAATTCTTAACATTTCCTAATAAGGAAATGCAAAGACTGCAAGGACTGAATTGGCAACAACAAGTGCCCTGAAAGCAGCCAGTAAAGTAATGTGGCATTCCATATCACAGGTCCAAACCCACCGGCGTCTCATTATCCACTCCAGGAGGCCTAGATCCAGAGTGCCCCTAACAAGGATGCACTTTCAAGTTTAGCCTGTATTATTAACATTTTCTCCATCGCTTTCTTAGTCAACAAAACAGTAAATCAAGCTGATTTATAGCATTTGCTACAAATTTCTTAGGTGTAAATGCTCACATTGAAATTTTAACAATTAGCTCTCTAGAGGTTCAAACTGGTTCTGGTATACCCCTGTCTGATAATTACTTGGTGTATTGGAGAAGGAGAAAGAAAGGTTATTGGGGGAAGGAAGGCATAAACAGGGCCAGAAATGGCCATTTTGACATTAAAGAATGGATTCCCCTAGTTCACATCTATTTCCTTCTTCAATGCTTCTTTTGTTTCTGTTCACTGTCCTTAAATGACATCATTTTTGCCTTTCTGATGTGCACATTGTTGAGGTTGTTAGTGAGTATAATTAAGATCTATAGATCTGTCTAAAACAGTTCTATTTAATGTTTGACCAGCAAAAATTGATTCTTTGGTTATTTACATGTATTTCTGTAACGTTTACTTCTAACATCTACATTTACTAGAAGAGTAAATTAGATTAGTGTATTGTCACTTGTTTTCAATGTGATAAATTTTATTTATAGATAAAATTTATCTAGTATCTGTTCAGTTTGAGAATGTTGTAAATTGTGATTGTGTTCATAGTTATTTTTTAAGGCTCTGCTCAAATTTCATCTTGGTGAAGTTTTCCTTCATTCTTCCATCCATCCATCCATCCATCCATCATTTATCTCCTTCTTTGATCTGCTATACCACTCTCAATCATAAAATTCTATATGTAATTGCACAATGTCTTGTGTTGATGACTTTTGTTTTCCTATGCATTAATCTTGCCTCTCTAAGGTTACAGAAATTTGCAAAACTAAGCTTCTCAAGAATCCAACTTACGTCATATTGCTAAAGACTCACATAGCAGTGAGCACAGTGCAGAGCACAGCACATAGGTGCTCACCAAAAACTTCCTATTCCTCATGAAAAGCCGCATGTGTCCTCAAGAGCAGGTTGTACTAGACCAACCTGATTTTCTTTTGTGATACAGTAACTAGACTAATGCTGTAGATAATGTCTTCTTCTTCCTGTTATTTTTATGTGCTTATTTTATTTGGTATCGGCAAGCTTAGATTTAAAAAAATTAAAGAAAAACATCTCATTTAGATATATAGGTAAATACATACATGTACATATAGACATTGATGTGTCTTCTCTTTCCCTTTTCCTTCATTCGGGCACTAATTTATCTCATTAAACACTTTTTTTGGAGCGGTCTTGCCGCTACATGTAGAAAGTAAAATGGATAGTAAAATCTGATCATGTCCATTTTAAAACTCCTAGAACTCACAGAAATACCCCTCATTAAAATTACTGCAGAGCTGCCCTGATTTTTATTACTAATAGCCAAAATAGTTTATACTTCCTTCAGTACTTTAAGAATCCATGACACAAGGCTGTCTCCCTTCATACGAACACAAGGATTCTTAACCAGGGATCTGTGAAATTGGGTTTTTTTTTAATCTTGATAACCATATGTCAACATAATTGTTTTCCTTCATAATCCTATGTATTTTAAAACATTATTACGAAAGTGGATAGAGATCCCTTCTCAGTCTTTACTAGATAGCCAAAAAAGTTGATAATACAAAAAAGAGGTAAAAAATTCCTGGTTTCATAAGTTATTTTTCATTCTTTTTTACAATTAAATTTTATTTTATTTTCAGATATGCATTCTTCTCCTCCATCTTCCACTAATTTGAGAAAGGAAGAAAAATAACCCCCCCATTACAAATATATTTAATCATGCAAAACATTAGTAGGTACATTTTATGAATTGCTGTGACCAAATAATACATCATCCTACAGCCAACTTGGTAATAAGACTTTCTGAATTTAGCTAGTCTGGTCCCCAAATGTAACCTACGCTGTACTTGAAGTCTATCTAGCCTTGGAGGACCCTCAAAAATGTGATTTCTGCAGGCGTAGCATTTAAGGATCCATGATGTAAGGCACTGGAGAAGTTTTTTACTTTCTTCCTTTCCTATTCTTAACCAACTTAGATTTATAATGTCCTCTACACTCACATCTTGCCCTCTTGTCCTACACCTTGCTCCTCATGCCTTGCCAAACCCCAACCCTGAATTAACATCCACTAATCTGCCTCCTGCTATTGCTTACAGACTGCTGACTGATGCTGAAGGAAGTCACACAACAGTGTTCACTACAAATTGTTGAATTTCAGCTGGATTCCCACAGCTGAGGGACTTCTTTTATTGATTCTCTTTCTTAGTCCCCATGGCAGCTGCACCAAACCTTCTTTTCTTTTCATAAACCACTCACATTCTCCTCTACGCTCCCTCTCAGGGGAGCCTCTCACCTCATACTTTTACTGAACATATTAAAGCCATCCATCTCAAGATGCTTTTACTTACCCTTCTCACTATTCCACACTTCAACACCACCACTTTTTTAATTTTTATATCTCAGTCTTGAATATGATCTTCCTCACTAATGCCAACCCTCTACTTGTGTCTTTCAACCATTACATCCCCATCTTCTTTGGCAACTTGCCCCCCAAAATCACCTTCATTTCTATCTTGTCTCTCCCAACTCAATTTTTAATAAAGATCCACTGATGCCCACATATCTACCCAGTTCCCCTCCGTCCTTAAAAATCCTTTCATTATTATCTATGTCTCTGCTCTTTTTTTCAAAGCCAGACTCATGGTAAAAGCTTTATACACTCATTGCCTTTACTTCTTGTCACCTCCCTTACAATCTGTTCTCTAACTTCACCACTAGAATGAAACTGTTTACTACCAATGACCAATGATCAAATCTTAATTGCCAAAGCTAATGACCTTTGTGAAATTGATTGTTAAGAGTTTTTGGTTATTCACTGAAATTAATATCTATGGATCAAATTTGGATTTACTTGTATAAATCTCAGCTGTAGAGTTTGTAAGAATTTAGGTGCCCTAATTTTAAGGGCTACAAGGTAACCCTATCTCTTGAGGTAGAAAAGGAAGATGAGTGGTGAATGAGTCAACCTGATCAACAGATGTTTTGCCCAGCACTGAGTCTCTCTCTGGTATTAAATGGCATCCGGAATGAGACTTCCCAGAGAATGTTGTTCAACTCTATGTTTCTCCCATTGCTATGGATTCTGGAGACCCCCTCTTTCTAGTCAGTGGGATGTATAGCCCATCTTTGCCTTTTTTATAGACCAATCAGTCTTAGTTTAGTTTGTGTCACTGGACCTTATATAACCACCAAACTGTATAAAAAAATTTCTCTGATTGTAAGGTTTGTTTCTGGTCACTAAGGGTCCATTGGCCTCTATTATTGGCAGCTGCTAGCTTTGCTAAAAAATAGATTATGCTCAGACCTTTGTGCTTCAGATTCTCTTCATTACAGATTTTATCTACACCCTTTCTCTGTCTTCATCCTTCTTGATCTCTGCAGCATGTGATGTTAGATCACTCTCTTTCTCCCAAGTGCTTTTGCTTCCCTGAATTTTCATGCCATTCCTCTTTCTTGATTGTTTTCCTACTTGTCCATCTGCTCTGTCTCTGTCATGTTCCTAGGATCATCTTCCTCCCCTACCTTTTAACTGTGTCTGTCCTTCAAGGCTCTCTCTTGTCTCTCAGTAATCTCAGTTCTCAAGGATTCAGTTATTATCTCTTCGGAGATGACTCCCAGATTTATACAACCAACCCTAATCCCTCTCCTGAACAAGAAGTCACCTACTGAATGTTTCACAATGCATGTTCCTGGGGTGGTGTATTTTGCCAGGAAGTTTGTTCCCACCTGCACTTTGATCTGGGAATATACAGAATCTTCTCTTCTAGGCTGGTACAAAGGCCAAGGTCTACTTTCACACTGACTTGAAATGGGAGTCAGTAGTAACTTGTAATTTCCTTCGCCTGGGGGGGAACATGAGTCAAAGGATTTTGTTCCCACCTGTTGTACTCTGGAACCAGGCAATATGTCTTGATGGGGTAGCAGATGGTTCTGGGGACACCATCTCTGGGGACTGTATGTAGGCCAGAGGACTCTGTCTCAGACTGCCACTTATTCCCAATTGGTCTAAGAACAACACTGCCCCTTTCTCTGGGATAAAAGAGTCAGGAAATTTTGATTTGATTTAATAAATAATTTAATAAATAATAAATAAGAACTGACAAGTCAGGTAGTCATTGAAATGGCACTAAGTAACCAGCACCTACTTCTTCTCTTTGGTCAGTCCCCTGCCTGGTAGCAGAAAGGAAGCAATCTTGTAAGCAGAGAGGTGCCTTGGGCTCTTCTTCATCCAAGGTCATCCAAGGCTACATTTGGCTCATGAATATATGTTCTTGGCATTTGTTCTTTTATTTTAGATGAAAGTGATTAGTCCTCATGAAATTATGACCTTGTGAGTTTTGAAAGGTCAAGAGAGGGAAACACTCAAAGGTCTAGGAGTGAAGTCCGTGTTGGGGTTAACATCCAGTCAATCTAGCTTTGAGACCCACGGAAAAAGGAGCAATCTTCAGAACATAGTCCAGGATATCCTGGTATCCAGGACAAGAACTCATCAGGCAAAAATGGCGCATTTGGGCACGAACTTGGTGGGACCCAATACTATCTAGAAACTGCATTGAATCCACTCTTCCCAGAGAATGAGATGCTATAGAGAAGAACACCTGCCCTGGTATAGGCATGGTGGTAGTGGTGAGTTTATATTTTATTTCTTACTAAAATTTCAAAATAAATGTCCCTTTGGAAAGCTAATTAAGCTTCATTGGTTAATGGAATTGGTGTGATAGTTATTTGCATTTAACAGTAGGGAAGAGGGAACCACTTCAGAATGAAGGCTAGAGCTAATAGCATTAGAGAGAAAATGGTCAGAAGTGCCCCTTGAGGAGTAGATGTTGCTCTGGGAAATTGAGACCAGAGAGCCACTTGTACATCTACAGCTAGATCCTGATTAGGGTAAATATTGAGCCACATGAAGTGGTCCCATTATTCAAATGTGAATTATTCAAAGTTATGTATAAAATATGGTATGGTTCCAGCTTAATGGAAAAATGCAATGAAAAATTTAAATTATGTTTTTTTGTTTGTTGATATAACAGTAAAAGACAACAAAAAAAAATGTATTGCTGATTCCAGCATGTTACAAAGTAATAGAGTAGTTACAGGAGGCAAAATTTTTAAAATTACTGAGTCATCATCATACCTAAAGATAAGCCCACACTGATAGTATGACAAAAACCTAATTGGTCTTGTTTAAAATATTTTAGCTGTGTGGACTGAACTGTTTTCTCTTTTTTTAAATCTTTATACATACACTGGTAGGTATAAAAAGTTTTGTTCACATCTCTGTGAATTTGCATTTTCACATTTTCACATGATGAACCAAGTGGAGCTGAAGGACCTGGGGCATTGTCTAAGATCAGCCATGCAATACCACTGTCCTTGCAACATTTTGCAATGACTAGGATAAAATAACTGAAAAAAAAATCAGGTTTTGTATGTAGTTTAGTGACCCATCCTTTCCCTATTTGATTCCAAAGAACTAGATGTGAATGAAGGCTGTAGCCTCTCAAAGTGCAAGGATTTTGAGAATGATAAGCAAGCATTGATTTTAATTTAAAATCCTCTACTGTATCATCTCCCAATAAAGATGTTAGGTAATCTTTTGACACTTTAAATCCAAGTTGAGTTTTTTCTTTCTTAGAAATATAAGTTCTGGAAGGCATGCTTTTCCAGCATAGTCCTATTTTGTACACACTAAAAGTTTGTTAAGTGTATTCAATTTCTTTGATTATTTTCTTCAAAACATCAGGATATTTTAGCTGTCACAGCCTCATCTGCAATGGACACCTCTCTTGTAATTTTAACATTTTGTAATTAAACTTGAATTTTAATGTGACCAAACCAACCAACACATGCGATAAAAAATTTTTCACTTTCTACTTCATTTCTCTTTCCCTTCACTGCCTTCAATAAATTTGCAGCTTTTGTTGGAATGGCTGCTCTGCTAAGAATGTTTTTTGATTACAGTCTTCATACCATACGACTAAAAGATGCTGCATTTTTATCATTGTAACACATATTCCTTGTAGTTGTTTGCAAACTACAAAAAGAGGATACACTTTTAATTTTTTCTTTTATTTCATCTGCACGTTTTATAATACTCTGTGCTGTAGTTTCAGGAGTTCCAACATCTTATTCTATTTTAGAGTTACTATGACTACGTTCCTTCCATTCAATTACAAGCCACATTTTTGTTCTTATGTAATTACAGGTCTCTTCTTTTGGTGCTTTCAGTGTTTTTATCTAAAACATTCTTCCTTTTGTCTATTTTGTTAAGGACTCAAAAAATAACACAACTGTTGGTCATAGGGTATGCAGCAGCACACCACATCCATGTGAGATGGTAGGCTGGTGCCGACTGATGACATATCAGCATATTAAAACAACGAAACAGCTTATATGAATCATAGTAATTGAATTTTGGCTCATATTAAATGCCACCTGCTTTAATTTATAATTTGCATTAAATCAAATTTTGTATTATTCAAACTCACATTAACTGCCACCTAGCTCTACATCTACATCATTTTTATTGGTTTTCTTGGCATATAATTAGGTCAAATAGGTTCTAATCATTTATTTTCTTTCTTCTTATTAGTTGTAAATTTGCCTTTCTCCTTTTTTATGCTGGTAATTTGTTTTTATTTCTTTTTTAAAATCAAATTAGCCACAGGCTTATCTATTTTATTATTGCTGTTTCCCCCATACCCAGGTCTTAGTATTATGTATTACTATTGTTGCTTTCAGTTTCTCTTCTTTGATTTTCAGGATATTTATTTTGTTATTTAACTAAAGGTTTTTAATTTCTTGACTTTCTAGGTTTTTTATTTGAATGGCCAATTCATTGATGTGCTCTTTGTTATTGATGAAAATTTTTACAACTATAAAATTTCCCCTAAGTACAGCTTTGGTTGCATCTCCAGAATTCTGGCATGTTGTATCATTATTCCATTATTTGTTTTCAATAAGGAAACTGTTGATTGTTTCTGTGATTTGTTCTTTAACCCACCCGTTCTTTAGGAGTAGTCTCCAATGAATTTTTAATTTTTGCTTTAAAGGGCCTTTAGTGAAGATGTTTTTTATTGCATTCTGATTGGTGAAAGATGTGTTTGATATTTCTGTTTTTCTCATTCGTGCTGTTTTAAAGCCCTACTATATGGTCGGTACTGTTTTCTATTCCCATTCAGTTATCTCCAGATCTATTATCATATTTAGCTTTTAAAAGATTTTACTCAAATCTTTCATATCTTTGTTGTTATTGTTGCATTTATCTATGTCTCAAAGTGGTTTGAATTGAGGTTTCCTCACTATATATCTCCCTGTGAGTCATTTAACTTTTAAGAATTTCTATGGTCATCTCTGTTTCAGCCCCTGTGGACTGGAATGCTTCTCTTAAACACCTTACAAAAGAGGATTTTTGTACACAAAGCAAAAGACAAAAAGAGGATTCTATATGAAACCATGAATCTCTGTTTCATACCTTTTGCTTTTAAAAAAGTATATTCGGTATGTTACTTTCAAAACTATCCTGCTCTTCTGTGCTTCTTCTAAATTGTATTCTGTTCTGAGCATTAAAAAAAATTTCAATGACCCTATTTGAGGAGGGGCATCTCTTTTGTGAATCCTCTCCTCCCCTGGATCCTTCGTCTCTCCCCTATCCCCTCCCTTCAACTAACCTAGAAAAAGAAAATAGGGGAGAGGGGGAAAGGTGGGAAACCCTTGTAACAAATAAACATAATCAAGAAAAACGAATCCTTCCAGGGGCCATATCCAAAAATATTTATCTCTGTACCTTGTATATTCTTCTCATGTACCATGCCAGACTCTATGTACAATTATGTCCTCTTATATACAATAAGAACAACAGAAATAGCTAGCTAGCATTTAAATATTTTATCTCACTTGATCCCCACAATAGCCCCATCAGAGAGTTGCTCTTATCTCCATTTTGCCAAGGAGGAGATGGAGGCTGAGAAAGGTCAGGTGACTTTACCAGAATCACACTAGTAAGTGTCCTACCCCCTTTTACTCAATTACTTTGTGATTGAGTGTAATCATCTTTGACCAACTTTCTCTTTTTCCTTTTCAAACTCTCAGGAAAGAATCAATCCACCCTTCCCCTTCCCCAGTACCTCTATTTTTTTTCTTTAATTCCCTCAGAACCTTTAAAGACATTAAAATACTAAAGGGAGAGGGAGAGTTTTTAATAGTGTATCATCATATAGTTACTTCTAATTGCTTAAATAAATCTGCCTTTCTAGGTTCTTTTAGCTCTTGTGTTTCAATCCCAAAATTCCTAATCAACTTTTGTCTTTTTACTAAAGTTCCTGAAAGTCCTCTGTTCCATTAAAGAGCTGTGTTTTCCCCTTGAAGGATTATATCGCGCTTTCCTGGTTTATTGCACATCATGGAGGTGATGCCATGACATGCTAGTGAATTGGATTTAAGTGAAGGAAGGCTGCGACAAGTCAACAGCTTCGCTTTCTCCTCCACAGTCATTTGGGTCCAGTGGCCAGATGTTGATCAGGATAACTGGAGATGACCCAGGATGCAGTGGGAGACCTTGGCCTTTTTAAGCTAAGGTCTTTAACTGGTCTCAGTTTGATTGAGGTAATACCTTTTCAGTGGTTAAGGCTACAGAGAAATGAGGCAGAGAATGGCCTTTTTTACCTAATAAAAAAAAAATCAGTCTGGAAGGGGAAGACCCTCAGGATTTCTGTCCTGGAACAGAAACAATTGGTATTTACATTCACTCTGAGCTAATCAGGGCCCAAACAATGACCATGGGGGGCTTGGTCTGGGACCTATTGTTGGCCAATCAGTGAGAGTCAGAGTGATTTTGATTCTTGATGGTAAGTCTCTCTCTTTTACCTTTAGGAATGTGGAAGGAAGGAAACATTTTTAAAGTACCTGCTAATGTGCTGGGGACTGTACTAAGCACTTTATAAATATTACCTTATTTAAACGTTACAACAATTGTGGGAGGAAGGTATTATAACCGTTTAACAGTTGAGGAAACTGAGGTTAGATTTGAACTCAGGTCTCCTTGATTCCAGGTCCAGCATTCTATCCACTTTTGCCACCTAAGATTTCTTATTTCTGGTAAAAGCTGTCAGGTCTTGTGTGATCCTAACTTGAATTCCTAGGTAGTTGAGCCACTTTCTAGATTGGGGCAGCTCGGTGGTGCAGTGGATAGAGCACCAGTGCAGGAGTCAGGAGGGATCTGAGTTCAAATCTCACCTCAGACACTTGACACTCACTCGCTGTGTGACCTTGGGCAAGTCACTTAACCCCAATTGCCTCATCCTGGGTCATCTTTAGTCATCCTGATGAATATCTGGTCACTGGATTCAGATGGTTCTGGAGGAGAAGTGAGACTGGTGACCTGCACAGCCCTCCCTCACTCAAAACAAAGTCAAGTGCAAGACATGTCATCGTTTTTCTGATGGTGTGGTCTTCTTCAGCAACGAAGGACGAACACACACACTTTCTAGATGTTTATGGTAACTTTGCTGTGGGAGCTCTGGGTTTTGCCTATGACATTTCTAGGACTTTTCCTTTTGGGAGATGATTAGTAGGTTCTGTCTTTCTCCACTCTTCGTGGCCTTGACTGGACCCCAGAAATTATACGGGTAGGTGGTCATGATGTCAAGATGACTGATATAACAATATCAAGAAAAAGGTCCTAAAGTTTATTTGTTGTTTGAATTTGCTAATTTGATTCTTAATTCTCATATCTCAGTTTCCGGACTTCTAGGTAGAGTGAACAGGTTAATATTTATTCTGGGCCTTTTGCTCAGTACTTCATATCAATAGGCAATTTCTCAGTATGGAATAAGCCCTAACACATACAATTAAATGGATTCAGAAATGGTTGAATGGTTAGACCCAGAGTAGTTGCTTTTGGTGCAACATAAGTTAGGGGCATCTAGGTGGCACAGTGGATAGGCTGTTGGGCCTGGAATCAGGAAGACTAATCTTTGTGAGTTCAAATCTGGTCTCAGACACTTATTTAGCTGTGTAACCCTGGGCAAGTCACTTAACCCTATTTGCCATAGTTTCCTCATCTGTAAAATGAGCTGGAGAAGGAAACAGGAAACCACTCCAGCATTTTTGCCAAGAAAACCTCAAATGGGAGTCACAAAGAATAGAACACAAATGAAAAACTTATGAAAAACAATAAATTAGGAAGGGGGGATTTCTATGGAGTGCCTTGAGGAACTTGTTCTTGGCCCTGTTCTGCTTAAGATCGTTATCAACGACAGGTAAAGACCGAGATGCTGCGCTTACTGAGTTTTTAAAATTACCCAAAGATAGGGTGGGTAGCTAACTAACATAATGGATGGCAGAGCCAGAATCCAGAAAGCTCCCAATAGGTAGACCTTTGGGCCAAATCTAGGAAAATGAAATTTAGTAAACATCCATGCAAAGCCTTACTCTTGGGTCATAAGAAAATTGGCTTCATGGGAACAAGATAGACAACAGTTCTGAAAAACTGTTATTCTAAAACTGGGGGTTCTGGTGAACTGAAAACTCACTATGATTCAACAGCGTGATATATAGCAGTCATTCACCCACCCCTTCACCACCCAAAATGTGAGCATGGGTTATATTAAATATAAAGAAATGAGGAGGGAAGAGTACTTCTGTAAGGGCAGCTAGGTGGTGCCATGTAGAGAGTGCTGATCCTGGAGTCAGGAAGACCTCAGTTCAAATTTGATCTCAGACACTCACTAGCTGTATGACCCTGGGCAAATCACTTAACCCTGTTTGCCTCATTTTCCTGATCTGTAAAACGAGCTGAAGAAGGAACTGGCAAACCACTCTAGTATCCTTGCCAAGAAAACCTCAGACGGAGTTCTGAAGGGTCAGGCTTAACATGACTGAACTGAACTGAAATGACTGAACAGCAGTACCTGTGGTCCAATAACATCTATAGTGTTGGATTCAATTATGGATTTTTAGAATCTCTGGCTTTTAGAACAAATATGGATTTTTAGAGCAGACATTGGCAAACTGAAAAGCATTCAAAAGAGTGTGATTAGAGTAGTGAAGAACGATGAAGGACCTAAAAAATGTGCAATATTAGCAGTAGCAGGGCTGAATTCTGTTCCTACAGGCTCGCCAGATTCAATTGTTAAATTTTCGGTGTAAGCTGAATTGATACTTTATTATTGTGTTTATTGTCTAGACTTAAGAAAGTAATGGAGGGAATACTAATTATGCAGTTTAAACTTCAAAGCATGTCATGAATACGTTATTTTTTTTAAAAAGAGAGAGCCAATTGTTAAACAATTAGCAGCACAAACTCCTGCATCTAAGCAGTGGTAGGAGTTACAAGCAAGTGTAACATTCAGACCTAAGTGCTATTTCTGTATTTAGGATGGTTGGCATATGGAAGAAGGGAAGGGGAGGGAATAAGCATTTATATTGTATAGCTATGTGTCAGGCACTGTGCTGGGCACTTAAAAGTATAATCTCATTTAAGCAGAGGGATTAAATCAGGTCCATTTGACCCCAGAGAGTCCAATTAGAAGTAATGACTGGAAGTTTCAGAGAAGGAAATTGAAGATAGGTACATAGAGACACTTATCCACAACCAAAGCTATCCCAAAGTGGACCAGGCTGCCTTAGGAGCCAGGCTCATCCCTGCTTGGGGGCGGGTGGGAATGGGGAGCGGGGGAGTTGTATCTTTAGGTAAAGGCTAAATGAACTCACGTGTGAGTATTTTAGAATGAATGCTTGCTTAGGTACAGGTGGAGCAAGGTAACTTCCGAGGTCATTTTAAACCCTGAAATTCTATACGGTTTAATTTGCTGTTGGGACAGGAACTACTTTCTATTTTCTTGACAGAGCAATATAGACTTGTGCTTTAGAAGCTCTAAGACGACTAAAAAACTTTCTCTAAAAACTAGACCAGGAAAAAATATGTACTTATGTATATACAGATATGTGTATATGTTTATATATATATGTATATATACTGTTTGCTCTGTTACCATTCTTTTCTCCTACTGTGTCTCTATATTATTTTTATTTGTTGGCTCTTTTACTGTGACTTTGATCATATTTTATTTTTGCGGCATTAAAACTGTCTGTGGTAATTTGTCCCTTTTATATTTATTTTAAAATTTTTCAATTGACAGTCATTTTTAAGTTGACCTGCCCCTCCCACTAACCCCCATTAAGCACATTTTTTTAAACCCAAAAAACTTATCCCTTGATATATATCTGCATAGGTCGGCAAAGCAAATTTCCACAATAGCCATGGCTGACAACATATATTTCTTTTCTCTGTTGCATCACCACTCTGTCAAGGAAGTGAGTGATGTGTTTCTTTTCATTCTTTTGGGCTTGTGGTTTATTATTGTGTTGACTAACATTCTAAATTCCTTTCAAGTTGTTTTTTTCTCTAGAATGTTACTATCATCATATAAATTGTTCCCCTCTTGGAAAATTCTTACTTGCTACCTTGAGGGCAGGATGAGGGGCAACAGTTCAACTGATCTGAGAATCCAAAGAAGGGCTTGACCACCTTAAACTGTGGTAACAATAGATGGCCCCATAATGCACAGAGAGCTGACCTTGGAGTCGGGAAGACCAAAATTCAAATATGACCTCAGATACTTCCTGTGTGACCTTGGGCAAGTCACTTTAACCTCTGTTTGCCTCAGTGTCTTTATCTGTAAAATGATCTGGAGAAGGAAATGTCAAAACTATTTCAGTATCTTTGTCAAGTAAACCCTAAATGAGATCCTGAAGAGTTGGGCGCTACTGAACAACAGACAACAATTTTTATGAAAAACATAAGGAGGGGTTTTATTCAATTTTCAAGTTCAGTATAAGTCACAGATTCTAGTTATTGTTTCCTCCATTTTACAGATGAGGAAACTGAAGCAGGCTGAGTGACTTGATCAGGACCAAACAGCTAGTAAGTGTCTATGGTCACATTTGAACTGAGGTCTTCTTGAATTCAAGTCCAATACTCTATCTACTGTACCAGCAGGCTGACTTTAAAAATAATTTACATAGTGTAGGTGTTAATTCCTCCCAAAATATTGGATAAAATTTACCTATAAATCCACCTACACCAAAATGTTTTCCCTTCTCTGTTAGCTCCTTTTTTATTCAATATTTTTCTTCTGAAATTGGGTTAAGATATTTATTTCAAGTTCTGTTTGTTTTGACATTATATTGCCATGAACTATTATATATTTTAAAAAATTCTTGATTTTGCTAGCATGTAATTATGCATAGAAAATTCTGATAATTTTATTTCACCTTTGTTGTGATCTCATTTTTCCTTTTTTATTTTGTCAATTTGATTTTCCTTTCTCTCTTTATAAAATCATGTTTATTGATTTTATTACTAATGTTTATCAATTTTATTGGTCTTTTCAAAGAACTAGATTTTAGATTTGTTAATCATTTCTATCAGATTATTTGCTTTCCATTGTATCTATTAATATTTTAATATCAATACATACAATATATAACATCTAATATTCATATTTGTTTTTTCAAGATTTAAATTTAAATTTTTTATTATGCTAAAATTGATAATCATTAAAAAATATCATTATTTCTTTATACGAAGAACAGAAAAAGAGGAGCACAGTGTATGACGCCCCCATTTCAGGAGTGTTTCCTTAGTCCCTCCTTAACTACCAACTAGCACTCCATTTAGCTAGTTATTGTTACATACAATATATATGTGTGTATGTATGTATGTATATGTACATATGCACATAATTTCAATACATTAGGTCCAGAGCTATCCTACTTGTCTGTTTCTGCCTCCGGACCTCATGCAAGGTAACTTCCATACATTTTAACATTTTTTTTTGACATTTCCCTCTTTTTCTTTTTGACATTTCTATGTAGTTCTTCTCCCTCCATCATTCCCCTCCCCTACGAAAATCCCCAATCTCTCAAACAAGGAAGTACAATCTAGCAAAACAAGACTACACATAGGTGCTATCTGAAAATGTCTTATTCAGCATGGATAGGCCATCATCTCTCTGTCAAGAAGTAGGAAGTGTACTTAACCATCAGTCTTTTGAAGTTGTGGTTGGTCACAGTTTTTAAATCTTTCAAAATTATTGTCTTTTATAACATTACAGTTCTACAGATAAACTTTCTGATTTTGTTCATTCTTTTCTGCATCAATTTTTACAAGTCTTCCACAGTTTCTTTGACTCCATTTATTTCTTCCTTTGTAAGGGTACCATACTATTCCATTAATTCATATGCCTTGATTTGAAATCAGCCATTTCCCAGTTGATGGAAGCTCCCTGAGTTTTCCAGTTCTTTGCTATAATAAAAAGTGCTGTAATGATTATTTTTGTACATGTAAGTCCTTCCCCTCTTTCTTTGATCTCTTTGTGAAATGACATTGGTCAAAGAGTATCAATTAATTATTAAGCACCTCCTACATGCCAAGAAATGTACAAATACAACAAGTGAAATAATATCTACTTGTAGGAAGCTAACATTTAAATGTTGCATTTTAATAAAATAGCCCTACATATCAGCATATGTAAAATAAATGGAATAAATACAAAGTAGTTAAATATAAGGTAGTTTGAGAGGGAGGGTACTAGTAACTAACAGTTACTGGAGAGCAGGAAAGTCTTCACTGTGTTTTCAAGGAAGAGAGGGAGGGATTCTGTGGCTTGGAGATGAGGAGGGCGTGCCTTCCTGAAATGGGGGACAGACAGTTCTAAGGATAATTACATATGGAACTTCAAAGGTTGTGTCTGTGTGCAAGGAAAAGAGATAAGGTCAGCCTGGCTGAAACACAGAGTATGGGAAGGGAAATCATGTACACAATGAGATTAGAAAGGTTGGGAAGGAGATTGGGAAGGACTTTAAAAGGTAAATAAAGGAGTTTATTTTGATTCTAGAGGTAATAGGAAGCCACTGGAGTTTATTGATTAGGAGGAAAAGACTCCCCAACATGCATTTATGGACACAGGCTCACCAAGCCTCCACTTAAATTGTCAATAAGTAGCACATATTCTATGCTCCTATTAAATAAAAACTTTTTAGGTCACTGCTCTAGTTAATTTATTCTGGTATTTAATGTGTTATGTGGATTTCTGTACCTGTTCTTGAAATAATTCCATAAAAAACATTTCCATGATGTAAAGTCTCTAATTCAGTGCTATTACAATTTCTTTGTACGTCCTATCAATCAACCAGCATGTGTGTGTGTGTGTGTGTATATATATATATATATATATATACGTATATATATATATATATATATATACATATATATACGTATATATATATACATATATATATTTTTTTCCCCCAAGAGCTTTACTTTGCTTTATTAGACACCTGGGATGACATAGGAGTTTGCAGATATAGTCCTGACAAGTTGTGAGCTGTTGCCAAGTGAGATTCGCATTTCTCTTGTGCAGAGAGGTGAAGGATCACAATGGTTGATATTTTATTATATTGTTTAGTACTCCAAGCCGGTGAGTAGTCTAACTTTAGGCTTAACAACACTTTCTACCAGTCATCTGCTTTTAGCATGCATATACAGTACATTACAGCCACTAAGTCTTTGTAGCATGAAGTCCAACCTTCCCATATAAACATTATGGACTCCAGTTCATTTCTTGACATATTGACAATAAGCAGCCTTATCTGGATCTGGACACTTGACAGCTAAACTTGACCTAAACAGTGAAGGAATAGGGTCTATATTGTAGTCTTTTGTCAGTCATCACTGTGCAAAGTTTACTTGAACATTTTATGCCAACTTCCACTCAAGTTGAAATATATCTTATTATTTCTTATCAGTGTTATTTGTTTAGTCATTCGATGACATTTATTCATGCTTGATGTGTCTACTGTCCCTGCTTTAAAGACACTTATGATTCAATTACCTGGATGACAGTGAGGGGTGGGAGGTGATTCAGTAAAGTGGGTCAAGAAGACACATCTTTTTTAAAACTTTCTATAAGATCAGAGCATGTATCATTAAAGTAGAGTGATTTAGTTCTAGAAGTTTCAATGTGACTTTTTTTTTAAAGTTACTAGATATATGAAACTTCTTAATGAATTTGTCTAATTGGACTGCATTTCCAGAGTCCAGTAGAATTTCTGTCCCCATTCAATCATATTTGTCCACACTGCAATTCATAGGGTTTGTGATCTAGTCTACCCGGCTTACAGAGACATATCTTGAATGCAAAGTTGCAAAGTAGGAGAATATTGACAGTAGGTAAAGGAGAAAGGTCTGGATAGAGGGAATGTCCTTTCAAAGGCAATCCTACTTTTGAATAATTTATTCACACTTCAAAATGAAAAAAAGATGGAGTAATCCACCCTTCTTTCTTTTCCTTTAAATAGCATGTATATATTAAATGCCCATGGAATCCGGCACTTATTTTATCTTGTATGTGCTAAGATGACTGCAGGTAGTGCCTTTATTTTTGCGATACCCCATCTACCCCCTGTCCTGCTTTCTTCTCTTATTACCTCAATCCTGCCTAATCAAACTTCTTTCATTCATCTTTGATTTTAAGTGGGACACAGTCAGATTGTAGCATTGTTTTTCATCCTTCGTACTTGACTAGGACCGATGACATTACAATATTGGGGTCAAGGTACAGTGTGTTCAGCTTTGGCTGATTAGTCCAATATGAGCACGGAAGGCTCCACCATCTGTCAGGTACAGATAGTCCTTTTGGCGATGTCTCTAGATTTACTCATGTTATGTTTTCTTTTGTACTATTGCAATTCTGCTTTGCTCATAGAGCATAATACATTTGATCTGGGTATGCCATGTTTGGTGGTCCTGTACCAGCATCTCTCATTTCTCATAATTGATTCTAAAGGTTTTCAGAGAGACCTTGAGAATGTCCTTGTACCATTTTTTCCTACTTCCATATAAGTACTTGCCTTGTGTGAGTTCTCCATAAAATAATCTTTTAGGTAAATGTACATTTTGGCATTCAGGCTTTGTGGCCAGCCCATCAGAGCTGCACTTTCTGCAGTAGAGTTTGATTATTTGGCAGCTTAGCTTGAGAGAGGACCTCAGTGTCTGGTACCTTATCTTGCTAGGAAATCTTCAGAATCTTTCTAAGTCAATTCAAACAGAAGTGATTCAGGTTCCTGCCATGGCACTGGTAGACCATCCAGGTTTCACGAGCATACAACAATGAGCCCAGAACAGCAGTTCTGTAGAACTTCAGTTTAGTAGGCACTCTCATACCTCTTCTCTCTCCTTTCGGAGCCTTCCAAACATTAAGCTAGCTCTGGCAATGTGTATTTCAACCTCATCATTGATGTGTACATTCCTGGAAAGTATACTGCCAAGTTAAGTGAACTCATCTACAGCATTCAAAATTTCTCTATTTGCTGTAACTGACAGCTGTACATATGGATCATGTGGTGCTGACAGGTAGAGAACCTCTATTTCCTTGGTGTTGATTATCAGTCCAAAATTAACACAAGTGACAGAGCATCAATCCTTACTCTATTACATCCCTGCCTCAGAAGCTACACTGAGTGCACAATCATCAGCAAACAAAAAGTTTCCCACCAACTCTCCCTCCACCTTAGTTTTGACTTGTAGATTTTTCAAGTCAAATTGTTGAATAGTGCAGTAACTGACCTTGATATTGTTTCTGTCCTTGTTGAAGGCATCCTTTGCCTCTCCTACTCATTGAGAAGGCAAGCAAAATGATACCCATTGTACATGTGAAGTCATGTGAAACATATTTCTATATTAGCCATATTGCAAAAAAAAAAAGCAAGAAAAATAAAGTGAAAAAATGCTAGAAAGGAGAGTGATAATGGAAGACATGGTAACTATTCTCAAATATATGAATGTCTGTCATAAGGAAAAGCAATTAAATCCGGTATGCTTGGCAGCTAGATGCCTCATGAGAAGGTAAATGCCTCATCTTGGGAAAGGTTTGAGCAAAGAATGGATGGACGTTTGTTAATGATATTCAAGAGCGGATCCATCAAGTAGTGGATTGAACTCAATGACCCTTCCACTACTAAGATTTTGGGACCTATGACTTTCTTAAGGTCACATAGCTATTAAACAGAGGGTCAGATTTCCTGACTTCTAGTCCAGCTCTATTTTTTTTACACTATGATGTAGAAATGACAGCCAGCATAAAAACTGTGAGGATGCTATATGCATAAAAGTATCTGACAGATCTAATTAAGAGGGCTCTGAACAAGAAAAAAAAAGGGTAGGGTGAGGAGAAGTGTATCAAAGTACCCGAATATAGTTTTGAATTCTAGAAGGCAGCTGGTAAGACATGGGAAAAAAAGTTGGGGTGTACTGGAGCTAGCTCAAATCACTTTACTGGAGTCAATTGTTAAATTTTTAGTGTGAGTGCTTACACCTTGGGAATTGGCAAATGCTACAAATCAGGCTTCATTTATTGTTTTGATGATTGTCTAATTATAAGAAAGTGATGGAGAAGATATTAATGCAAATTAAACTTCAAGTGTGACATGGGAATATTCTTTTTGTTTGTTTTTGTTTGGAGAGCTGTTTGTTAAACATTTACCAGCACACTCCTGAAGAGAATACTCAATAATCCCAAAAGAAGAGGAACACAAACTATATTTATAGGCTTAGATGGCCTACTATACTATAAAGAAAACTCAATAGGGAGACAGAAGGCTTGGGTTCAAATATTACTTTTGTCAATTAATAGCTGTGTGACCTTAAGTGAGTCACTTACATTCCCTAAACCTCAATTTCTTCAGTTACAAAGGGGAGGAAGTACTTTCATTTTTTGTTGCACATTGAGTGATTTGAGGGGATTAGGACAGCAAGCGATTAATTATGGGAACTAAGTGAAGAACTACACTGACTCTGTCTTGTGACTCAATTTAGGATCTATCTCAGTCCCTTTTTTTATTCAGTTACGGGTTTAGTCCAACTTCTGCCTTGTGAGAAAACTATTCAGTTTTGGGAATTGGGAGAAAACATTATTGCGTTGTTTGAATCTAGCCCTGTGCAGATGGGAAGCTAGACCACTTCTCTCTGCTGTTTAGAGACCCTAAACTAAGGACCTTAAACCTAATCAGATCTGAAGATTGATGCAAGGAATTTTCCCATAATTGCACATGTCAAGCCGCTAAAAATTTCATTTATCTTATCTGAAAACTGGCCTGATACTGGTCAATCACTTACTATTTCCATGCTCCTTTGATGGTTTACAGACTCTTAGAGGGAGTGGGGCATATCTTTTTGAATTCAGGGAATTGCATCAACCATTGGTTAATAGGATGAAAAAAGAGAAAAGAAGATCAAATTAGTTGTATCAAAAATGAAAAGAGTGAGTGAATATATGACTAATGCAGATGAAATGAAATAAGTGATTAGGAATATTTTGCCCAATTATATGCCAATAAATTTAACAATTTAAGTAAAATGGAAGAATATTTACAAAAAATAAACTGCCTAGATTAATCAAAGAGGAAACAGAATATCTAAATAAACCTATTTTAGAAAAAAGAAATTGAACAGGCCATAAATAAACTTCCTAAGAAAAAAGCATCCAGACCAGATAGATTTACAAGTGAATTCTACCAAACATTTAATGATTAATTCCAATATATTAACTATGTTATCTGGAAAATAGGCAAAGAAAGAGTCCTACCAAACTTCTTTTATGAAAGAAATATGGCGCTGATACTTAAACCAGGAAGAGCAAAAACAGAAAAAGAAAATTATAGACCAATTTCATTAATGAATGTGGATGCAAAAATTCTAAATAAAATACTAGCCTGGATACTACAATAATATATCAGAAAGAAATTTACATGATGACAAAGCTGGATTATACTAGGAAAGCTGGGATGGCTTAACATGAGGAATACTATTAATGTGATTGATTACATCAATAACAAAAGTAATAAAAAAAATTATACCAATAGATGCAGAAAATATTTTTGACAAAATACAATACTCATTCTTATTAAAAACACTCAAAAGCATAGGCATAAATGGATTTTTCCTTAAAATGATAAGAAGCATCTACCTAAAATCATCATCAAACATTATCTGTTATGGGGATAAGCTAGAAGCCTTCCCAGTAAGAACAGGAGTGAAACAAAGATGTCCAGCATTATTCAATTTTGTATTAGAAGTGCTAGAAATAGCAGTAAGAGAAGAAAAAGAAATAGAAGGAATCAGAATGGGCAATGAGGTAACAAAATTATCTCTCTTTGTAGACAATATTATGATACACTTGGAAAATCCTAAAGATTCAACTAAAAACTAGTTGAAACAATCAATAGTTTTAGCAAAGTAGTAAAATACAAAACCAAATCACATAAATCATTAGCATTTCTATGTATCACCAACAAAGCACTATAAGAAGAAATAGCAAGAAATAGCTCATTTAAAATAATTGTAGACATGTCTGCCAAGACAAACCTAGAAACTAAATAAATATAATCATAAAACACTTTTTATACAAATAAAGTCAGATTTAAACAATTGGAGAAATGTTGTTCATGAATGGGCAGAGCCAATGTAATGAAAATGACAATGCTACCTAAACTAATCTACTTATTCAAATTAAATTACCAAAAAAAAAAAACCCCAAAGACCACCCTACTTTATTGAGGTAGAAAAAATAGTAATAAAATTCGTAAAAGGTCAAGAATATTAAAAGAATTAGTGAAAGAAATATGAAGGAAGGAGATTTAACAGTACCAGATATATTGATAAGGCAATAATTATCAAAATTATCTGGTATAGGCTGAGAAATAGAAAGATGGAGCAGTGGAAAAGAATAGACATACAATACACAGTAGTAAATGGTTATAGTAACCTTGGGGAACAAAAGTGAAGGTTTAAAATTTTGGGATAAGAATACACTTTTTGGCAGAAATTGTTGGGAAATGGAAAGCAGTCTGGCAGAAATTAGATATAAAGCAATATTTTACACCATTTACCAAGATAAGATCCAAATGGATACATGACATAGATATAGAGGGAGATATCATAAGAAAACTAGAAGAACATGGAACATATTACCTATTAGACTTATGGATAGGAGAATTTATGGATAAATAAGAGATTTATCTTATTTATGCATAATTTTGATTACATTAAATTAAAAATTAAATTTAAATTAAAAAGGTTTTGTACAAATAAAACCAACATAGCCTAGATTAGAACGAAAGCAGAAAAATGGGGCAAAAATTTTATACACAGTTTCTCAGATAAAAGTCTCGTGTATCAACCATATAGAGAATGGTTAAATTTATAAGAATATGTCATTCCCCAACTGATAAAAGGTCAAAGGATATGAGCAGGTAGCTTTTGAGGAAGAAATCAAAACTATATAGTCATATGAAAAAATTATCTAAATCATTTTTAAATGGAGAAATGCAAATTAAAACAACTTTGAGATATAATCTCACACTTATCAGTTTGACTAAAATGATGGAAGGAGAAAATGATAAATGTTGGAGAGGATGTGGAAAAATTGGGACATTAATATGCTGTTGGTAAAACTGTGAACTGATCCAACCATTTTGGAGAGCAATCTGGAATTTTGCCCAAAGAGCATAAAAAAATTGCATATACCCGTTGACTTGGCAATAACACTATTAGATCTGTTTCCCAAGGTGATCAGGAGAAAAGGAAAAGAATCTATATGTCCTAAAATATTTGTAGCAACTCTCTTTGTGATGGCAAAGAATTAGTAATTGTGGGGATACCCATCATTTGGGATATGACTAAACAAGTTGTAGTACATGATTGTGATAGAATACTACTGTGCTATAAAAAATGATGAGCTGGTTGATTTTTACAAAACATGGAAAGACATGTATGAAATAAAAAATGAAGTGAGCAGAATTAAGAGAACATTGTATATATATATATATATATATATATATATATATATATATATATATATATATACAGTAACAGGAATGGGTTTGAAGAATAATTATAAACAACTAAGTTATTCTGAGTATTATAAATACTTGGGTCAACTATAAGGGACCTACGAAGGAAGATACTATCTACCTCTAGAGAAAAAAACCTTATAAATACAAGGATATATAGTATGATTTTACACATATCAATCTGCGTCAAATGGTGACCTTCTCTGATGTGGGGTAGGGAGGGATGGAGGCAATTTGGAACTTAAAATGTAGCCAAGAAAAAAGTAAAGAAATTTAAAAAAAATTGTACCTATCAAGCAAGCCAACATGCAAACAAATATATGCAGAGCAAGCTAAAGCCAGGTAGAATAGGAAATAATTTACAGAAGCAAGGCACTAGAATTTAGAGGGGTTGGGAAAGTTTTCCTGTAAAGGAGTGGAAGCCAGTGAGGTCAGTAGGCAGAGTTGAAGGAAAGTGTTCCAGGCATGGGGTACAGTCAGAGAAAATGCCAGGAGACGAGATAAAGTGTTTTGTTCATGAAACAGTGAGGAGGTGGATGCCATTGGATTGTGATCATGGTGAGGAAGGAACTGTGCAAACCATGGGATTTGTTATTATTATTTCACAAGCCAGAACATTAAGCATGAGACTATAGCTTCAGGAGAAGAAGGAAATACATTTTTATCAAATGTCTGTATGTTCCAGGTGCTATGCTAAGTGCTTTACAAATATTATTGCACTTGATTCTCCTATCGGGTTGAGGGATAGGTAATATTATTATTCCTATTTTATAATTGATAAAACTGAGGCAGACAGAGCTAAGTGATTTGCCCAAGGTCATACAGCTACTTAATGTCTGAGGTTGTATTTGAACTTGAGTCTTTCTGACTCCAGGTCCAGCATTTTTTTGGTAAATAGGAGACTGTAGGTATTTGAAAGATTATTCTGAAAGAGCATTAGATTTATTTTGCTTGAGAGTACAAGGCAGAACCAATAGGTAGATGTTTGAGGCAGGCATATATTAATTCAACATTACAGAAAAAAAATTTTTTTTTTTGAAGAATTACATTTGTCTCCAGGTGGAATATCATGCTTTGAGTGATCAGAAGGCAGGATATCCCTGTGTCAAGGACAGTTCTCAGGTACTGATTCCTAGCTTTCCTCTGACACTAGGACTGCCTTACTCTCTGTTCCACATTGGTTGAAATATATTTTTTCATTTTGCAGTTGTATCAGTTAAGAGACAGGGATCAATATATTTCACATCTGGTAAGAAAATTCTATAGGCTTAACAGTCCATTCTGACACCAATAAGTTAAGATTTAGGTTTGGATCCATGGCTGGGAGACTGGGTTCCAATCCTAAGAGCGAATGTATTCATGCTTTCATCAAGTCCATTGACCTTTATTTCCTTTCCAAAGTAAAGGCCCTCCCCGCTTTTTCTGCACCTTTCATCATATACTTCCCCCCACCCCTTTTCCCACTTACCATTGATCTAGTGGAAGTTTATTGGACGAGGCCCAAGTAATCTTTCTGTTTTATGATTCTGACCTTTTTATGAGCAAACACATGGAGTGGACTTTGGCTCGTCTTCTTCCATTCTGAGGCTTCTGTTCATGGTTTGCTAATATATGTGTTCTCTGAGCCCTGGGAATGAATGTTGGGCAGTGCCAGGGACGTGGGTGGAGTAAAGCTGACTGAGGGAACCAGCTGGAGATTGTCTTTTCAGATTTCCATTTTTCTTTATAATCTCAAGTCCAAAAGTAGTGAGTGTGAGAGAAATGGGCTTGAGGTGAGGGGGTCATGAAGAGGTTAGTGCTGGGTCTGACTCTGTGGTCCCTCCTCCTTTATTTCCAGGGATGGGGGTGGACTTTACCTCAAAACAAGGCCTGTTCCAAAGACCACTATGGGATCAGTGTATTGATGATGAATAATTCAGCCTTCCCAGAGCCACTGGAAAATCTGAGAAGAGCTATGGACATGAGCTTGGAAATGGTGAAAAACCTGCTTAGAGAAGGTAAATATACAGTGAAAGGATCTGCTCCATTTTCCCCTTACTAGTGTTATGGTCTGGGATATAAATAACTTCGAAAGATTCTGATTGGATCCTCTAGTCTTTTTTCTTACTCCAATTTTTCTAAGTCTCTGATGACCCTTTTGTGTCAAGATAGCAGACCCACGGGGGGGAAGAGTAATTTATAAAACTGATCACATAAATTTTATCTACAAAAGACCTATCCATAGGAAACAAGTTGCCCCAAGAAATAGTACAACGCTGACATGACCATGGTATGCCTGACTTTATAGGCATTTTCCCTGTTTTTCTTTTTAAAAATAATTTTTTTTGATATCTTTTTATATCACATACATTTCCTCTTGTATCCTGCTCCTACTCCCTCTGAGGGAACCATTCTATATAACAAAGATTTTTCTTAAAGAAAAAAAGAGAAAGAAGAAAAAATTCTTTATTGATCTTTTTTGGCAGAGGCAGAGATGTTTTGTGCTTTTAGAGATTATCTGTTGAGTTCAGTAGACCAATGTGGGGTACAACATTCCTAAATTTTGGTTTCCTTTGGGGCTCTTCCTTAGAAATTTGCTGGTAAAATGTATTGTAATTGTTATCCTTGGGAGTTGAACATCTAATACAAAGAAACTTTCATTCATTTTATGTTGTTTTTCTTTTGTAGGATTGAATGTACTTTGTTTCTATAGTTTTAAGATGGTTGCACATTCTAAATTATTGATTATTATGTAATTACTGCTTATCAGCTCAGATGTGTCCAGAAATTCAACTTAATTTGCACTTATTAAGTGCCCATGCTTTACCAGGGTCTGGGAAGTGCTAGGAGCTGGAGCTGCAAAGACAAACATATCCTCAAAAGGCTTGCATTCAGTCGGGGAAAACAATATATACTTGGATAATTAAGGTGGAATTGAATCCTATTCATTAACTTAAGACAATTCAAGTATAGGGCATGTGGCAAACAATAAAAATAAAACAGAAAAAAAAATATAAATGGTGCCCACCATTCCATTGAGGGGCAGACATGAACATAAGATGGATGAGGAGAAATGCGAATCTCCCTCTTGCTCATACATAGCTTTTCCAGACACAGGACTTCTGCTGCCTCTACCCTTTCAGGACAGAATGAGGGGAAGGTATGAGTGTGGGTGATGGAGGAAACTCTAGAAGAGAGAGATAGCAAAGGAAGGGATAGCCATTCCCACTTTGGAATTTTATCCCAACCAACCCAGCCCTTGGAGGCAAACCTTCATCTCAAAGTAATTTACCAGCTTACTGATATGTCTTTCCTACATTGTTAGAACATGAACAGGTCTGTTCACCTTGGAGACTTGGTACAGAAAGTAGTAATTTTGACTCTACAAGAATTTTGTTTTATATAAAGACTTTAGAGTGCAACCCTTGCTTAATGTGCAACCCCACTATAAATATAAACATACATACAAAGTCAATACACAATAATTTGTGGGGGCTGAGGGAGCACTATTAAGTTAAGGGAACCAGAAAGAAGCAAAAAATATTCCAAAAGGCAAAGGTGAGGAGGGAGAGCACTCTAAAGGCAGTGGAACTGCAAAGAAAGAATGCCACATATGGGGAAGATCTTTTTATTGTCATATTTTCTTAAGGGAAATTTACAATGAGGAAACTATGACCTGAGAGATGAAATAACTTATTCAAGGTCACACAGCTAGTAAATAGTTGGCTATCTCTCTGTTTCTCTCTGTCTCTGTGTGTTTCTCTCTCCTTCTCTCCCTCCTGTTCTCCACTACATTACCTGTAGTGTAATGTCACCATACCGGTCTCATGGATTGCTCCCTACTACCATATTCCTATTTCTCCCCTGCCAGCCATCTTAGCTCCAATCTGCTAGGGTACAATGACTAGAAAGCCCCTTTTTGATAAGGATAGTTTTCTGATCTTTTATTATAGCCAGAGTATGACACAGCAAACAAAATAGTATTCTGATGCCAACTCTAGGATTCTTTTTATTATATAATTATTAAGTTGAACATCAGGTATGCCCAGAAACTCAACTTAATTAGAGTTTATTAAGTGCCCATGATATGCTATGCACACGTACAAGGAAATCAATAAAGAGAGATTCATGGAAGGTAAATTATGCAAAATTATTTGAAAAATTGCAAATTTCAAATTATTAAACAGTTATTAAAGATCATTGAGTTTAATTCTCCTTAATTTACAGATTAAGAAACAGGTCAGATATAGTTCAACCAGGGAAGAATACAAAAGAATTATTCCCTCTCTTGCTCCAGACATTGTGTATCTTTCAAAGAGATATAAACTAAAATAACACTATTTTTTTAAATTGACCACCATGTTATGTTAAACTGTTGATTCTTACTGAGGTTTCAGTCCATTAAAATTATTTTCCACAGTAACTTTTATCTAGCTATAATTCCTCCAATCTATGTTTACGATGTTGATTTTTGAACCCAGGAGCACAATGATTTTCCTGAGCCCAAGATCCCTAATCTTTATAGTTGACATCTATTTTTTCCTCAGGACTACAGAACAAGTAGTAATTCTTAGGACTATTGTCAGTGTAACACCAAGGGTATTCTCTATCATGTGGGTCCCTCAGAAAAATTACTCCATATTCAGATTATATATTCAGGTTTTTTGGTATCTACTTAAAATCAAAGCTCACAAGTTTCTACCAGTGTTTTTACTTTAACTAGATCAATCAAGAGACATAATAGTTCAAAGCAAATTTCTTTGATGAAATAGTAATGGAAACCCCCTCCCTGCATAAACCTGAAACATCCTCCCCTATAAATAGATTGGACACATGCCTGGCCAAGTTACATGTATGGGACAGCACACCTGAAGGGATCACGTATCGCCAGAGTACATGTGCAGAGGGGCAGCCCAGGCTGCTAACACTGCAGAGCAGTAGATAGCTTTTAGTGATGTCATTATACTGTTCTCTCTTCATTTGCTCTGTGTTAAGTGCCTGCTCTTGCTGATCCTCCTTCTAGGTGTTGGGCAGCTAGGTGGTGCAGTGGTTAGTGCACCAGTTCAGGAGTCAGGAAGAGCTGAGTTCAAATCACCTCAGACACTTGACACTCACTAGACACTTGACACTCACTAACTGTGTGACCTTGGGCAAGTCACTTAACACCAACTGCCTCATCCTGGGTCATCTCCAGTCATCCTGATGAATATCTGGTCACTAGATTCAGATGGCTCTGGAGGAGAAGTGAGGCTGATGACCTGCACAGCCCTCCCTCACTCAAAACAAAGTCAAGTGCAAGTCATGTCATTATTTCTCTGATGGCATGGTCTTCTTCAGCAATGAAGGATGAACACACACCTTCTAGGTGTTATGTTACGTTTCTGTTCTTCCTAGGTGGGTATGGTGTCTTAGCTGTTTTCTCTGACTATTTGTCTCTGAATCTGTCTTCTCTTCTCTACACTACATATGTCACTGCAGTGGTCACATACATTGCCTCCTACTATCATACTCTTGACTTCATGTCTACCTATCCCACAACCCTTGACAGACATCTCAACTTCAATCTGCTAGGATGCAGTGACTAGAAAGCCTCTCTCTGATAAGGGCAACATATAGATCTTTTGTCAGAGTCAGAGGTTATGATGCACAGATAACAAAATTCAGGTAAAATATCCACAGGCTAAGCTGAAATCATTTATTTTTATCTCTGCCTCTAGACTTGAATCACAGTCATTTGTCCCAACCAGTTATCTGATTTATTTGTTGTTCAAATGAATTTGAGCCATAATGAAAACTTAGAGAAGGAGGCAAAATATTGTACTCTACTCATTTGGCTGGTGCTCCTAAGAACTAAAGCTTTGGTGCTATATTTTGGCCAGCAAACCACCTTGCCATCTCATAATATTAGCATCTCCTAATATTAGCAAACAGAAATGACGTTAATTTTCTTTTTTTTTTCTCCTTATTTCTGGATAACAGACATAAATGTGATCATCTACTATCACTACTCCTTAACTCCAATATACAAGATAAATGACTGCTCTAGTAGCACCTGTGAAGGCTTGAGTGTTCTTAAGGCTATCAGAGTAAGTATGGAAACCTTACTGTATTTTGATAGAAATAACTTGTTATCTATCAGTAAAAGGTAAATTTTCATGGCATCAGGTAGGTATATTTAACTCACACTTTCCTTACCTACATCTTTCTTAAGGTAGCTCACTGATTACAGGATAGAACAAGGGTCTACTGTATATTTATCCTCAATCTCTTACTATTTCAGATATGAATAGAGTCCTTTTCCTATGTCTAGCTATGGTTAGTCAGAGGTCCAAGGGAGAATACCAACTGTTCAATACTTCTTCTCTGATTTTGATGTGTAGTGAAATCATTTTATAATATCTCTTTAAACATTTGTTAAGTTTTATCTTTAAACATTAGTTTAAGATGATTTGTTTTGTTGTACACAGCAACATAGTGTGTGAAGAATTTTTATGGTAGACTTAGTACTTCACTGCAATGCAGGGACTTAAAAAATTCCCAGTGGACTCTTGAGGCAAAATACCTTCCACATTCAGAGAAAGAATTATGGAATTCGATTGCAGAATGAAGCAGACCATTTTCTTTTGTGTTATATTCTGTTTTGTTTTATGATTTCTCTCATGCATTTTAATTCTTCTATGCAGCATGATTAAAGTGAAAACGTATTTAATGGGAATGTATGTGTAGAACTTATATAAAATTGTATGCCGTCTTAGGGAGGGAGTAGGGAGGGAGAGGGGAAGGAGGGGAAGAAATGGGGGAAGGAGGGGAAGGGAGGGGAAAGAATGTAAGATATATGGAAGTGATTGTAGAACACTGAAAACTAATAAAATAATTTAATTAAAAAAAAGATTTGTTTTGTATAAGCTACTGACTGACCCTTTAGAAGAGTTTCTTGTATATTAAAAACTGAGATTTTTTGAGTCTTTAGGTTTATATCTGGGCTAAATAAAGTTTCTGGTTGCTAAAGACACCATTGTATTAAATAAACACAATGTTTTCCACTAAGGTCCTACTTTAATGCTTCATTTTAATATGGAAGTAAGAGAGTTCTCAAAGGCTATGCTAACTCAGTGTTAGCTCTGTCAAGTCCAACCAAGCTTCCCAGACTTTGTTTACTGTCATCAAAGGAACAGACCAGCTAAGAGCAATAGCTCATTCCCAGAAGGTTAGTCACTTGGTAATGAATCTTTTCGGACCTAGCAACTCATGGAGACTATCTACTGAAGGGCAGAAGTATTGCATTCTCCACTGATGGGATAGCAAATACCATAGTTAACGATGGGACTCCTGTTGGCTTCTGATCACAATGGAGGGGCAGTGATGTAAAGCAATCCCTCAATCAAGAAGCATTTATAAAGTACCTACTATGTGCCAGACACAGTGGATACAAACACAAAAGTGCTATAGTCCCTTCCCTCAAGGATCTTACATCCTATTGGGAAAAGCAACATGTGCACATATAGATATGTACAAAATATGTATAAAGTCAATACAATGTAATCTGGGGTGGGGAAGTATTAGCAGATGGGGCAATCAGAAAAGGCTTTATGTAGGCAGTAGTACAGAAGGGCAGGTAGGTGGCTCAGTGGATAGAGCTCTGCACTGGAAATCAGTAAGACTCATCTTCCCAAATTCAAATCTGGCTTTAAACACTTACAGCTGTGTGACCCTGGGCAAATTACGTAATCCTGCCTACCTCCATTCCTCATCTCTGTCTACCTCAGTTCCTCATCTCTGTCTATCTCAGTTCCTTATCTATAAAATGAATTGGAGAAGGATATGACAAAACACTTTAGTATCTTTGCCAAGAAAACTCTACATGATGTCCCAAAGAGTCAGACATGACTGAAAAAGTGACTGAACAAAAGCACTTAAGATGAGCTTTGAAGGAAGCAAGAGACTCTAAGAGATGAAAGTGAAGAGGGAATTCATTTCATGTTTGATAATGGAGTCAAGAGAAAGAATATTGGCAAATTACTTCTTTTTAGAAGAGAATGTAAAATGGTTTACCCCATGTGTGGGGAAGCTGGGACCTTAAGACCACATGTATCCTTTTAGGTCCTTAAGTTCAGCCTTTTGACTGAATCAAAATTTTACAGAACACATCCTTTTATTTTTATTAATACATTGTTATTCACCTTTATATTTATATTTTATTTTAAAAATGAATGTATTTAAAATACCAAAGAATAAAATAAGTTTCAATGAAATAATCCTCCCACAATTAGAACATTAGTAAATCATAAGGGATAAATTGACCGGTGCTGCACTCACTATTTAGTTCTAACTTTCCCACTTGACAAATGCCACTAATACACAAGACTAGTTGACAAGAGTTTATGGAGATCAAGTATGCAGTCTCTTATCAGCTTTTGACAATGGTGCACTGTGTTCCTGTTGGAAGTGGAATTTGTGAATAGTTGCATGACTTGACAGTATTTTTTAAATTCTTCTGCTTAACAGCCCATCATGTTAAAGAAGAACAAGAGAATTCTGAAGGAAGAAAACATTTTTTAGTGAGGATTGGGAATTGCAATATTATCTTATTTCTTCTAAAAAATAAGGTGATTTGTTTGCTTTGTGATACTGCAATATCAACTTTAAAGAAATTCAGTGCTTATCAGCATTATAACACTCATAAGGACCACAAATATTTTTTTTTTTAAATAAATTTATTTAACTTTTTACATTCATTTTCACAAGATTTTGGGTTCCAAAATTTTCTCCCCATTAGT
>CM053770.1:154250926-154304476 GCA_028658325.1 Potorous gilbertii
ATGGAGCTGGGGTGGAGCTCCAGCCGGCTCTGGGAGTCTCTGGCCAAGCTGCCTCAGCCTCTGCCGCAGCGGCCGCTTCCCAGGGGGTCCGAGTCCCGGAGATCCCCTGCTCCCCTCTCAGCCCGTCTCTCTCACTGACCTGTGCGTCTGTGGGTGGAGGGACCTTTGCAGCTGCCGAGATCCAGGTCCCTGACGCCTGCAGGGCTCTGCTCGCTCCTCTCAGTGCCGCGTGGCCGGGCGGGGGAGGGGAGCGCTCAGCAGGACAGGGCTCCGCTCCCGTGTCCGGGGCACCTTTGCGGTCGGTTCTTCAGGGCTCTCTGCAACGCAAATCTCCTTCACTGTGATGCTGCGCGGCCTCCACTGTTCCAGAATTTGTCAGGAGTTCTTTTTACAGGAAATCTATGGGCTGTGGGTTCGGACCTAGCATAGGTGAGTCTTTCTACTCCGCCATCTTGGCTCCGCCCCCCCACAAATATTTTAAAATTAGAGGGAGAAGTATGAAAGATTGCAGTGCAGATGCTAAAAGATGAAAAGCAAAAGCAAAAATGATTCTTTTAAGCAGCAATAAGACCAAGAAATAATGGCACTCAAACAAGTTATATAGGTATGCACTCAGGAAAAAAAGGGAAGTTTTGAGTGACTAGAAATTGTGAAGAATGCATTGTCAAAGTTGTAGGATGCTTAGAGCCTGATAACATTTTAAAGTACAAAAAACTGCCTCTTTCAAGGGCAACCATAACTTGTTGGCAGTATAAATTAGCCTTCAACTTTACAGAACAACTTCATGCAATACTTCAAAAGGAAAAATATATATATTATTCAACATTTATTCAATATATTCAATAATATATACACACACACACACACACACACACACACACACATTATTCAATCACTTTGGATGAATCAACTGATACTACTAACTCAGCCCAGGTTTTATACTTCATTCAGGTTATAACAGAAGATTTTCTTTGCTATGAAGAGTTAGTCACTTTAGGCACTCTTGTGAATAGAACCTGGAGAATACATATTTTCAACAACTTTCAAGATAAATATTGTGAAGTTGGCCTGAAACTGGTAAATTTATACAGACAGTGCACTATCTGTGAGAGGAAAACACAAAGGGTTTATTGCACAGACAAAAAAAAAATATTAACAGATCCAGATGCTCTCATTTCTTTTCATTGTATCATGCATTAGCAAAATCTCTGTGTTAAGCTACTATTTTAAGTGATACTTTGCAACAAGTTATAAGTATTGTTAACTATATTTGTGCAAATGTAACATGGCATCATCAGTTTGATAACATGCTAAAGTTGAACAATGAGGTATTCAGTGTGGATTTGCCATATCATTCTAAAGTGTGTTGGCTATCGTAGGAACAGGTGTTAGCCAAAATTTTATCTCTGCAAGAATAAATAGTTAAATTTTATGAAGATCCAAGTCTACCAGAAAAAACTCTCGCATACTGTGGTCGTTGCTGTGCACAAAGTTCTCCTGGTTCTGCTCCTTTCGCTCAGCATCAGATCATAAAAGTCCTTCCAGGCCTCCCTGAAGTCTTCTTGTTCATCATTTCTTATGGTGCAATAGTACTCCATTACATTCATATACCATAATTTATTAAGGCATTCCCCAATTGTTGGGCATCTCCTTGTTTTCCAGTTCTTGGCTACCACAAAGATTGCTGCTATAAATATTTTTGTACATGTAGGTCCCTTTCCCATTTTTATAATTTCTTGGGGATGCAGTCCTAGTAGCGATATTGCTGGGTCAAAGGGTATGCACATTTTTGTAGCCCTTTGGGCACACTCAGAGAAAGAAATATGGGAGTCGTTCACAGAATGTAGCAGATCATGTTTGTGTGTGTGTGGGGGGGGTTTAGCGTATTATGTTTTGATTTGTTATATGATTTCTTCCATTTATTTTAGTGCGACTACATAGCATGAGTATAGTGAAAATGTGCTCAATAGGAAAGTGTATGTAGAACCTGTACAGAATTGTACGCTGTCATGGGGAGGGAGGGGGTAGAGGGGGGAAGGTGTGGGGGGGATAAAATCTTAATTTTAAGAAAGTGATGGTAGAACATTTAAAAATAAATAAATAAAAGAAAAAAATTTTTTATGAAGAACAGGATCAGCAATATGAACTATCGAAAGAAAATTTCTATAGAAATGTTGCATTTCCATGTGATATCATATCAAACCAAAATGACTGGAGTATTTCTTTTCAGCTGTTAAAAGTTATTCTTTATTCTTTTTTTTGAAGGTTTTTAAAAAATAATTAATTTATTTGCTTTCAGTTTTCAACAAACACTTCCATAATTTTTAAATTTTTCTTGCCTTCCCTCCTCTTTCACTCTCCATGATGCCATGAAAACTTATATGGGTTCTACACATACATTCTTATTAAACACATTTTCACATTTGTTATGTGCATAGAAGAATTAAAACGAATGGGAGAAATCATGAGAAAAACCAAATCAAAACATAAGATAGAAAATAGTCTGCTTTATTCTGCATTCAGACTCCACAGTTCTTTCTTTGGATGTGTATGGCATTTTTGCATCGAGTCCTTTGGAAATGTTTTAGGTCCTTGGATTGCTGTGAAGGGTCAAGTCTATCAGAAACAGTCTTCACACACTGTGGCTGTTAATGTGTATAATGTTTTTCTGGTTCTTCTTACTTCACTCAGCATCAGTTCATATAAGTCTTTCCAGGTTTTCCTGAAGTTCGCCTGTTTGTCATTTCTTATACCACAATAGTATTCCATTACATTCATATACCACAACTTTTTCAGCCATTACCCAATTGATGGGCATCCTCCTGATTTCCAGTTCTTGGCCACCACAGCAAGAGCTGTTATAAATATTTTTGTACATGTGGCTCCTTTCCCATTTTTATATGGTCTTAGGGATATAGTCCGAGAACGGGTATTGCTGGGTCAAAGAGTTGTGTTTGTTCTTTGTTGCCGAAGAAGACCATACCATTAGAGAAATGATGACATGACTTGCACTTGACTTTGTTTTGAGTGAGGGAGGGCTGTGCAAGATCATCAGCCTCACTTCTCCTCCAGAGCCATCTGAATCTAGTGAACAGATATTCATCAGGATGACTAGAGATCACCCCGGATGCACTGGGAGACCTTGGTCCCTTTAGGCCAAGGTCTATTTAGGTACTCACTTAGGGTGAGGTAACGCCCCTTCATTGATTAGGCCTGTTTAAGAAGTAGCCAGGGCATGGCCTCTTTAATGAGGCAAAGAAAAGAAAGACATCAGGCTGGGAAGGAAACAGCAACAGTTACTATTGATAATCACTCTAAAGTCAGAAAGGTCTAGAAGAGAGCCTTTAGGCAGGGGACAGGTGTCTGAGCTTCACAGGGCAGTAGGTTTAAGGTTCAGGGAAGGGAAGAAAAGGAAAGGGAAAGGAAGGAAAGGAAACTAGTCAGTAAAACCCAAGTCAACTGGACATCTTTTGGCCATCCAAATTTACCTTTCTTTGGAGAGGACAAGGAAGGGGTGGGGGAAGACTGATAGGAGAGCAAGAGTTCAGTCTACTCACAGGGTTGTGTTTGTCCTTCGTTGCTGAAGAAGACCATGGCATTAGAGAAATGATGACATGGATTGCAAAGAATATGACGGTTGCAAAGTGTCAAAGAGTATGCACATTTTTGTAGCCCTTTGGACATAGTTCCAAACTGCCCTCCAGCATGGTTGGATCAGCTCACAGCTCCACCAACAATGAATTAGTGTTCCAACTCTCCTACATCTTCTCCAACATTTATCATCTTCCTGTTTTTTCATGTTAGCCAGTCTTACAGGTGTGATGTGGTACCTCAGAACTGTTTTGATTTGCATTTCTCTAATCAGTAGTGATTAGGAGCATTTTTTCATTCCCCAATAGATAAATGGTCAAAGAATATGAGCAGGCAGTTGTCAGAGGAAGAATTTAAGATGAATATTTCTTTGCAAGGTAAAATTAAGTCTATATATGATATGTGGCAAAAAGTCAAGCATTTCGAAAAAAACTATCTTTTTTCAAAATAGCTCTTCAAAAGGAAATTTCAAATGAACATTTTACCCCAGTTGGCAAAGGTCATTGATGAGCAGGATGATATATGTGAATAATCTGAAGAATGTGCAGCTGTTACAGACCTATTAACTGGAAAATACAATGAAAGGTTCATTAACTCTGAGAATCATGATACCACACTCAAATTAGCATTTCAGTCTCACCTAGTTGATATCACCAAGGTGCCTAAAGAACTACAGCTGGAATTGATTGAGCTCTCAGTAGATGACATTTTAAAGTCATTGTTTGATGCTAACAAAGATTCAATTGAAATGCAGAAAAAATGCAGTAGAAAACCCACACTTTTCACAACATGCCCAAAAAATGTTTTCTTACTTTTCAACCAATGATTGCTGCAAATCTACTTTCTCTTACCTAACCCAAATCAAGATCCCCTTAAGGTCACAAATGACTGATACCCATCTAGAGAATCAACTGAAACTGCGGACCTCCGTGCTGCAACCAAATATCCAAATGCTCTCCAACAAAAAGCAGGCACAACAAAGTCATTAAAAGATTAGTTAACTTTAAAATGAACAAATAATTTTCATTTTTTAACTTAGTAAGTACAAAGTAGTTATATTTTTACAAAATAATGTACATTTTAACTATATCCAATTGAAGTTTCTTGAATGTGGCCTTATTTGATTTCAGCTATATATTAATTCAGAATTCCAGTATGAAAAGTTCCCCACCCCTGGTTTACTCAGTTAGGGTAGAGATTTGCTATTAGGCTGGAATGTCTATCCTTCTGCTTCCGAACTTGGGGTGGTGGTGGTGGGGAGAAACAAGAGAAGATAGTAACAAATATCAAACAAAATGACAAAACCTTCTCTTTACCTTAACAGCGCAGAAGGTATATAGGGCATCTGCTGTTACGATAGAAGCAACACATGGCAGTGTGGTGTGCTTGTAATAGTGCTAGATTTGGAATCGGATGAGCTAGCTTCAAATTCCAGTTCTGCCACTTACTTTGTTACCTTGAAAAGGTGGCCTAACTTCTCTGGGTCTCAATTTTCTCATGTATAAAATGAGAAATTTGAACTGTGTGATCTCTAAGATCCATTCCAATTCTCAAATCTAGGAGCAACCTAATGATTTTTTAATATAAGGTGTCCTAAAATCTCAGAAATTATGGATAATTTTGGGGGAGGCAAATAATAAGACTATGAAAGGATGAGACTTAAAGTAAATTATAAAGAAGAGTTCTAATGAAAATGAAACAACTCCGAAAGTTCAAACCATAACAAGCAAATTGGTAAAAATGAAAAAAGATGAAAAAAAAAAGAGATCAATATCATAAGGATTTAGGAAGACAGACACACTACTACACGGTTACTAGGGTTGTGAATTTTGGAAAACAATTTGGGATTATGGTAAAAGAAAATGACTAAAATGCCCATATCCTTTTACCCAGAGATCTCACTAATGAGCATATACCATAATGCACAGCCAGACTAACAGATAATTAAATTTTTTAAAAAGATAACTGGTTGGAAAAGGATACTCACCTATCTCAGTCACTGTTACGGGAATATCAGTTGTTTGGACCATGAGGCTGCCACTGAAGAACCACTGCTCACTTGACAGGAACTCTCTTAATTTCAAGGAAATTACTTAAGGACATGCAAAGAGCTTCTTAAATGGTAGATTTGAAACCTAACAGCCTAAATGACAGTACTGTTTTCTGGGGAGCTCAGAGTGAAGAGGGCTGGAATTAAAATAACTACTGTCACTTGTTTTTTTTACATGGAATTTTTGGTAAACAGAGTCACATCATTTAATCTATCCAAAATCCAGGGTTCTAATTATTCCTTTAATTGGGATCAAACTCAGTAAGAATACATTGGTCCTTCATCATATTTTGTACATTTCAATGTTGCTTTGAAACTCTCTTTGCTGGCTTAATCTTGACTTCTCTTTCCTCATAATATGTTTCCCATCCTTCCCTACATATCCCCTTGATACTGAATTTATAGAACCAATTGATATAAAAATAACATTTCCATTCCATTGTGCAACTCCAGTCTAGTACATCAAAACAGGTTGGTCAGTTCACTATCATGTGGATCAGTGATTATGGGTCTTTATTTTCATCAACATTCATGGTCCTCCTGTTTTTGATTTCTAAAGTCTTGACTTGTTGCCCAGACTGATGCCAACCATAACTCTCATTTCTCTACTTTGTACTCTAGAATTTTTTTTGTACTCAAGCATTTTTAAGCTGCTAGTCTACCCTGTGATCCTTCCTTGCCTATTAATGTATTCTTTTGTTTATTTTATGAAGCTCAAAAATGTAGAATGCTTCTTGAATATGCTAATTCTTATCTGTATTGTTCCAGTTTTAGTAAATGTGCTCCTGAAGCAAGGACCTATTGATGTATTCTTATCTTTTACAGGACAACAACACTGTGGGATGTGCTCTCATGGGACCTTCTTGTACCTATTCCACCTATCAGATGTAGTAAGTAGTTTCATTCTTTCTTCCCTTCTCCCTTTCCTCCATCCCTCCCTCCCTCCTTCCCTTTCTTTTCTCCTTTCCCCTCTCTCCTTTCCTTCCTTCCATCCTTCCTTTTTCCTTTACTTCCTTCCTCCTTCCCTTCCTCCTCCTTCCCTTCCTCTCTTCTTTTTTCCTTCTTCTTTCCCTTCTTTTCTTGCGCCTTCCCTCCCCTGCTTCCTCTCTCATCCTCCCTTAGGATATCTGTGAACTTCCCTTCAGAATTGGGGTCCAATTCAGAAAAAGTCTCTGACTTAGACCTTACCTGATTTGCCAGGAAAGCCATTTTCCCAACTTGAATATAACACCCTAGTCACAGAAGTCACATAAAGTTCAGGAGCAATTTGGAACCATTGTATCTCAGAACACTTAATCTCTGTCATCCCCAGGAGTGGGATTCAACCTGATAACAAATATCTCTCAGATATTCCTTCTAAGAAGAACATTTCTTCCATGTATTTTGACTAACTTTAGTAACCTTAGAATTCTTTTTCACAATTCTTTTTTTAAAATTAATCCTCCTTGCCCTTTCACGGTGGCATGGTGGACAGAGTACTGGTCTTGAAGCCAAGAAGACATGGATTTAAGTCTCTAATACATACTAATTAATGAATGATCGTGTATCCTTCTTTTCTCTGCTTCTGTTAACATACTGGTGTAATCCCTCACATGTAGACTATTGCAATAGGCTATTGAGTTTGTCTGCTGCCCAAGTCTCTCCCTCCTCTAGTCCATTCTCCACTCAACTGTCAAAATGATCTTCTCCAAATTCAGGTCTCACTATATCACTCTTTGCTCTACTCCTCTATTCAATAAACTCTTTTTAAAGTCCTTTCTGACTCTTCATGACCCCATTTGGGGTTTTCTTGGCAAAGATATCAGAATGGTTTGCTGTTTTCTTCTCCTGCTTATTTTACAGATGAGAAAGCTGAGGCAAACAGCGTTAAGAGACTTACCCAGGGTCACACAGCTAGTAAGAGTATGAGGACAGATTTTAACTCAGGAAGGTGAACCTTCCTGACTCCATGTCTGGCATTTTATGCACTAGTCTACCTAGCTACCCCTCAGTAAACTCTAGTGGTTTCCCATCACCTCCAGGATCAAATATAAATTTTCCTACCTAAATGTTGTAAATCTTTTATAACCTAACCTGTTCCTACCTTCCTGGACTTCTTATACCTTACTCACCTGCTTGTACTCCAAAAGTAATGAACATTGGCCTCCTTGAAGTTCCTTAAACAAGAGTCACTACTGTCTCCCTGCTCTAGTCATCTTCATTCCTACCTCCTGGCTTTCCTGACTTCCTTCAAGTACCAGTTAACATACTTTGACTCTCCAGCACTTAGCACAGGGCCTGGCATAGTAGTTACTTAGTGTACGCTTGTTGATAACTATGTGACTCTTGGAAAATCACTTACCCCTCAGGGCTCTAGGCAGGGTGTGCTAGTATGTTTAACAACTAGCCTGGGGTGTGGGTGGGGGAGATGGGTGTATGCATGGACATACTATTAAGTTTAAGCTGCATTATTAACATTTTTTCCATCACTTTCTTAAGTCTATGCAATCCACAAAACAAAACAAAAAATCAAACCCTGATTTATTTGTAAGATTTCTTGGTTTCTGAGGTGTAAATATTCACACTGAAAGTTTAATAATCAGCTCTCTGAGGTAAGAGCTGACTCCATCATATCCCTGAATTACTAATGAATTGACCCTATATTATATTGATCCTATATTATATATTGACCCTACATTAGACCCTATTCAAATATTCCACCTCTCCTCCCTACCTCCCAAACAGGAACATTTAACCCTATCCATTAGTATCATTGCACGAATGTCTTTGGGGCTATTTTACTGATTGGGCATAAGCATTTCAAAAGAGGGTAGTTTGAATATCAAAGTGTTATCGTAGACCCTTGAGAAAATTAATGAAGTCCTTAAATGTTTTTGTGACAACAAATTTTTGGGGGAGGCAATTGGCATTAAATGACTTGTTTGGGGTCACATAAGTAGTAAGTGTCTGAAGCCACATTTGAGCTCCTGTCCTCCTGACTCTAGGGCTTGTGCTCTATCCACTGCACCAACTAGCCGTCGTCAACAATGACTTCTTAGGTAGAATCAAACATGAAGTGAAGGATGCTATATTGTGCTGTCGAAATTTGTCAGATCAGGAAAAAGGCTCCTCCAATCAACTCGTGATGAATTCTTTGTTCATTCTAAGAATTAACTCATAGCTCCAACGATAATTTAAGCTTAGTTAAATGTAAGATAAGAAAATTTTTTTTGCAGCTTATTTTTCAGCTAAAGTCCCAATCGAACTTTCTCTTACTATTTATTTATTATTTAATGTTGTCCTGTGTTTAAAGTTGACTTTTTAAAATATTGATTATTCTCATTTAAGGATGGTTTTTTTAGGTTGTACTTTTGTGGGAAGGGGAAGATTTGACAACTAAAATTCCATGTAGAAAGTCTTCACACATTCATACAATTACCAACTAAATTCTTCTGATGCATAGGCCCTTAAGGCAGTCAGTCAACAATGTCTTTCTGGGTCACATAAACTTCTCAGAGTCACACTAAGGCCTTACTCCATAGTACAAAGAAATACAATTTCATTCTTCCTTACTCTCCATTTTCCCATCCTCTCACCTGGCCACTTCAAGAAAGAAAGGAATATTTGGAGAACTTTGGAGCAGAAATCTAGGAAGGATGGTGTGTGGGACAGAACACGAAGACAGAAGAGAGACAAGCTACACAAATTTGGCTGTCACAAATCCTGTGAATGGAATGCTACTGTTCTTATAACAAGTAATAATAGAGATAGCATGAGGTTTGACTCATTTCTCAATTCCTATTTATCTAAGTTAGAATAACATAAAACTGAAAAAGCAATCAGCCTGTATGGTGGATTTTAAAAGTTATTGCACATACCTAAATAGCTTCATTTAATCCATCAACATCTATGCACACATCCCCCAAGAAATTTAAAAGTGATTTGTAATTAAATTTTATAAAATTGACATTAATATTACTTATTTTTCTTCTTCTTCTCCTTCTCCAATCCCCTGCCCTTTTTAGCCTTGACACAATTTTGGAGTTTCCTATGATTTCATCAGGAAGTTTTGGATTATCGTGTGACCACAAAGAAACATTAACCAGATTGATGTTTCCAGCAAGGAAGGTGATGTACTTCTTAGTTGATTTTTGGAAGACTAATGACTTGCCATTCAAAACTGTTTCATGGAACACAGCCTACATTTATAAAGGCAATGAGAATTCGGAGGAATGTTTCTGGTAAGAAGTTTTCTTTACGTTATTCTGGCTTCCAAGAAAATGTCTTTAGGATTGAACCAGATTGCCTAGACACTTCTAGTCTCACACCTTTCTTTTTTTTTTTTAATAGTTTTATTTATTTTTAGATTGCGACGTTCATTTCCACAAAATTTTGAGTTCCAATTTTTCTCCCCATCTCTCCCCTTCCCCCACCCAATAACACCTTGCATTCTGATTACCCCTTCCCTCAGTGAGCCCTCCCTTTTATCACACCCCACCCTTCCCTTATCCCCATCTTCTCTCTTTTCTTGTAGGGCAGGATAGATTTCATTACCTGTGTTTCTTATTTCTTATTTCCAAGTTATATGCAATATATGCAATAATAATTCTCAACATTCGTTTCTACTACTTTGAATTACAACTTCTCTCCCTTCCTTCCTCCCCACCCATCCCCATTGAGAAGGCAAGCAATTCAACACAGGCTATATTTGTGTCATTTTGCAAAGGACTTCCATAATAGTCACGTTGTGTACCACTAACTATATTGCCCTCCATCCTACCCTGTCCCCCCTTTTTTCTGTTTTGTCATTTGACCTTGTCCCTTCCCAAAAGTGCTTACTTCTAGTTACTCCCTTCTCCCATTTGCCCTCTCTTCTATCATCCCCCTCACACCACTTGTCCTCTTCTCCCCTACTTTCCTGTAGTGTAAGATAGATTTTTGTACCAAATTTAGGGAGCATGTTATTCCCTCCTTAAGCCATATGTGAAGAGATGAGGCACTTATCTCCTCATAGTCAACAGGATTTGAACCTGTGCAGGGAGACCCCAATGGATTTCTAGTCCATCGCCTTAACCACTCAGCCATGACTACTGGCAAGCTAGGTGGTGCAGTGGATAGATTACCAGTGCAGGAGTCAGGCGGACCTAATTTCAAATCTCACCTCAGACACTTGACACTCACTAGCTGTGTGACCTTGGGCAAGTCACTTAAACCCAATTGCTTCATCCTGGATCATCTCCAGTCATCCTGATGAATATCTGGTCACTGGATTCAGATGGCTCTGGAGGAGAAGTGAGGCTGGTGACCAGCATAGCCCTCCCTCACTCAAAACGAAGTCAAGTATAAGTCATGTCATCATTTCTCTGATGGCATGGTCTTCTTCAACAACGAAGGACGAACATACACATACATTGTGAAGAGAGTAAGCTTCACTTTTCTCCTCTCACCTCTTCCCTTTTCTCCTCCATTGAAAAAGATTTTTCTTATCTCTTTTCTGAGTGATAGTCTTCCCCATTCCATTTTCCCCTTTCTCCTCCCAATATTATCTTCTCTCACCACTTAATTTAAATTTTTTTATGGATATCATCTCTTCTGATTTAACTCAACCTGTACTCTGTGTGTGTGTGTGCATGTGCATAATCCCTCCACCTACCCAAATACTGACAAAAGTCTCAAGAGTTACAAATATTATCTTTCCATGTAGGAATGTAAACAGTTTGGCTTTAGAAAGTCCTTTATGATTTCTCTTTCCTATTTACCTTTTCATGGTTCTCTTGATTCTTGTGATTAAAAGTCAAATTTTCTATTCAGCTCTGGTCTTTTCATCAAGAATGTTTGAAAGTCCTCTATTTCATTGAATGTTAATTTTTCCCTTGAAGTATTAACTCAGTTTTTCTGGGTAGGTGATTCTTGGTTTTAATCCTAGTTTCTTTGACTTCTGGAATATCCTCTTCCAAGCCCTTTGATCCCTTAATGTTGAAGCTGCTAGATCCTGTGTTATCCTGATTGTATTTCCACAATACTCAAATTGTTTCCTTCTAGCTGCTTGCAGTATTTTCTCCTTGATCTGGGAACCCTGAAATTTGGCCACAATATTCCTAGGAGTTTCTCTTTTTGGATCTCTTTCAGGAGGTGATCAGTGGATTCTTTCAATATTTATTTTGGCCCCTGATTCTAGAATATCAGGGCAGTTTTCCTTGATAATTTCATGAAAGATAATGCCTAGGCTCCTTTTTTTTTTTTTGGTCATGGCTTTCAGGTAGTTCCATAATTTTTAAACTGTCTCTCCTGGCTCTATTTTGTGGGTCAGTTGTTTTTTCAATGAGAATGTTTCACATTGTCTGGTATTTTTTTTAATCTTTTGGTTTTGTTTTGTAACTTCTTGGTTTATCATATAACCATTAGCTTCCTTGAACTCCATTCTCTTTTTTTTAAAGAACTCTCTTTCAAAGAACTTCTTCAGTGAGCTTTTGAACCTCCTTTTTCATTTGGCTAATTCTGCTTTTTAAAGCCTCCTTCTCCTCATTGGCTTTTTGGACTTCTTTTGCCAATTGAGTTAGCCTATTTTTAAAGGTGTTATTTTCCTCAGCATTTTTTTTGGGTTCTCCTTTAGCAAGCTGCTGATTCGCTTTTCAAACTCTTCTATGGCCTGAGTCCATTTCATATTCATTTTGGAGGTACTGGAGGCAGAAGCCTTGATTTCCTCTGACAGTATGCCTTATCTGAAAGGATGGAAGGAGACACCTGTTCACCAAGAAAGTAACCTTCTATGGTCTTATTTTTTTTCTCTTTTTTTGGCATTTTTCCAGCCAGGTGCTTGACTTCTGAATCCTTTGTCAAGAGGAGGGTCCTAGTGCTCCTCCCCTCCCCCAGTACCATGCTCAGGGCTGAGGTTCAGATCAACAGCTCAGTTAAGCTGAGTCACTCAGACAATGGACCCAGGCTGCTTCCGTGGCCACCATAGTTTCCTGCTGCCTGCCACCTCTGCCATTGCTTGGGGCCAGTGCTGGGGGGACCCCACTTCCCTCTCACCCAGCTGGGAAAGTCCTCCCACACTGACCTTTGAAGCTTTCTTTGTCACTTGTGGGTTGAGGGACCTAGGACCCTCCCTGCTGGGGATTCTGCCTCGGAGGCCTGTTCAGGTCCTGTTCCCCTCGTGCCACATGGCCAGGGCTGGGCTTTACTCTGTGTCCCATGGAATAGACCTTTCCTGTTGGCCTTCCAGGTTACCTTTGGCCAGAAATCTCTTTCACTCTGTCATTCTGTGGCTTCTACTGCTCTAGAATTTGTTAAGAGTCATTTTTTACAGGTATTTTGTGGGCTGTGGGGGAAGTACTAGAGTATATGTGTCTTTCTCTTCAGCTATCTTGACTCCACCCTTCACTCCTTTCTTTTTATTGAAATTTATTTTGAAATTGATAAACAACCCCATCCCCTTCTCACTTCCACTCTCCATTCCCACCCCTCAGCCATGAAGATTTCAATATACATTGTGAAACTATGAATCTTCATCATGTAGGGCTTGTTTTTGTTCCCAAGCAATTATTCAGTGTCATACCAATCAAATAACCAAATGGAGCTAGAAAAAACTACTGTAATTCATCTAGACCTAGAGGGCCACATGTGATTTTTTGAGGTGGCAAGTTTTCCACCCCTGATCTATAGGAACTAAAGGTCAAGAATCTCAAAAAAACAAATTCCCACATTGGCTGTGTCCAAAAATAAATATTTCTCAATTTCAATCAATATTTTTTAAATGTCCACTATGTTCCAGGAACTGTGCTAAGTAAGCCCTGGGTATACAAAAAGAGGCATAAGACAATCCCTAATGTCAAGGAGCTTACAACCTACTGGGAGAGAAAACATGTAAACAAAATATAGACAAAGAAAGCTCTACATAGGATAAATAGGAAATAATTAATGGAGGAAAGGCTCTAGAATTAAGAGGAGTGGTAGAAGATTTCTAGTAAAAGATGGGATTCTAATTGAGACTTAAGGGATGCCAGGGAAGTCACTAGTCAGAACAGAGGAGGAAGAGTTTTCCAGGCATAGGAGAAAGTCAGAAAAAATGACAAGAGTCAAGAGATGGATTGCCTTGTTTGTGGAACAGCCAAAAAAATGATGACCCTAGACCTAAGATTATGTATGGAGCAAAGTGTAAGAAGACTGCAAGGTAGAAGGTGATTCCGAATGTCAAAAAGACCATTTTATATTGATCCTGGAGGTGATAGGAAGCTACTGAAATTTATTGAGTAGAGGGGTGACATGATTAGACTAAAGTAAAATCATTTTAGTGACTGAATGGAGCATAGATTGGAGAAGGGAGAGACTTGGGGCAGGCAGACCCACTAGCAGGCTATTGCGATGGTCTAGGTATGAGGCAATGAGGACCTGTATTAGAGTGATGTCAGTGTCAGAGGAGAGAAGGGGGCTCATCTGAGAGATATTATAAAGGTAAAAGCAAAAGGCCTTGGCAACTGAGGGCATTAGAACACCAAGTGGTAGTGGGAATTAGTGAATCATATTGATTCTGTCTTGTGACTCAATTCTGGATCTAGCTCACTATTCAATTATGGGTCTAGTCCAATTTCTATCTTATGAGAAAACTTCATTCAGTTGTGAGAACTGGGAGAAAACTTTATTGCATTGTTTGAAGCTAACTCTGCATGACTGGAAAGCTAGACTACCTCTACCTGCTGCTTAGAGATTCTTAACTAAGGACCTAAGTTATGCTGACTGGAGACTGGTCAGATCCAAAGATTAATGCAAAAAAATGTTCTCACAATTATATGTCTGAAGCAACCCATATATCTTATCAGAAAACAGTCAGTCAGTTATTCTTTCTACATTCCTTTGATAGAATATAGACACGGGGGATTTCAGAGAATTGCACCTGTTTGCTCTTTCCCTCCCACTTTGGAAAGTCCCTAACCTTTTCTCCAATTAGAAATCAGATAGCCTAGTTTTGTATCCTGATTAATTGTTTATTTTAAAATTAATTGGTCATATTTGATAATTTTTAATGCATAAAAGTTTACTTCCCCCCTCTATCTGAGGAGGTCTGGTCATGATTTGTTAGGCAATTGGTATGCATTGCTTCATAAACTGATATGCTCAAAAACTGAAAACTTTATTTCCTCAGTCGTTTCACTTTTCACCCACTACATGACAGATTGGATATCGAAAGGGGAGGGTAGAAGTGAGAGATAGTGAAGAATCCAGGATCACTCCTGAGTTGTGAGTCCAAGGAATTGGGAAGATGGGGTTGCTCTCTCCAATAATAGGGAAGATTGGAAGTGGAAAAAATTAAGGGCTAAGATAATGAGTTCTGTTTTGGACATATTGAATTTAGGATATCTACTGAACATTCATTTGATATGTCTGAAAGGCATTTGAAGATGTGAGATTGGAGGCCAACAGAGAGTTTTGACCAGGATAGATAGATTTAGAATCATTGGTATAGAGATGGTAATTTAATGCATGGTAGCTGATGAGATCACCTAGTGAAATAGTATGGAGAGAGAAGAGAAGAGGGCCCAGGACAGAACCCTGAGAAACCCCTGCAATTAGAGGGTATGATCTAGAAAAGGATTCATCAAAAGAGACAGAGAAGGAATAGTCAGATGGTGGGAGGAAAACCAGGAGAGAATGGTATTCTGAAAACCTATAGAGAAGAGAGTATCAAGGAGGAGCAAGTGATCAACCACATCAAAGGTTATATGCAGAGTCTATCACCTCTGCCAGGATTGGGTTATATGTTTTATTCTGAGTTCTTTGGAGTTATAACTGGTTGTTGTATTGAATTCTTAAGTCTTTCAAAGTTGATTATTTTTACAATGTTGTTCTTGTATGCATTGTTTTCCTGTTTCCAATCACTGTGCTCTGGATCAGTTCATAGATTTTTCAGAAATGGTCATTTTTGTCATTTACAATGCAATAATATTCCATCATATTCATGTACTATTTTTCTGTTGATGGTCACCCCTTCAGCTTCCCTTTCTTTGCTACTTCAAGAAAGCTAATACCAATATTTTTGTACATATGTATCCTTTCTCCCTTTCTTTGATGTCTTTGAGTTATAGATTGGGCATCAGTGAGTCTAAAGGTATGCACAGTACAGTGACTTTGTGGGCACAATTTCTAATTGCTTTCTAGAATGCCTGTACACTTTATACCTCTAAAAGTATAGTAACATAGATGTTTTTCCCATAGCTTCTCTAGCATTTATCCATTTCCTTTTTTTGTCAATCTGAGGAGGGTAAGATGAGATCTCACAGTTATTTTAATATGAGGGGTTTTTAATTATTAGTGTTTTGAAGCATTTTTACATGGTTTTTAATAACTCATGTTCTTTCCTCTGAAAACTCTATTTTAACATCTTTTAACCATTTATCAGTAAGGAATGACTCCTATTCTTTAGAAATTAGAATCAGTTTCCTATATTTTTTGAAATGAGACCTTTACCAGAGAAACTTGCTACAAAGATTTTTTTCTCTCTCTTTTGTCCATTTCTCTCCTAATTTTAGCTGCATTTGTTTTAAATAAAACATAAATAGGTAAAAATTTTGGTTTTAAGTAATCAAAATTGTCCATTTTAACTTCTATCACCATATACATTTCTTTCATGGCTACGATTTTTTCCCCTAGCCATAAATCTGATGATAATTTCCTCTTTCTTTTTTTAATTAAAAAAAATGTTACCCTTTATTTCTAAGTCATAAAGTCATTTGGAGTTTATCTTGACATATATATAGTTTGAGATGAGATGGTGGTCTATATCTAGTTTCTGTCATGTTGATTTCTAGTTTTTTCAATAGCTTTTTTCAAATCATGAGTTCTTACTCTGATAACTAGAATCTTTGGGTTTGTCAAATACTAGGTGTGATGCCTACCAAAGTAGGATCTTTTCCTATTTTTGTTTTAGTATAATCAAGGGACTCTGATTGAATCTTGCCTTTATCAATCAAGGGTCCTTACAAGGAGTAAAGCACAGAAACAAGAGTTTCTTCAGTGTATGTATTTGTATTGTTAATTATTTTAATGTGATTAAAGATCTCCCCCACCCATTAGTGGGCCTGCCCATTAAGGGGAATTTGATTAGGGAAGATTTGTAGGAACACCCACACAGCCTTTTGTTAATGAGGCACTAGTTCTCAAGAGTTGTGATGCACTCTGACTCTAAAAATGTATAAATACTCTGAGTTGAGACTTTACTTTGGGTCTTAGTTTTTGGTAAGCAAGTTTGAGTGCCAGATGAGGACTCTGAGAAGCTGCTAAGGAGCTCCCTGTGTTTTGAGAACCCAGATGTTGGGTTTCTCTCTCTGGTAATGATGGTCAGGCAACTGTATCTGTCTATTGAATTATAGTCAGGCAGAGAAAGCCATGTCTGTTGATTACTTTGGGGCTTACTGACTAGAAGTGTTTGTTTGACCAGAGGAGGACTCTGGAAAGTCACTAAGGAGCCTCCTGGCTTTGAGAACCCAAATGTCATGCTTCCATCTCTGGTAACTATGGTTAGACAGTTGAGGTCCAATTGTCTGTTGAATCAGGCAGAGGAAGCCATGTCTTTTGACTTGAAATCTTTTGATTTCTCTATATTTTCTTTGAAATTCAGGGTGCTGACTCTCTGAACTAACTGAATGATATATATACTTGGTTAAAGGAATGATATATGTGCTTGATTGAAGTGATTGATAACCCCTTAAAAGTTGTTTTCTTTTTGTGAATGCAGATCTAAGAACCTGATAGCAGTCCCCCATCCTGTGCATGTTGGGGTGCTTACTGCTGCACTAGGCTACTGTGTTTATTTGCTTCTACATATTATGTACCTAATCTGTTTCACTTATCAGTCTCTACTTCTTAACCAGTTCTAAATCATTTTGACAATTGCTACTTTGAAGGATAGTTGGAGATCAGATATTGCTAGGTCTCTCCCACTTTTTTTCTTTATTTCCCCTGAGAAATAGTTTCCCTTTTTGTTCTTTCAGATGAATGTTATTATTTTTTCTAACTCTATAAGGTAATTTATTGTTAGTTTTATTGGTATGGCACTAAATAAGTAAATTAATTTGGGTAGTATTGTCATTTTTATTATATTGACTCAGCCAACCCATGAGCAGTTAATATTTTCCCAAATGTTGGAAAGACTTCTAGTATATTCTTTAATACATATAATGCTAGCTCATGGTTTTAGAAGGATATTAAGGAAATCTTTGTTTATTACTATGCTTTCTAGTTTCTGTTTTTAAAAGCAAGAATGGGTATTGTATCTTGTCAACAGTTTTTTCTGCATCCATTGATGTATCATTTTTCTGAATTTGCTTTTATATGTGATTGATTTTTTTTATAAAGGTATCAGACAGTTAAAACATATGTATATTCCTTTCTATTCCTATTATCTGTTTCTAAACTTGCTTTTTGCTCAGTACACAGCCTACAGCTAATAGCTGCTTCTTTCCTGGAGTGCCACCTGTAAGCGAAGGTTCTTTCCTCTGTTCAAACTAATTCTGTGACTTGAAACTACATAGTAAATTATCAAGCTGCCTATCGGTACTTGTTACCCCATCTTAAATAAGCTAGTAGTTTTCTGATAGGGGTCTGAAAGTCTTTCTGTGGTACACAACGTGTTTTCCTGTGTACTAGAATGCCTTGTGCAGCTCATTTCTGGACAGAGTTCATTCTTGGTACCCACAGATCTCTCTGTCTCTCTATGTTGACTGGGTTAGAAAAATGACTCACTGTGACATTTTCCCCTTTGAATTTACCAATTAATACTTGATCATCTGGGTAGCTGGGTGGTGCAATGGATAGAGTGTTGGGGCTAGAGTCAAGAAGATTCTTTCTGAATTAAATCTGGTTTCAGACACTTACTAGCTGTGTGACCCTGGGCAAATTACTTAACTCTGTCTGCCTCAGTTTCTTCATCTGTAAAATGAACTGGAGAAGAAACTGACAAAACACTCCAATATCTTTGCTAAGGAAACTCCAAATGGGATCGCAAGGAGCTGGACATGACTGAATAACAACTTGATTTACTGCTTTTTCTAGATTTTTCTTTTTTGTGGGGGAGAGCTTGAATGTCTTTTTTGTTACTTGGCCCCTCTACCAATTCATTTTTAATTCTCTTGTTTTGGATTTGACTGATCATAACTACGGCTTCTCATCTTTCTAAAATCTATTTCTTCAGTCATCAATTATGAGAAATGGAACTCTGTAGTTTAAAACAAGTACTTGGTACAACTGTCTCCTAGTTTAGTCATTCCAGAGGATTCACCTGAACCATAACCAAAATTTAGGAAAGTATCTTCCGCTCTCTAACCTTCAGTGTAAACTACTCTTTCCCCTTATCCCTGTTCTTCAACTGATTGATTTTCACTCCAGTCACTCCTTTGCTTCCTCCTTTGACCCCTCCCCACTCTGGGAGTGGCTTCTCTTTCAAACTCAGTTGGGGAAAAATATCCAAGGTCATCTGCCTTGAGATCTGCCAACCCAATTAGTCTCAGCACACACTACTGCTGACTCAGTTGCCTAGAGGAATACTGATAGACAAATGTATGTGTGTATATATATATATATATATATATATATATATATATATATATATATATATATATGTATGTATGTATATCCACCTATGCACACACATATGCATATATGTATATACACACACATTACAGAGTATATTTGTGAGCTATATAAAGCACATACACACATATTCTCTGCCCTGGGAAATTATAAAATTGAATAACTTTTTTTTCTATAGCTGAGGTCCCAACCAGAGATCATACTACATTTATCTGTTTGAAATTTATCCTTCTCTCTTCCCAGGAAGTTTCCCCAATCTCTTCATCTCATTTGGAGCATGTTAGCAGTTCAGAGTAGTTTGCATCCTCTACCACAATTACCTAAATGTTTGAAACACCGGGACACAAACAAATTTAAGAATATGGATAAGCTTCTTGCCCCTAGAGGAAAACTTTAGTTCAGACCACTCAGAACAGAAGAAAAGAAAGAGAATAGAAATAAAGGTACCATTCTTCAATTCCAACCAGTTTCAGAACCATAGCATCTACTCTTTATCTCATCTATGATTTCTTATAACTAGTTCAGGTCCTGGAAACCTGGCTCATATTTCTTATGGTAGCCACCTCCTCCTCTACTTCCACTTTTTCAGATCATAAGAATTCCTCTGTCCAGATCCCAGCTTGACTTTTCTTCTTCTCACAAACCTTTAGGATGGGCGGGACTAGCTAATGAGTCACATCAGTCCCACTCTGCCAGGCCCAAGGTCAGAGCAAAGCTTTCCAGGAAAAGGAGCGTAGAGAACACTGGGAGGTGTCTGCCATAAATTAGCAGACATCCATCTCTATCATCTTGAACTCCTTGGAATGATCAAGATAACACTATATTGGGATAGAATGATTTTGAAACCTTTCATCTTGGTCACCCTCTTCTGAATGCACTGTGTAGCCAATGTTAATATAAAATCTGAGTCATTCAGACACCAGTGAAATTGAATGTTATCACGTTGGTGACCCAGAAATAGGTGTTGCTTTTCACTATTCCCTTTCTATGCTTGTTTGCTGATCAACAGATGGGAGGAGATAGGTTGTTCTTATTGTGTGAGAATACACATAATAATAGCATAAAGTGTAACAGTACATACTATACATTAAGATATAGTATGTACTCTATTACATATAGAATATAGTAGCATAATAATAGCACCTATCTCCCACAGTTGTGAGGATCCAATGAGAAGTAGGTACTATGCAAATGCAAGCTATTATTGCTATTAGTGATAATAGCTTCAGTCAACATTTATTAAATACTTATTATTTGACCATATGTACAAATATAAAGAGAATAAGTACAAATAAATGTAAAATGGTTAAATATTAATACTTAAATAAAAGTTGTTAATAAGTTAATAGTTAAGCAAGAATTACATTCCAAGCATGGGAAATGGCCATTGCAAAGGATGAATGAAGGCTGAAAGACCACATGAGCTGCTAATTAAGAAATCATTGTTACCTTTGGAGTAGTTTCAGTTGATCGATAAAGTTGGAAGCCAGATTACAAAGGACTGAAGAATGAATTAGAGGAGACAAAGTGAAGCAATGACTGGAGATAGGTTTGTGGGTTGCTTTTTTTTTTCCTTGGAGTTTGGTTCAGAATGAAATGAGAGATATTATTGGATGATGTGTTGAGAGAATGGCAGGTTTTTTTAAAAAGTATAATGAAGACCTGGGCATGTATGGAGTCAGCAGTAAAGTAACCAGTAGCTAGGAGGAGGATGAAATGATTTTTATTTTTTTTGTTATCAATATAGTCTATTGTAATTATGTGTGTTCAGTTGTTTCAGTCATTTCTGACTCTTCATGACCCTATTTGGAGTTTTTCTTGGCAAAGATACTGTAGTGGTTTGCCATTTTGATCTCTAGCTCATTTTACAGATGAAGGAACTGAGACAAACAGAGTTAAGTAGCTTGCCCAGGTCACGCAGCTAGTGTGCATCTGAGGCCAGATTTGAACTCAGGAAGATGAGTCTTCCAGACTCCAGGTCTGGTGCTCTATTCACTTCACCACCTAGTGGCCCAATTGTATTTATAGTTTTCTCAATGTTGAACCAACCTTGCTTTCCTAATTGAACCTAGTCAGAGTGCATAATCTTTTTTATATATTGCTGTAGCCTCTTTGCTAGCATTTTATTTAATATTTTATTTCTATATCCATTAGAAATATTGTTGCATGTCTTTCCCTCTCCCCCATTACTTAACCTGGATTAAGTATCAACACCATATTTATTTCATTAGACAAGTTTGGTAGGATTGCTTTTCCTTCTATTTTTGCAAGCAATTTATGTAATATTGGAAATGTTTCTTCTCTAGATATTTGATAAAATTAAGTTGTAAATTCATCTGGTCCTGAGGGTTGGGTGGATGATGTTTCTTTGGAAGTTCATTTATACATTGTTCAATTTCTCTCTATGAGACTGGCTTATTAAATGCCTAATTTCTTGTTCTGTTTCACTTGAAATATTATATTTTAAGGTATTCATCCATTTCATTTGAGTTATCATTTTTATTCATACAAAATTGGGCAAATAGTTTCTAATATTTCCCTTTTTTTCTTATGAATTGATGATGAATTTTCCTGTTTTCTTTTCATCAATTAGGTTTCCTCTCTTCCTCCACCAACCACTTCTATTCTTCTCCTTTGACTTGATTCTTTTGTAGGTTTTTCCCCTTATTGCATGCCTAATTCATTGATGCGTTCTCTCTCCTTTGTTGACACAGATGTTTAGATATATAAATTTTCCCCAACGGAATACTTTGGCTGAATCTAAAAGGTTTTGCTTTGTTTTCCAATTATTGGCATTTTCTTTCATGAAATTTTCCATATGATTTTTTCTCTGACCCACATATTTTTTAAGATTAAATTCTTTAATCTTTAACTTTGGATCTGTTCTTCAAAGGTCACTTATTGAATGTCATTGTTATGACATTGTAGTCAATAAAGTATATGTTTAGTATTTCTACTTTTCCCCTATGTTTATGAGGTTTTTATGCCCTAGCACATGTTGGTTTTTGTAAAGATGCCATACCCAGCTAATCTATCTATCTGTCTGTCTACCTACCTATACTTCAGAAATGAGCAAACACTACACTTCAGGACTTGGTTTATTGTTTTGATGATTGTCTAGACTTAAGAAAATGATAGAGAAAATGTTTAAACTTTTAAGTGTTTTGTGTACACTTTTTTCCTCCAGAGGACTGGTTGTTAAATAAACATTTACCAACACACCACTGGTAAATGAGTAAGGCTCACTGGATGCTCCTCCCCTATACAATCCTGTGTTTATGCCACTTGTATTAGGTTTTCCTCATAGGTTGAGGGAATGATTTCTTAACCCTGTACCTGCCTGAGGCACAGAGTAAGTGAGAGTTTGAAAAAGAATTCTTGTCTTCTAGCTTTCAGATCTGAGCAAAGACAAATGTGATTCTAGGATCTTTTCATGGAAAGGTTCTTAGAGAGAGAGAAAGACTTTGGGAAGAAGTCAGCATATAGCAGAGCAGGCATCTTGAGGACATTCCTATTTCTAGGTGCCTCGCTGAAGTCTTCGAATAATTTCTACCTGTGGGAGATTGAGAATTTTCTGTTGAATTAACATACCTTGCTTCCAGAGGGAGAGCTCCTTCACTTGGTATAGTCTGTTACATTCTAATCTTTATAAATTTTCTGATTTCTGTTTGCTGTCATCTTGGATAAATAGGTTTGTTTGGTATTCACTATTATGATGGTCTTTGTGTAATTGACATTTGGAGGGAAAGGAAGTCAAGCCTTTGGATAAAGCTTGGGACACTTACTCCTTAGTAGGTGATAGCAATCAGAAGACTTGCTTGAACTTAAAAAATTTTCCTTTAGACCTTTAAATGTGATTTAAGAGAGCAAAGGGATTGTAATGGGAAATGTGAAAAGGAGGAGACAGGAAAAGGTAAATTACATCACGGAAGAGGCACAAAAACAAACTACAGTAGAGGGAAAGAGGGGAGGGAGAGGAGCATTGTTTGAGATTTACTCTCATCTGATTTGGTTCAAGGAGGGAATAACAAACTCAGTTAAGTATAAAAATCTAACTGGCTCTATAGGCAGTAGGAGGAGAAAGGGGAAAGAAAAGAGAGGGGAGGTTAACAGAGAAGGAAGAATTAGTAAGGGAAAAGGGGAATAAAAGGGAGCAGGGCTGAAAGAAGGGAGGGAAGCAATATTTAGCATGGTGGATAGATTCTAGTCCAATATTCTCTCTTCAGGGAGAGGAAAGGAAAAGAGAGGAGAGGAGAAGAAGTCAACTCATGTCCCCTGTTCTCAGAGTTTTCAGTGGAGAAGGATGAGAGAGATTTCAGAGACATCGGTCCATACCTCCCTGCTAGTGGCATTTAGTCAGATCTATGTAGAAGTACACTTAATCTACATGAGCAACACATATCTCTTGCATACACACACCACATATATATATATATATATATATATACACGCATACATACATATATGTATGTATGCGTGTATATCCCTTTTAATTCCTATTTATAAATCACAAGATATCTAACTTTTCTAAAATTATATTCAGGGTCTTAACTTCTTTCCTGTTTATCTTTTTGTTAGATTTCCACAGGTGAGAAAGGGGCCATGTTGAGGTCTCCAACTACAGTAGTTTTGCTTTTTATTTATGACTGTAAATGTTTTAATTTTTCTTTCAAATACTTAAATGCTATTCCTTTTGGTGATATATGCTGCATATTTATTTTGCTTTTAAAAAAAAATCTCTAGTGACTTTAAGTATAAAGTAATTTCCCTGCCTAATCTCTTTTAACTATAGTAATTTTTACCATGGGTTTGTCTGAGATCATGATTCCTACTCCTATTTTTTAATCACCAAATATATAATAAATTCTACCGTAGCCCTTGTTTTAATTCTGTGAATCTGTCAAATGTGATTTTTTTTCAAAGCAACGTATGGTTTGATTTGGTTTTCTAATCCATTCTATTTCCCTCCTCTGTTTTATTGGTGAGTTCAGCCAATTCACGTTCACAGTTAGAACTGTTAATTATTTACTTCATTCCATCATATCCTCTTTTACTTTTTCCCTACTTTGTCCCCAGTCTCCTCTTTCCAAAGAAGAAAGAGGTAGTGAGATAGAAGGAATTTGATCAATATTAGTCAAATATAATCAAGAGAATTTTCAGAGCTGTACTGGAGTCAGGTTGAACTGACTCACTAGAACTGATTGTTAAATTTTCAGTATCTGCATTTAAACTTCAGAAATGAGCAAACACTACACTTCAGGACTTGGTTTATTGTTTTGATGATTGTCTAGACTTAAGAAAATGATAGAGAAAATGTTTAAACTTTTAAGTGTCTTGTGTACACTTTTTTCCTCCAGAGGACTGGTTGTTAAACATTTACCAACACACCACTGGTAAATGAGTAAGGCTCACTGGATGCTCCTCCCCTATGTTTGTATACTTTTCCTCTCATTCAACTTGTAAGAGATAGTAAGTTCCTCATTTCTTCTCTAATATATATATTCCTTTTACCTTCCCTTTCTCACTGTTTTAAAGCAAATAAAAAAAAGCAAAATCCCACCCAGATGTTTGTCTTTCTTAGCTTCCTCCATGACCTTTTAAAGATATTTGACTTTTGAAGGGACGATTGCCTTCTCCTCATCCATTAGCACTTAAACTCTTTCCAATTACTCAAATTTGTTTACTTTTCTAGGTTTCTATGTGTTTGTGCTTTAAGCTCTGTTTTGTTTTGTTTTAATCAGAAATGCTTAAAAGTTCTTTGTTCTATTAAGAATCCATTTTTCTCCTATGGGATTATACTCAGTCTTGTAGAGTTAAATTATTCATGATTGTAAGAAGTTATCTTTTATCTTTTGGAATGTTGTATTTCAAGATTTTCCCTCTTTTTAAATTAGTTGCGCAATCTTCTAGGATTCTGACTATGGTTTCTTGGCCCTTCCATTTTTTTTTTTAAAAAGAATACTTAATTCTCCTGGATAGATAATTGACATTTTTGGGTTTTCTAATGTGTCTTCTGTCCATAACAAGGTCCTGCTAGTGTAGACAACTACATTAACTTTGGTACTTTTTTATTATTACAGTGATTCTAGAAAGCAATCCAATAAACAATTCAGTTAATTTTGAGAGTGTGGAAGGTTACTGAGAAATGCAAATTGATTTGCTAGAATTTCTATTGTCTTCCAGGTACCTCAATTCTCTGGAAGCTGGAGTTTCCTATTTCTCACAGGAAATTCACTTCAAAGATGTGTTGAGAAGTGATGATCAGTTTCATAATATCTTGAGGAACAAGAACAGGAAAAGCAATGGTGAGAAATCCTTCCAACTTTTTTCTTCAGAACAGCCTCTTCTAAAGTCTACTACTTACTCTCTATCAAATCTAGTACAGTTATTCTTGCTACCTTTTTCAAGGTTATATTTTTAGATTTTCTGACATTTTGTATGATTTATGATATTGTCTCCACTTGATTTGCTTGTCATTGAATGAAATTCTGAAATCTGCACTGAAATAAGAAAGCAGAGTTTTCAGTATTCAATTGGCAAAGAAAAGAAGGAAATGTCATTTTCATACACTTAAATGATACTTCCCATGGAACATCGATTAAATGTGCATTTTTATTTCAATAAGGATTTAAGCATCTACGGTTTTTTTGATGCTTAAAGCTATAGAGAAAAATCAGAAGAGTCTTGCCCTCAAGATACCAATATTCTCTCAGGGGAGAAACTATACACATATATACACATGTAATATACATGTGTATATGTGTGTGTGTGACCTGCTCTTCTTTTTCCTAAATCAGATCTATCCAGTAATGGGAATGAATTTATGCTGATTCATTCACATTCTCTTGTTCGATTTCTCTTGTTACTGAAGAGGTCTGTCTGTGCAGATCTGGTGCTGGGAAAAATAGCAAAGTTTCTCTTTGAAGCCCTCTCATCTCCTTTTTGGTGTCTTATTTCCCTTTATGAAATCTCACAACCATTTCAAGTGTTTATTATTCTTCTCAGCTGGTTGTCAAGGTTGAAGAACAATTTAATAAATCTATCCTAAATAAGATGTTAAGTGGTACAGGAATATTTATTTTTGTTTCTAAAATGAGAACAAAAGCAAAGAGGTATTTGCCACTGTCATGGAATATATATCAAGAAAAATTTAAATGGAAGAAGAATTTCCTACTGATGGTGAATGCCTTCAGGAGTCACTGTTTAGGGATGACATTGTGCTGATTGCAAAGCCTCCTTGAATACTGTAAGAATGTATATTGCCAGGATTTTGTCATGAAGGAGCTACAGCTTATTGAGTGAGTCTTGATGATGATGATGATGATAGCTACAAACATTTATGTAGTGCTTACTATGTGCCAGGTACTGTGAAAAGTGCTTTAAAATTGTTATCTCATCTGATTCTCATAATTCTAGGAGGTGGATATTACTATCCTTCTAGTTCAATCTCTTCATTTGATAGATGAGGAAAAAGAGCTTAAGTAACTTGCCAAAGATCATAGATTAGTAAGTATCTAAGGCCAAATTTGAACTCAGGTCTTCCTGACTCCAGGTCAACACTCTATTCAGTATACTACCTTGCATAGATATAGGTATGTTTGTCCTTTGTTGCTGAAGAAGACTATGCCATCAGAGAAATGATGACATGACTTGCACTGGACTTTGTTTTGAGTGAGGGAGGGTTGGGCAGGTTACCAGTCTCACTTCTCCTCCAGAACCATCTGAATCCAGTGACCAGATATTCATCAGGATGACTGAAGATGACCCAGGATGGGGCAATTGGGGTTAGTGACTTGTCCATGGTCACACAGCTAGTGAGTGTCAAGTGTCTGAAGTGAGATTTGAAGTCAGGTCCTCCTGACTCCTGCACTGGTGCTCTATCCACTGCACCACCTAGCTGCCCTATAGATATAGGTAATCTCTCCAGATATGGATCGATAGATAGAACTATAGATTACATACACACACATACACACATATACATAGACACAATATATAGATATAAACACAATATATCTGTGTGGGTGTGTATGTGTGTGTATCTGACAGGTACTGAAACTGGATCTGTCATAGATTGGAAATTGACTAGGAGGAAGAGAGAAGGCTACATTGCGTTATGCTAGGTGGGTGGGACTTGTTGTCCAGTCTATGAGCTCCAGAGTGAGCTGCGTTTAAAGCTTGATCTTTAAGCAAGAAATGTAGCCAGTAAACTCAGGGGTAAAAAGGCAACTTTTGGGCATGGAATATACCTTCCCCTGGGTAGAACACCAGAAGAGAGGAGAAGAAGAATAAGGAGGAGGAGGAGAGGAGCTGCTGCTCACTGGCAGGTTGTGTTTGTCCTTCATTCTTGAAGAGGATCATGACATCAAGATGATGATATGACTTGCAGCTGATTTTGATTTGAGTGATGGGGAGGGCTGTGCAAGGTCACCATCCTCACTTTCTTCTCCTAAGTCATCTGGATCCAATGGCCTGATATTCATCAGGATGACTGGAGATGGGCCAGTGAGATCTTGGCCTATTATATAAATCAGAGTTAGTAAGTCTTTTACAGTTGATTATCTTTAGAGTATTGTTGTTACTATGTCCATTGTTCCGGTTCTTCTCACTTCACTTTGAATCAGTTCATATAAGTCTTCGCAGGGTTTTCTGAAACTATCCGCTCCATCATTTCTTACAGCACAGTCATATTCTAGTTTATTTATATACCATAGCTTGTTTAACCATTCCTCAGCTGATGGGTATCCCTTCAGTTTCCAATTCTTTGCCACCACAAAATATTATGTACAATATTTTTGTATGTATGAGCCTTTTCCTTGTAATCCCTTGGGATTACTTAGGAACACCTAATAGTGGACGGAGCAGTTTCTATTTTATGATGAGTTAGGAGGCCAGATTGTAGAGGGTTAAGAAGAGAGTGAGAGGAAAAGGAAGTGAACACACCTATTGTAGGTGGCCTTCTCTTAGCCATGAAAGGGAACAGAGATAAAGAATAACATCTAATGGGCAGAATTTATCCAGTGAAGGGTTTTTTGAGGACAGAGAAGAGATGGTTGTTTTTCATGGGCAGTAGAAGCAGTCACTAGACAGATAGAGGCTGTAGGTTAGTGAGAGAGTGGGGATGATAGAAAGGACAGCCTGCTGGAGAAGGCAGAATAGAAGGGGATCTCTTGTGCATGTAGAGGGGTTAGCCTTGAAAAAAAGAAGGGTTACCTCCTTATGTAAGGCAGAAGTGAAAGAAGATAGTAAAGGAAGGTGGAAGTGATATGACATGAGGAGGAGAACAGAAGAGGGACCTCTCTACAAAGGGCCTCCATCTTTCAGTGAGAAATGAGCTAAAGTTCTTGACTGAAAGGGTCGGTGTGTGTGTGTGGGGGGGGGGGTCCATAGGAGCTTGGAGAGAAGGTGATTTGATGAGTGCGATAGTGAATCAATTAAGGAGGCATGAAAAGTGTTGCATCACAACCATAAAGGCCCTGTTAAGAGTATGTAATATATATATATATATATATATATATATATATATATATATATATATATATATATATGTATATATGTATATACTTTCGTAAGCTCAGTCAGTAGTTTTGTGATTTTTGTCAGCTTCATTCAGCAGCATGTTGTTTGCTGTTTCTCCTTCATTCTCAAAGAGAGGTTATTAGGGAGGTAATGTGATGACATGCAAGTGAATTGGATTTAAGTGAAGGAGGTCTGTGCAAAGTCACTGGCCTCACTTTCACCACCAGGGTCTGGGTCCAATGGCAAGGTATAGATCAGGATAACTGGAGATGGCCTAGATGCAATGGGGATCCTTGGTCTTTTCAAACTAAAGTCCTTAACAGCTCCACTTAACTAAGGCAAAGCCTATTCAGGGTAAAATGTAAAATTAAAAATTTTAGTGTCTGAAACTTTTTCTTCCTCCTTTTGTCTTGAAGTCCAATCTTTACCCCAAATCACTCTGGCTCTCATTGATTGGGCATTAATAGGTTCCAGGCCAAGCCCCACTTGGTCATTATTTGGGCCCTGATTGGCTCAGAATGAATGTACATAGCAATTATTTCTGTTTTGGCCAGAAACCCTGAGAATCTTTCCCTCCCATACCTATTTTTTTTAAAGAAGTCATTCTTTGCTTCATTTCTTATTAAGCCTTAATCACAGAATAGCAAGCAGCATGTAAATAGGAATGAGGGCAGCTGATGGTAGAAGTGCATCCAAGACTGAGACTCCGTAGAGTGATGATGATAAGATAAGAGGACAAGGGACACTCTCTACATGTGTCGGGTTGAGCTGGTTCACCATAGGCTGGAGACAGGGGACCAAGGAGTAGGTAGCCAGAGCAGGGATGATAGCCTTCCAAAGAATGGAGGGATCTGAGGCCATGGTAAGGATGAGGAGCAGAGCTAGAGCTTGCAAGACAGAAAGAGAGGTGGAATGACAGCAAATGGGGATCAGATGAGGAAATTTCAGCATTCACCAAGGTGGAAGTGAAGTATCTGTAGATAACACCAGTATGTAGGGCAGGGGTAGGGAACGTGGGGCCCTGGGGCCGTATTTGGCCTTCTACCTCCTCGAGTGCTGCCTTTTAATTGAGTCTAAGTTTTACAGAACAAATCCTTTTATTAAGGGGATTTGTCCTGTGAAGTTTGGATTCAGTCAAAGGGTCACACTTGAGGACCTAAATTCTAGGGTATGAATAACTCTATGTAAGTCCTGAAGTGGGATGATGGTGTAGGTAACTAAGTTAAGCAATTGAGAGGTTAGAGCATTTGAGGGAGTATCATTATGTATGTTGAAGTCCCATAGTGTGGGGGCACAAGTTGGGAAGGAAAGAAAGACAGTGAGCCAGAAATTAAATTTTTTTAAAAAATTAATTTATTTTTAGTTTTCATTATTCACTTGCATAAGATTTTGAGTTCCAAATTTTTTCCCCATCCCTCCTCTCCTCCCATCCCCAAACAGCATGCATTCTGATATAGGCTTTACATATATATGTGTATATATATATATATATATATTCATATTAAATATATTTTCACATTAGTCATGTTGTAAAGAAGAATTAGAACCAATGGGAGCAACCATATGAAAGTAAAAACAAGGAACTAAATTTGTTGAGGAAAGAAGAGTGTCCTGGAGGCCGGTAGATAACAGGTACCAGAATCTTGACTGGATGTTAAATATGGATTGAATGAAGTTGAAAGGAAGAGAGGTTATTGAATGAGAGTGGTAGAGGGAAAGCCTGGAAGTGGTGATGGGGAGTAATGAGTATTCTGATTAGTGAGGAAGGAAAGCTATGAGTAAAACTATAACCGGTGTTGGAAAAGGCAAAGGAGAGTGTGTCATCAGGAAGGAGTTGGGTCTCAGTGATAGCAAGAAAATTGAAGAAGTCAGAAGGGAAATGATTTAAAATGAAAACAAGTTCATTACCTATGGAGCACTGTGGAAGGGTTGGGTAGCTTTGGAGAGTGGAGGGGGATAGGGGAATGAGTTGAGGAGGATGAGAATAAGGCAGTAGGCAGTGGGCAGTGGGGGATGGAGAATAGGGTTTGAACAATAACAGTTGGAAGGTTCATAATCCCTGGGATAAAGAGGGTATGATGAGCAAGGAATATGTTGATTATTGAGGAATGAGATCAGGTAGATTATCATAACTGGGGTAGGGGAGTTGTAGGGGGATGTTCAGCCTGGAGATTAGTCATTCCAGTGCAGCAGGGTATAACTGGAAAAGAGTAGGAGGGGGACCCACTTAGTAGCAAGTGCTGGTGAAGCACCTCCTGTGGAGATGGTGTTGTAGGAGGTTGGAGCGTTTAATTACTAAGCTATCAAATACTTTTGTGAGAAAATTCTTTGATTCAATTAAAACTAAGGAATGTTAGTTCTTGAAAAACTCAAATTTAACTGAAACATGTTAGATTATAGTTCACCACAACCATCTTCTTTTTTATATATAGTTTCTCTGCTCTGGTCCAAACACGTATGGAAATACTGTGTTCAGGCCAGAATGCCAAATTATGTAGGAAGAATATTGACAAGCTGGAGTGTATCCAAAATTAGGAGACAAGGATGGTCAAAGCAACTCAAAAAATACAAGAGGGCAGAATATGCAAACTATAGACTAGTTGGATTTGATTTTTATTATTGGAAAAATTCTTGAACTTTCTATTGAAATAATAGTTCATGAGTACTTAAAATGTGGAATAGTAATCCCTAAAAGCTAGCATAACAACTTCATCAGAAACAGGTTATACCAGACTAACTTAATTTCCTTTTTTGACAGAGTTAATATGAGGTAAATGCTGTAGATACGATATACTTATATCTTACTTATACTGATAAAGTCCTTTGATAAGTTTTTGTTACCCTGGTTAACAGGATCCAGAGGGAACTAGATAATCACACATTTGGTGCATTTAAAAACATTATGGTCCAATTCAACAAACATTTATTCAATGCTTATTATGTAATAGATGCTGAGAATACCAAGACAAATATGTTGTTGTTCAGTTGCATCCAAACCTTTGAGACCCCATTTGGAGTTTTCTTGATAAAGATACTGTAGTGGTTTGTCCTTTTCTTCTCCAGCTCATTTTACAGAAGAGGAAACTGAGATAAACAGGGTTAAGTGACTTCCCTAGGGTCAAACAGTTAATAAATATCTGAGGATGGATTTGAATTCAGGTCTTCCTGATTTCAGGCCTGATACTCTATCCATTATGCTGCCTAGTTGTCCTAAGACAAAAGTAGAAGAACTTTTCTCTTCAAAGAGTTTAAATTCTATTGCATGGGTATAATATCTACACAGATTGTTTAATGCTAAGTTATTTGAGGAAGGAGAAAAAAGCTAAAATGAGGTGATTAGAATTAGAATCATGGAGAAAGTGACATCTGAGTTGAGTCTTGAAATAAGACAAAGGATTCTTAGGGATGATGATGGCTGTGGGGGGGCAGCTTAGACAAATACATAGGGACTAGAGGTGGCATAATATTGACTTGGAAAGAGGTGTCCAGTAGCATGCCCCAGAGATGTGTCCTTCTTGAACCTGTGGTGTTAAACACTAATAATTAATTTGGATGAAGTCATAGAAAGCATTCTTGTCAATTTATCTGTTGATATGAAGATGGGAGGGGGTAGCGAACACACTGCGTGACAGAGACAGGGTCCAAGAAGATTTTTGGCAGGCTAGGGCAATGGATCAAGTTGAGTAAGATAGATTTAAAGTTAGAGATAAAAGTGAAGTCTCATTTGATCATTTCATAGCTGCTATCATCTTTTGTCTCTTCTGTCCTTTGTAACTAAACTCCTTGAAAAGGCTTTCTTTAATACGGACCTATACTTTCTCTCCTTTCATTATCTTCTTAACCCTTTACAATATGGCTTCCAACATCATCATTCTACCAAAACTACTCTCTCTAAAGTGATTAATGATCTTTTAGTTGTCTATTCGAATAGATTTTTCTCAATTCTCATTCTCATTGATCTCTCTACAGTCTCTGACACTTAAAAAAATTTAATATTTTATTTTTAATTATGTGCAAAAACAAACTTTAAAATTGTTTATTAAATTTTGTGTTTCAAATTCTCATCCTACTTTTACTCCCCACTCTTTGAGAAGGTAAGCAATTTTATACAGGTTATAAATGTTGCAGTCATGCAAAACATTTTTCCACATATGACGTTATGGAAGAAAATGCAAACCAAAAAAATCCCTAACAAAGCCAAGAAAAATAAAGTTTTTAAAAAAGTAGGCTTTGATCTGTATTCGGATTCCATCAGTTCTTTCTCTGGAGGTGGACAGCATTTGTCATCACAAGTCCTTCAGAACTATTTCAGAACATCGAATTGCTGAGAATAACTAAGTCATTCACAGTTGCTGTTATTGTGTACAATATTATCGTTTTACTCATTTCACTTTGCATCAGTTCATGTAAGGCTTTCCAGGGGTTTTCTGCGAGCATCCTGCTCATAGTTTCTTAGAGCATAATGGTATTCCATCACAACCATATACCCACAATTTGTTCAGCCATTCCCCATCTGATGACCATCCCCTCAATATCCACTTGTTAGCCACTACAAAAAGAGCTGCTATAAATATTTTTGTACACATAGATCCTTTCCCATTTTTTAAAAAAAATTCCTTTTGAATATAGAGCTACTAGTGGTATTTCTGGGTCAAAGGGTATACACAGTTTTCTAGCCTTTTGGACACAGTTCCAAATTACTTTCCAGAATGGTTGGATCAGTTCACATCACTACTCTCCAACATTTGTCATTTTACTTTTTTGTTATGTTAGTCAATCTGATAGGTATGAAGTGGTACCTCAGAGCTATTTTAATTTTCATTTCTCTAATAAATAGCGATTTAGATCATTTTTATATGACTACAGATATCTTTGATTACTTCATCTGAAAACTGCCTGTTCATATTCTTTAACCATTTATCAACTGGAGAATGACTCATTCATCTAAATTTGACTCAGTTTTGTATATATTTGAGAAATGAGACTTTTATCAGAGAAACTTGCTTCAAATTTTTTTTGCAGTTATTATTGCTAACTGTATGTCCCTCCATTCTATGTCCCCTCCCCCATTTTTTCTATTCTTTTTCTCCTTTTACCCTGTCCCTTCTCAGAAGTGTTTTGTTTCTAATTACCCCTCCCCAGTCTGCTCTCCCTTTTATCAACCCCCCAACCCCCACAATGGCCCTTCTCTTATCCTCTTCCCTTCCTACTTTCCTGTAGGGTAAGTTAGATAGAGTTCTGTACCCCACTGAATGTGTATGTTATTCCTTCTTTGAGTCAATTGGGATGAGAGAAAGGTTCACTCACTCTCCCTCACCTTCTCTGTCTTCCTGTCCACTGCTAAAGCTTTTTTCTTGCCTCTTTTATGTAAGATAATTTACCCCATTCTACCTCTCCCTTTCTCCCAGTACATTCCTCTCTCTCACCAGTTAATTTTATTTTTTAGATATCTTCCCTTCATATTCAACTCACTCTTATGCCCTCTGTCCATATATGATCCTTCTAACTACCTCAATAATGAGAAAGGTCTTACGAATTACAAATATCATCTTCCCATATAGGAATGTAAACAGTTTAAAATTATTAAGTCCCTTATGATTCTCCTTTCTTATTTACCTTTTTTATGCTTCTCTTGAGCCTTGTATTTGAAAGTCAAATTTTCTGTTCAACTCTTGGCTTTTTCATCAAGAATTCTTGAAAGTTCTCTATCTCATTGAATATCTATTTTCTCCCCCAAAGGGTTATTGCTGGGTAAGTGATTCTTAACTGTAATCCCAGCTCCTTTACCCTCCAGAATACATATTGCAAGCCCTCTGATACTTTAATGTAGAAGATGCTAAATCTTATGTTATCCTGGCTGTGGCTCCACTGTACTTGAATTTTTTCTTTCTGGCAGCTTGCAATATTTTTCTCCTTGACCTGGGAAATCTGGAATTTGACTATAATATTCCTGGTAGTTTTCATTTTGGGATCTCTTTCAGAATTTGTTTAGTGAATTCTTTCAATTTCTATTTTACTCTCTGTTTCTAGAATATCAGTGCAGTTTTCTTTGATAGTTTCTTGAAAGATGATGTCTAGACTCTTTTTTGTTGATGACTTTCAGATAGTCCGATAAAAAAATTCTCTCTCTTGTATCCATGTTTCAGGTGAGTTATTTTTCCATTGGGATATTTCACGTTATCTTATATTTTTTTTCATTCTTTTGGTTTTGTTTTTATTGTTTTTTTTATTTCGCATAAAGTCATTAGCTTCCATTTGCTCCACTGTAATTTTCAAGGAAATTATTTTCTTCAGTGAGCTTTTGTACCTCTTTTTCCATTTGACCAATTCTGTTTTCTAAGGCATTTTCTTCCTCATTGGCTTTTTGGCTCTTTTGCTATTTGGCTGTGTTATTTTCTTCAGTATATTTTTGAATCTCCCTTACCAAGCTGTTGGCTTGTTTCTCATGATTTTCTTGCATCACTCTCATTTCTCTTCCCAATTTTTCTTCTACCTTTCTTATTTGATTTTCAAGATCCTTTTTGAGCTCTTCCATGGCCTAAAATCAAGTCATAATTTTCTTGGAGGCTTTGGATGTAGGAGTTTTGACTTTATTGTCTTCTAAGTGTGTGTTTTGATCTTTCTTGTCATCATAGTAACTTTCAATAGTCAGAGTTTTTTCCATTGTTTGCACATTTTCCCTCTTACTAGTTGACTTGTAAGTCTTTGTTAAAGTAGGGCTCTGCTTCCAGGGTGGGAGTCACACTTTTCTAAGTTTCAGGGGGTTTGTGCAGCTATTTTCAAAGATACTTTTTAGAGACCTGTAAGTTTTCAGTCCTTCCAAGGTGTTATGATCTAAGAAGAGGTGTTTCTTACTCTCCTAACCTGTGCTCTGCTCTGTGAGAGACCACAAGCACTCTTTTCTACCCTGGATCTGTGAGGAAGGTCCCAACTTTGCTGTGGTAACAAGTTCTGGTATACTAATTCTCCTCCTCACCCTGAGGCTGCCACCCAGGACCTGGATCTGAATATGGGTAAAGCAACAGAGTCCTGCCTCAGTGCTAGCAAAAAGACCCCTGAAATCTCCTTCTGATTAGTTTTTCAAGCTCCTTACCTTCTGTGGACTGAAAGCTCTGAAAGCAGCCACTACTGCTGCTGCTACCATTGCTGCTAATGCTGCAACTTCTCATTCAGTCACTTCCAAGGCCTTTTCCTGGCTTACTGGGGCTGAGGCTGTACTGGCATGATCTGCCCTGGACTGTGCTCTACTCTTACCTAGGTGCAATGGACCTTTCCTGCTGATCTTCTAAGTTGACTTTGGTGTCTATGGGCTGAGGGATCTGGAAACTGCCACTGTTGTGCCTGATTTAGTTACCCTGAGGCCCGTTCTGACTTTGCTGGGGCCAGATCTGCCTTGGAGAGGCCTGTGCTGAATTGCACTCCTCTCTTGACCTTGTTCAACAGACCTTTTCTCTTAATGTTCCAAGTTGTCTGGAAATTTGTTTGGTTACATCTTTTTGTGGGTTCTGCTGCTCTAGAATTTGTTGAGTCATTTTTGAAAGGTATTTGGAGGGGTTTGGGGGAGAGCTCAGGCAAATCCCTGCCTTTACTCTGCCATCTTGGCTTTACTGGTCCCTATTTTGTTTTTTAAGGTGTCATGTTTTTTTCAGTTTTTTTTTTGTCCATCCTTTACCAAACTATTGGCTCTTTTTTCCCCATGATTTTCTTTCATCACTCTCATTTCTTTTCCCAATTTTTCTTCCACCTCTCTTATCTGATTATTAAAATCCTTTTTGAGCTGTTCTAGGAATTATTTTTTTGGACTCTAGACCAATTCACATTTTTCTTTGAGACTTGGTTGTAGCAGTTTTGTCTTTGTTGCCTTCTTCTGAGTTTGTTATTGACCTTTCCTTCCACCACAGGACCTTTCTATAGTCAGGTTCTTTATTCTCTTTCTTTTTTGGGGGCTCATGTTCCAGCCTATTTCTTGACTTTTTACTTTATTTTAAATGTGAACTCTGCTCCTGGAGTGGAGAAGGAGTGTCTTCAAAGTTTCAGGGTTTTTTGGGCAGCTGTTTTCAGATATAGTTCTGGGGGTCTGTAAGTTTTCAGTTCTTCCAAGGTAGTATGATCTAAGAAGAGGTGTAATCACTACTCTCTTGGCCTATGTTCTGGTCTGTGAGGAAACTCATGCACTCTTTTCTGCCCTAGAATTGTGGTCAGGATCCCTTCTCCCTTGGGGTAGCAAGTTTTTGTGAGTTAGTGATCCTCCTCACCCTGGGATTGAGACCCAGGTCTGTGACCCAGATCCTAGTATGGGCAAGGCACCCTGTGCCCTCCAATCTCCTTCTGACTGACTGATTGTCCAACTCTTTTACCATCTGTGACCTAAGACTCTGGAAACAATTACTATTGATAGTTGCTCCCAAGACTTGCTGCTGGCTTGCTAAGCAGGACCTGCTGCTGACTTGCCTTCTCCTTCTGTGTTACTTCACTAGGTAATGGCATCAGCTCCCAAGGATTTAATTACCTTCTCCAGGGCTGATCATTCCCAAAACTACATTTTCTGCTCCACTCTCTCTCTTGACCTCAAATCTCATATTTCAGATATCTTTTCAGATATCTTGAACTTGATGTCCAGTAGACAATTTAAACACAGAATGTCTAAAACATAGCTTATTATCTTCCCCTCAAAACCTCCCACCTTCTCTGTTACTGTAGAGGGCAACATCACCCTTCCAACACCTCAGGCTCTCAACCTTTAAGCCATACTGAATTTCTCACTATCTCTTACCCTTTTATCCCATTTGTTGCCAAGATCTGCTGATTTCACCTTTGCAGCATCTCTTGAATACATCCTTTTCTCTCCTCTGACCCTGCTACCACTCTAGTTCAGGCCTCCTCACCTCATACCTAGAAGACTGCCTTAGCCTGCTGGTGGGTCTGCCTGCCCCAAGTCACTCCCACTCTAATTCATTCTCCATTCAGTCACTACAGTAATTTTCCTAAAACATAGATCCCTACTTGCTAAATTCCCGTATCATCCTATTTTTTCTAGGAGCAGATACAAAATGCTCTGTTTGGCATTCAAAGTTCTTCACAGCTTAGCCTCCTTTTATTTTTCCAATATTCTTACACCTTACTCTCTAACATACAGTCTTTGATTTAGCTATACTGGTCTCACCGCTATTCCACAAACAAGATACCCCATTTCTTAAGTCTAGGTATGTTCTATGTCTCCCATGCCTGGAACACTCTTCCTCTGCTCCAACTATTAACTTCCCTGGCTTCCCGAATTCCAGTTAAAATCCCACCTTCACAGAAAGCCTTCTACAACTCCTTTTAATTCCAGTGACTTTCCTCTATTAATTTCTTCATGTTTATCCTGTATAAATTTTATTTCTATAAATTAATTTAATATATATATATATATCCTGTATAAATTACATTTGCTTAGAATATATTTGTTTGAACGTTGTCCATCCTCCATTAAATTTTAAACTCCTTGAGGGTAGGGACTGTCTTTGGCCTTTTTTTGTAGACCCAGCAGTTAGAAAAATGCTTGACACATAGTAGGAGCTTAGTAAATGTTTATTGATTATACCCATATATACATATATGCATGCATACATGTATATATGTATAAGGTGTGTGTGTGTGTGTGTGTGTGTGTGTGTGTGTGTGTACACATACACATGAAAATAACTGCCTTATAAGGTGCTGAGTTTCCCCACTCTGGAGGTTTTCAGATAGATGCTGGATCACTGTTGCTTGTGTTATTGTAGAGACGGTTTGGGTCTGTTTGGGTGTGAATTAGACTAAATGAGCTCTGAGTTCTCATCCTCCTCTGAGTTTCTATGTTTCTCTTTATGTCTGGCCTTGTCTCTTTTCCTTGCCCTCACAGTGATTATCATGTGTGGCACACCAGAGTCTGTTAATGCCCTCAAGGGGAATCACAAATCAGACGAAGACATCGTCATCATTCTGGTGGATATTTTCAAGTGAGTATCACTCCAGGTACCCTCCTCCTCTTGAGACTGTGATAAAGAACAATGATACAGTGAGTAAAGCACTGAGTCCAGGCTCAGAAATCCTAGGTTCAAATTCCACTAATACCTGAAGCTCATTAATTACCTTAAGGAAGCCTCTCCCTGGGCCTCACTTTTCTCTTGTATAGAATTAGAGGGTTGGACTAAAGAGCTTCTGAAGTCCTTTGTGACTCTCATGCTATGATTTATAAATACTTTTCCCTGTGAAACATCATTTCCTGCCACATTTTCCATGGCGTCTGTGGATGAGGTACTGAAGATATGTAGTTTTTGAATACAGCTTCATTTCTCCTTTAAATTCCATTAAATTAAAACTCACAGACTTTTTGGATTAGGACAAACACTGGAAATGATTTAGCTTAATTTCCTTATTTTGTAAGTGACGATACTAAGAGCCAGAGAGTGATTTTCAATAAACGTTTATTGAATGGCTAAAATTCACAAGGTACTATATTAAGACTGAGGGAGATAATATATGACATGGTTTCTAACCTCAAGGAGATTACAATACATATGTAGCTAAAGTTTACAAAAAATGGAATATAGTGAATGGGGGAAGTTCAAAATGAGATAATATATTGAAAGTGCTTTGTAAACTGTCAATAGTACTAATGGAGTTGTTATAATTGTTTTAACTGCTCTTACTACTAATAAAACAAAGCTTTGTGAAGTTCAAAAGATAGAGAGATGACTCCTAACTGGAGGAATCAGACAAGGGGGCTATACTGGGTGAGCTGAGTGATAAGGATGGGTGGTATTTCAACAGGAAGAACTCAATGGAAGGGCATTTCAGGCATTAGGAATGGCATGAGCAAAGGCATGGAGATAGGAGAGAATGGTAAAGATGTGTAGTTCAATTTGGCCATAGTTTAGAGTGAGTGAATAAGAATAACAAAAGATGAAACTCTAAAGATATGATGCAACCAAATTATCAAGGATCTTGAATGCCAGACTAAGCAAAATGGACTTTATTCAGTAGATGACATGATGGGGATCCATGGGAAATTTTGAATGGGGCAATAATGTCCCAAGAACTGTGCACTCAGAAGATTTATTGGGTAATTATTCGCAGGATGGAGTTAAAGGAGATTGGTCTGGGGGTTAATGCAACAGCTTAGGCAGAAATGATTCAGGCAGTGAGGGAGGGAGGAAATAAAGGAATATATGAAAGACTTCTTAGAGGTAGAGTAGCTGCGGAAAGAGATGTGGAAGAATCATAGATGATTCCAAAGTTTAAAGTTGAAATGAATTGGAGGATGGCAGAAACATGAGCAGAAAATAGGAAAGGAGGAAGAAAAAACCAAATCTGTCAGGTGGGGTGGGGGGGAAGATAATGAGTTTAACTTTGCCCATGGTGGAGTGGAGGTGATGTCCGGGGGCAGCGGGAAATTCTTCATTTGATTCTACTCAGTATTACTGCTAGCAATGGACAGACTAGAATTCATTATAAGATGAAATAAAATAGGAATATGAAAGCTCCATTACCCTATACTCTCACTCGCTTGCCTAGCCAAGTCTAACAGGAATGATGAATCAACTGATTACCGGCTCTATAGGCTCAGGAGTGTAATCAGCCTTTCCATTATGAACAAACAGCCTTTGCTCCCAGTTTACTTTCCTTAGGCCTGTTTTGATAAGAGGTGAGTTCTAGATAAAAAGACCTGGCTTGTGTAATTGATCTTTGCCCTTAGGGAAATATGAATCATAAAATTTGTAGAGGTTTTTAAGAAATTCTCTCTTTACCTAGACCAGGGAAGGAGAATTCTGGGTAAAGAATTTCCCCCTTTTTTACCTCTCCCTTTCCTTATAACTACTATAAATTAATTTACAGTAGATGGTCTTAGAGAAGAACCAATGGGGAACTCAGTAAGTGGTAGTTCTCCAGCCATTTGTTTTAGTTTGAGTCACATGGTTATTTCCTTGTCTGAGGGGATGATTAATAATTGCTTATCTAAGTTCAAATTTTAAAAGTTCAAACCAAAGACTAATTACTATGTGCCACATTTTCCTAGCCTTATCATCCGTACTGAATATATTTAAGTGGTCATATTTTTACTGCAAGGGGAAAAGCATCCTATTCTGTTTAAGCTGAATGTTAAATGCTCAGGAAAAATCAGGCCTACCCAAGGGTTGGAATGCTTCAATAGTCTTAGTATGTTGAGCCAAAGGAACACTTTGATTTTCCTTTCATTGGATTCTAGATCAAAGGATAGAAGCCATCTGGTCCAAACTTCTCATTTTACAGATGAAGAATCTATGGCCCAGAGAAGTACTCAACACCACATAGGTAGTAGTATGCAATAGATGGATTTGAACTCAGGTCTTCTGATTCCAGGCCAGGGCTCTTTCTACGGTACTCCACTACCTCCAATCAATTTGCTTATAACAATCCTGAAGTAGGTCACATTTAGATCTAATTCTTAAATTCCTTCATCTCCTGAAATCCTTCCTGTGGGAACTCCTCAGTAGAGTCATCCTCTCTCTGGGAAGCCTTGTTGACAGCCTCTAAGGGTGCTTTCGTATTCAAGTTTATTTAATTTCAATCTCCTTTGGGGTCCTTTAGGTTGAACCCTATTTCTAATCAGTTGGACTTTACAATAAAATATAGGAAGAAATGTTGAGCTTTTTGTCAGACTCAAAAAGAGTGCTTTAGTATTCAAGCAGCACGGTAACTAAGAGGCAGCTAAGTGGCACAGTGGATAGAGTGAGGGGCCTGGAGTCAGGAAAACCTGAGATCAAATGTAGCTTCAGATACTTAGTAGCTTTGTGACCCTGGGCAAATCACTTATCCTCAATTTGCCTCAGTTTTCCCATCCATAAAATGGGAATAAAATAATAGCACCTACTTTCCAGGGCTGTTTTGAGGACAAAATGAAATAATATTTGTAAAGTAATTTGCAAATCTTTAAGCATTCTATAAACGCTATTACCAATTAGAAAATTTGGATCCCCTGCATATTTGCAGGTACATCAGAAAAGTCCATGGACTTGTTTTTGCTTCCCCTTCCTCATCTGTTAAACAGGCTTGAATGCCTGATTTTGATTTCCACTCACAGATACCAATATCTGTAAAAGTTGTGAGTTCTTAAAAAGAATATTGCTAAATAGACCAGTGTAATTTAGCCTTGAAAATACCAGTTTACTTATCAAAAGTCTAAAGAAAGAAGCAGCAGAAATTCAACATTTTCTGATTCTCCTTTATATTCCTTTTGGCTTATTAGCTAGCAGAAACTTCTCATCTCCACAGCCAACTGACCAAGAAAGGAGAAAGAAAAAGTGAACATGTGTCAGTCAGCCAACATGCATTTCTTAAGCCTCTTCTCTGTGCTAAACACTGCAGATAACAAAGAAAAACAAGACAGTCTTTACTCTTAATGAGCTCGCAGTCTATTGAGAGGCAGAGGGAGAAGATATTAAGAACAGTGGAGTCATAGAAAATTTTTGTGACCCAAATGCAATTTTTTTGAGATAAAATATACAAGGAAACTATTTTTTGAGGCTAATTTAAATCTCTTTTATGTCATAGGAAAGTTGCCTTCGGGTATCTAATTTTCAAAAGGAAACCTATGCTTTTTATTTCAGTAACCGGTACTTTGAGAATACCACGTCAGCTCCTTACATGAAAAACGTCCTCGTGTTGACATTGCTGCCTGAGAATTCCAGATTATCTGACTTACTGAATACCTCATTGGTAACCCACATTTGGTACAATTTTCTTTGTTCTGGACAATGGGGTCCCATGCTCTAGACCTGAAAATAATTTCTGCTCTTCTCACAGACTTTCACCATCGTCAATGTCACACAACACTGTGCTAAGGATTAGGCTTGAGCTACTCTATTGTCATGAAAGCTTCATATTGAGAGAAGCATCTGTTACAGTGAAGTAGAAGGATGAACACAGGGAGTTGTTAGAAATCATGTAGTTTTGTCTCTCTGATGGGCCTTGCTATGTAATAACATTTGATGAGGAATGAGAAGCTTCTCCTCATTCCTCCTCCCTTCCCCAAGCTGTTAAATGTCTCTTAGACAAGTCTATCACCATCAGAGATTCATTTTCGGATTAAGATATTTTAAATATATCCTTTGTTAAAATTAAAATACCAGTGGGGTAGTACAATAATCAATCACTATCTTAATGTGAAAATGATTGTTCAAACCTTTTTAGCCTAGAGTCTTGTGAAGGTTAAATTCAAATAGGTGAAGATTGATGCAGGGGACCTTGGATATCTAGTAGGTACTCTGAGGACCCTGGGAACTTGGAAGGTCAGGGGTCCAGTTTGAAGTGAAGCACACAAAGAAGTGGTTTTATGTAATTTGACCAAGAGCTATTACCACTCATGCTATAGTCTGAGACCTTCTGTACAACTCTGCTAATGCCCTATCATAGGGTGCTCTTTGGAAAATCAGGAGACTCCTGGTTTTAAATATGACCCTTATAAGCTGGGTAACTGTGGGTATTTAAGCTTCCTAAGCTCTAGTTTCCTTGTTCATAAAATAGGGAGAATATTATTTGTAGCATCTACTTCATAGTGCTATTTGTGAGGAACAAATGAAATACGCATAAATGTGAGTTATTTCCATCCTCACTCTGCTCCCCAACATTAGTCTTAGAGTTCTCTGGTTGAACTGGACCATATAATTGTCTTGTTATATATGCTTAAAACTAGAATATTTATCTAGACTCAGATTTTCTGTGGGGTTCTCCCCACAATCCCTTCCTTTTAGGTGAAAGATGATTTTGTCCTTGCCCACATGAATGGAATCATGCTGTTTGGACACATGATGAAGCAAGCACTTCAAGACAACACATCGAACTCTTTTTCTCATGCTTTCCGAAACCTCACTTTCCAAGGTACTTATGTATAAAATTCATGTGTGTGAAATATAAAGAAAGTTGAAGAAACGTTTTGGCATCTGAATTGACTTACGGCAGCAATGGAAGGATTTGATGGGATGGTTACTCAAAACATTGCATATCTGTTGTGTGGAGATCCATAATTCAGCTTTCAAAGAGGACTAGGTAGGATTTAGGTTGGCCGAGGGAAGGCTAAAAAGGAGGATGTTAAAAAAACAAAGGCGATATCCCCACCCCAGGAATTCTAAAATGGTCTAATTTATTGAGACTAAGTGTTCCTAAAACTCCCCACCTTTCTACCCTCACCAGTTCTAATCAGTTAGCCAGAAAATATGAACTTAGCTTCCTGTGTATATTTCAAGGCCTCAGAGATCTGTGAATTACCTCTGGGTGGGTGCAGATTACAGTTATCCCTTTCACATCACACTCATTAGTGGTGTGGCACCCCCTTTTCCCCCCAATCTGGAAAATCTGCAAAAAATTTTTTGACCCTCCCTTCATACCAGAGAAGGTCTGAATTATTATCATATTAAAAATAAAATATGTTGATATTATATAACACTATTCATATTTTTTTTACATCTCTGAATTTCTAAACTTTTTTCTGCGTCATCCGTAGCTTCTGCAAAATTCCCCAAAGATTCCCATTTAATTTGTGTCAACATCTGATATATCGGAACCATAATGGGGAAAGTCATGATGTGGAAAGGATAACTGTACAATCTGTCAGCACTTTTGGTTGTCTCATTAGTTATTTTGAACAAAAATCTATCACTCAAGTACTAACCTTGGAAATGTGGTCTTCCTGAACTTAACCAGGCTGAATCTCAGACAACACATATACATACAAGAACACACACACACACACACACACACACACGCGCGCGCACACACACACTCCTTTACAGGGGCTTGTACTTGAAACCTTTCTACCTTGGAAGGCCTTGTCAGAATTTTCATTCCCCTAGCAAAATCTTCAAACACCTGGAGTCACATCCGTCCCATCAGAGAAGTCCGTTGGTAGAGGTTGGTCTTCTATACCAGAGGTTTCCAAACTTATTTGACCTATCTCCCCTTTTACAAAAAATTACTCAGCACCTCCCTGGAAACCTACTCTAACTTTTTTTTTGAAATTTGCATCATTTCAAAAAATATAAAATTTTTTAAATAAATGATGCAGCTTAAATTTAACAATTTATTATATATTTGTGGGCTCTCCATTGGAGTTTTGATGACACAATATTGTGTCATGTAACCGTATAGTATTGTATTATAAACAAGTCATTACATGAACACATTCTTGCCAATATATGTTGAACTTCATGACAATGTATGACTCGCTTGCCTGCCAACACTTACTTGTTAAGATCTGTTGGTGGACTTAACCACTGATTGGTTATAACTTGCATTTTGGATGCTTATTTGAAAAATAATGTAATCGCTAGGACTTTTTATTACACAATAGATGAAACATATACGAACAGTTTTAAAAATTTTCTTCTCTTCTTTCCTTACACTTCTGCCACCCCTTTATTTTTCAACACCACCACCCCCAATTACACCAGAGGCTACTAGTACACCCCATCCCCCTGGATTGTTCCAGCATCCTCCAGGAAGCGTTATCACCCACTTTGAGAACCCACTTGGACCAGTGACATTTACCAAGTATATTTGTTGCCTTTTCTATAGAGATGCTGCAGATCTGCCTTTACCTCCCTCATAGCTCCTCTAATACATTAACTATTGCTGTTCTACCATCCCACATTTGTACCTTCAGCCCAGAACCCTCATTCTTTCTGATCTCTTAAGTTCTTGCTATGGATATTACAGCAGAAGAAGTTGCCTGAAATTATGTTACATGAAGTACTACATACTCCATTCATCCTGTACATTTTTTGAGTGTAAGATAGTATATGCTTGGAATAATTTCTTTTTCATAAAAGAAATAATTTTGTGGACTACCAAAGGTGCAAATTAAAGACCTAGACTGAAACAAAAAGCTATTCTCCATGCTCCCCATGCCTCTTCCTTGAGATTTTCTCTAGAAACTCTTTTGCCACACAAAAGCAAAATGGTGCCCTGGAAGGAATCAGGGTTTTGAAGTTGAAGACCTCAGTTTAAAGCTCCTGACTCTGCCACTTCCATCCTATTTGACTATGGACAAGTAGTTTGACATCTCTGAGCCTCTGTTCCTCATCTTTAATACAAGTTAAAACTTGAAAATCCCTGAGTTCATTCCCAGCTCTAAATTTATGACCCCATAGTACATCATTCTTTCACTGATTTCCCCTGCACTGAATTCTTAATGAATCTCCAAGGTGGCACACTGAAAAGGGAAAAGTATAAACATTTCTATTCCAGTAACCTATTCTGTGCCAAGTATCATGCCAAGCCCTTTGACAGATATTCTCTTATTTGATTATTTGAAAGAGCAATTCACCATCAGGAGACCTTGAGTTCAAATTCCACTTTTACTATATTTCTAGTTGCATGACCTTCTTAGTTCCTCACTTGTGAAATGTGAGAAATATTCCAGATGTCCTTGAAACTTCCTTCTAACTCTAAATTTTTGATACCATAACACTCTCTAGGAGGGGAAACAACCCCTAATAAGATGAGTCTCCTCAGCATTCTCAGAGATGACTATTAGCCATGAGCCACTGAAATCTCTTTTCTAACCTTTAGATGGCAGCATAGTTCCACCCAATGTATGTGATGGGGCCGAACGTAGAGTGTAATGACTGGTAAAGAATGATCATAAGCTTTTTCTTCCAGTATTCTGGGACATATGGGGTATGGATGCTAAAGTAGTGGATTGAGGAGAGAAAGGAAAATGTGTTTGGGTGTTTTTTCATCCATTCTAACAATCATTTAAGAAGTCATTCATGCCTGTGTCTGCCTAAGGCTGTTCCAATTCATTGCTGGCGAAGACAAGCTGAAAAACACTGTGATCCTGCTATTTCAGTCTATCAATATAAATCGCACAAACTTCAGCTGGTGGAATTCATTGCTTAATGGTTATCCTGCTGCAAGTGGCAAATATGATCAACTTGACTTAAGTCTTTAACCCAATAAACAGTCATAGGAAAGAACCATTGTTAATCCTCAGGAAACTTCCAGTAAATAAATAAGAATGCTTACTTTTTCACATGTTCTTCAGGGATTTGCTGGGAGAACCAACTCAGTACATCCTTAATTTGCTCTTCAAAGCAAAAGATACTTAAGTTATTCATTTATTCATTCAGTTTCATTGCAGTATAGCATCACCTGTAGCCTGAAAGTGTAAGAAATTTGGTGGTGCATTTATTTGCGTTCACATTATGGTGCAATGTATTACAAGCTTGGGATAATTTCTTTTCCATAAAAGAAATGATTTTGTGGACCACCAAAGGTGTAATTTAAAGTCCCAACTTTGAAACAAGAAGTCATTCTCCCCGTATCTCTCCCATGAGACTTTCTCTAGAAACTCTCTTGCCACATACAAGCAGAATAACGCAGTGGAAGGAACTGTGGTTTTGAAGTTTTGGCTGCCACTTTGAAGTTGGGAGATTTTGGATGTCACTTCCATCCTGTGTCAATGTCCTAACATCTCTAGGATTGAATCTGAATATAGACTACTACTAATCCTTACTGATTTTTCCCCTGCAGGAGTTTTAGGTCCTGTAACTCTGGATGAATGGGGGGATATTGACCGTAATGTGACTTTTCTGTACACTTCAGCAGATACTAATGAGGTATGTTGGCCTCTAAAAGCTGGATGAGATGAGGTAATTAGGAAAGCAAAAATATCATGGGGATGTGGCCTAGTGGATAGAGTGCTTCACTCAGTCATTGAGAACTAGATTTGTGCATCAGACACTTGCTAACTGGGTGACCATGGACAAGTTATTTAACATCTTTTAGTTTCATCTTCCTTATCTGTAAAATGGATAAAATAATAGCACCGACTTTCTTTGGTAGAGGGATTTTCCTCACTGAATCCTTCTCCTTCCCAATATATTAAATTATGCCAGAGGGCAAAGGATGCAAAAGGATACATTATATTAATCTTGCCCTTGTATAAATTTCAGTACCACTGAATTGGCAGTTATTTTGTTACTTTATAGAGAGGGATTATATCTGTGGTTTCATTGCTTATTGAGAACTCTTATTTGAAGAAGGCCCTTCTACCAAAACAGGTGGGCACCTTCTGTTAAATTTGTTGTTTTAGAACGTTGCCTAGAGCTCTCAGAGGTGTTCACTTGCATTGGTACAAGGGACTTCTTCAAATAGGAGTTCCCAATAAGCAATGAAACACACTATGTCATCTTATCATTACTTTATGTTATTTTTTAATTACAATCTGTGAACTTGATAAAAGCAAGAACTGTCTTCCCTTCCTCTCCCTCTGTTCCTCCTCTCCCTTCCTCTCTTTATCTTTTTTCTCTCTTTTCTCTTCCTTCTCTCCTTCCTTCCTTCCTTCCCATGTGGGCATGGATGGATCAACATAAATGCATGTATGGGGTATCAGACTTGGGATACCAGTGCAGTCTGAGGTTCTTATCACAGAGGAAAGCTTCTTGGTCTATACAGGACTGTGCTTGAGCTAAGGTTCTATAGTTGTAGGTTCTATAGTAATTTAATTGCCTTGGATAGGCTACAGAGTGGAGCGGCTCCCTATCAAATACCTCACTATGTTGCAAAGTGCCAAAAGGACGTTCTGGTATAGTTGAAGGGAGATGAAAGGTTTATTTTTTAAATTGTCTTAAATTATGAACTCAACAAACATGAATATTTCAATAAACAAAGAATAGGAAAGAGTATTGTATGTGAAATTATAACCTTGTTACATGCATTAAAAAGGTAAAGTGTACCTTAAATGTAACAGTAGTTACAAAGATGCTAAACTTCCTTCTCTGCTGTTTTTAGCGTTTAATTGATGTTCTTTCTGTTTTTTCATCACTCTCAATACCTATCAACTTCCTGCCCACCCCAACCTCCCAAACTGTAACCAATAATTAAATTAAAGAAACAAATCTCTACTTTGTCCCTGTCTCCTCAGCATCTTTAGTCCATTGACTCTCTGATAAGAGGTGGGGAACAGAGGTGTGCTGCACCCTTCTCATATTGGTCAGAGAGTTAATTTTCAGTGTGAGTATTCACATCTTAGAAATCTGCAAATACTATAAATGAGGATTGATTTATAATCATTTTCATTGTCTAGACTTAATAAAGTAATGGAGAAAATGCAGTTTAAATTTAAAAGTATGTTCTGTGTACATTTTTTTGAGAGCCAGTTATTAAACACTATCAGCACACTCCTAGGTACATACTTTAATTTTATCAATCTTCCAGAGTTGCTATTGGTCACTGCATTAATCAGAACTCCAAAATCTTCCCAGGTAGTTCCCCTAAATTTCCATGATTGTGGTAATCATGTAAATCATTCCCCTGTATCTCCTGGTTTCAGTGCATTAATTCATATAAATTTCATAAATGTCCAACAAAATTCACATTTCTTTTTATCGGCTTTTCCTTTACTGCCACAGTACAAAGTTCTCTTGCACTACGACACCCATATAAATAAGACTATTTGGCGTGATACTAGTCCTGATCTCAACTGGAAGAATCATAAACTTCCCTATGGTGAACTTGGGAAAGGTAAGTAAAGCACCTTTAATGCATTTTCACCTATTAAAGTAGTATCTGATAGCAAAGAGTAGAACCCATTGTTTAATGTAGCCTATATTTCTAGGGTTTTAATCTTAAACATATTATCTTAAATATTAGATTTGCCAATATGCTATGTAGGCGGAAGCCATATGGCTAGAGACAAAATAACTTCCTCCCATTTCACTTTCAAACACCTTAACTAGTGCTTTGTCTCAAAATCTACTTGGGAATGACATTGAACCAGTCCCAGATAGCCTTTTTCAGTCTCTGATTATCTGTCTAAAGCTTCATCTAAAAACCTATGAATTTAGAGGGAAGGGATACTAAGGAATTACTTATACTGGCATTAGGAGTTTCCAACCTGATTAGATATGGGCTGATGGAACCTGGCTTATTATTAAGGCATAGAAGAAATCGAGATTAATTTTAGCATGGTTCTTATAGGATTAAACACTAATTAATGAATGGCCTGCCTACAAAACACTTTAGAAGGTCAATGAATTAAGTCTAGGAGAATATTCTCAGACAAATATTGCCTGCGAATAAAATGCTGACACATCTGCTGCCTCACTTCGGATTGAGATTATGAAGCTATTTGGAAATAAGACATACCTTTTTACATGTGATTTTAGAATTTTAGACTCTCCCTCCAGATCTCTCTTCAGGTTAAGCATTCCTATCTCCTTTATTAAATTATCTGGCTGCTGTGTTGATTTATTGATTTATATTGAGCTAAAATCAACAGATCTTTCCCAGACTACCTTCTGTCTACCAAACCTTCCCTGCCTTGTGAAGATGATCGTTGAACCCACATGCAGGACCTCAAATTTGTCTCTATTAAATTTCATCTTACTAGATTTGATCCATCATTCTAGCCTGCTGAAATATCATTGGATTCTGATTCTCTCATGCAACCCATGTGTTAGCTATCCCATCTAGTTTCATGCATGTTGTCTGTAATTTCAATAAAGCATGTCATCAGTACTTTCAATTAAATTATTTGTGAAAAATATTAAGCAGCATAGGACCAAGGACAGATCCATGAAGCACGTCATTAGAGACTGTGCTGAATCATTCTATGAACTTGATAATAATATGTTTAGGTATGATCATTCCACCCATTCTGAATCCTTGTAACCATATTACCATCTAGCCCAGCCGCCCACAAAACCAAGCTCCTGAGTGCTTTCTGAACCAGATGAAAATGCAATTGGGAAATGTTTAACAATTAAATAAAAATGCAACACAACTTAGATAATGTTAATTTGTGATTTTCTAAGTCAGTATGCAGCTTTCAGGGATATGTTTCAGTTTGAGTTCGACATCATTGATCTAACCCATCTATCTTCATTCTTTGTATAGCACGTCTTCTAGTTCCCTCATCTGATTGCCTTCCTTTGGATACACTCCAATAGTCAATATCTTTGAGAAAACACAGAAAAATTATTTTTTCTAAGCTGTCCAATACCACTACTTACTTTTTAAAGGATCAGTTCCATAGTTTTCCATCTTCCTCTTCTAGAATTGCCTAGAAATAGTGGTTTTCCATCTGTTGGGAGCAATTAGGTGGCACAGGGGATAGAATGCTGGTCCTGGAGTCACAGAGAACTGAGGTCAAATTCGGCCTCAGACACTTACAAGCTGTGCAACCCCTGGCAAATCACCTAACCTCTGTTTGCCTCAGTTTCCTCATCTGCAAAATGAGGGTAATCATAGGGTTGTGTGAGGCTCAGATGAGACAATAATTGTAGTGTTTAACACAATTCCTGATATAGTAAGAGCTATAGAAATACTAGTTATTTTACTATTATTTTCTGCTACAGCAAATTTATATCATCAAAATTGTGGGTATGCTGGAAAAAACAGTTTTAATGCCATGTGGCTCTGCATGCCCTGATTTAGGAACATTCAACAAAATTTTTGGTAAGGGAGAAAAGATACATAGTGCAGAGGTGCTGAATCATCCTTTCCCCTTCATTACCTCTCCCACGTCCAACAAAGTAGTCTAATGATACAGTTTCTTCTAAGAGTAAGGAGAAGACCATGTTTAGAGGCCAAAGAAGATGAATCAGGAAAATGTTGGAAGAGAAAAACCTAGACTCTTGCTTCCCCTCTACGTAGCATTTGACAACTGTAATTTTTTTTTAAAACAAATGCTTTTAAAGGCTTCTCCTCAATGATTTTAGTAATGTTTTACTCTTTGTCTCTTCTACCATAGACCCTGAAGTCCTGCTGATCGCTGTCTTTGCACTTACAGGAGCCATTGTATTTGTACTACTCATTGCTCTATTGGTGTTCAGGTACCACCTCTCCTATTGGGGACAGGACACACACACATGCACACACATACATGCATGCACACATGCACACACACACACCTTCTATTCAGAATTCTTTTTTTATTAGTTAATTTATTCATTTTTAGTTTTCAACATTCACTTCCATAAATTTAAAAAATTTCTCTCCTCCCTCCCCAAGATGGCACGCAGTTTGATATGGGCTCTACACATATATATTCCTATTAGACACATTTTTACATTAGTCATGTTGTGTAGAAGAATTATAATGAATGAGAAAAACAAACTAAAACAGAATATAGTTTGTTTCACTCTGCATTTCAACTCCATAGTTCTTTCTCTGGATGTGGAGGACAATTTTCATCATCAGTCCTTTGGAATTGTTTTAGGTCCTTGCATTGCTGAGAAGGGCTAAGTGTATCAGTCAGTCACCATGCACTGTGGCTGTTACTGTGTACGATGTTCTCCTGGTTCTGCTCACTTCACTCAGCGTCAGATCAGATAATTCTTTCCAGTATTTTCTATTCAGAATGATTTTAATCCATACTTCCACAGAAGGCAACATGGTGTATGTAGTCAAGAAGACATGTGTTCATAAAATCTAGTAATTAGATCTAAACTTGAATGGGACTTCATAGATTATCTAATTAATTACTCTAAATAAGGAGGTTGCCCTTATTTTATAGATGAGTAAACCAGGACCTAAGGAGGTCTAAAAAATTGTTCTAGGTCACATAGGTAGTAAATATGAGAGAGAGAATTTGAACCCTGCTCTTCTGAATATACCTTGATGCCTCCCAATCTCATTTCTGATATTTACTAGTTGTAGGACCTTGGGTAAATCTCAACCTCCCTGAACCTCGGGTTCCTTACCTGTAAAATGAGGATAATCTTTTCAGTACCAACCTCTCAGAGTCCTTATGTGGCTCACATGAGCTGATTTATGTTAAACTTTTTACATACTTTAAAGCACTATAGAAGTGACAGTACTATTTCTCCTTATTATAATTATGCTTGATAACTATTATATTCCTAATATAGACAACAAATTCCACAGACATTCATCAACTAATCTGTTTGTTTCTTTATTTATTCATTTTGAGAGGATATCTGAAGCTACTTGTGATTTTATCAGGGCAGGGAATTACCAGTGTGGAAACTCCCTATACTGGAGCAGAATATGAGTCCTGCCAAGCCCTCACTTGGATTGGAAGTGGATAGGCATATTATGCATGCTCTAAGGACAGAACCTTCATTGACCAGTGCCCTGTGATGTTGATTTCTATAACTATATAAAATATTGGTATGTGTGCCTCCTTTTCTAGTCTGTAGGGATGTGTAGAAACTGAAGTTGGGTCCCTACTGGCCACCATGGAAGTCTCTCAACGTTCTTCAGCTTGATTCTCCAGGAAATAACTAAAATGGACATGTGGCTGTACTAATAGACAAGTTTGCTCTACTCTGTGCAAATGCTTGAGGGCATTGACTAGACTGAAGCATAACAGATAGGGTGAGCTAGCCAAGAACCCCTAAACAATGCTCCCTCATAAGCAACTCTGCCAGAAAGTAAAGATGTGGTCATGAACCTGTCATGGAGACAAGTAGAGCCACCACCATCACCTCCATGGTAGCAATGGGGGCCACCAAGACCAAGGAGCAATGTGGTTTAACTCTCCATCAGTCATACCACATTCCCACTTAAGAATCAGTTCATTTCTGTGATTCTTTTTCAATCCATATATTTCTTGGATGATATATTTTGTGCTACTACTTGCATGCAAGCTACTCTTAGTAAATACTACAGACAATTCATGCCTTTGCATTCTCTTTGAGTTACCCACAGTTCTGATTCTTATATACCATGGTGTTGCGTGACTCATAGCCATGTATCAGGAGAGAATTTTTTTTTTTATTTTTTAATTTTTAAATAAGTTTATTTAACTTTTTACATTCATTTTCACAAGATTTTGGGTTCCAAAATTTTCTCCCCCTTTG
>CM053770.1:154304976-154372391 GCA_028658325.1 Potorous gilbertii
GATCCTTTGTAGTGGAGCTGGGGTGGAGCTCCTGCCCGCTCTGGGAATCTCTGGCTGAGCTGCCTCTGCCTCTGGCTGAGCTGCCTCAGCCTCTGCCGCAGCGGCTGCTTCCCAGGGGGTCCGAGTCCCGGAGATCCCCCGCTCCCCTCTCAGCCCGTCTCTCTCACTGACCTGTGCGTCTGTGGGTGGAGGGACCTTTGCGGCCGCCCGGCGATTCAGGTCCCTGACTCCTGCAGGGCTCTGCTGGCTCCTCTCAGTGCCGCGTGGCCAGGGCGGGGGAGGGGAGCGCTCGGCCAGGCAGGACTTCGCTCCCGTCCCGGGGTACCTTTGTGGTCGGTTCTTCAGGGCTCTCTGCAGCAGAAATCTCCTTCACTGTGTTGCTGCGCGGCTTGCACTGTTCCAGACTTTGTCAGGAGTTCTTTTTACAGGAAATCTATGGGCTGTGGGTTCGGACCTAGCATAGGTGAGTCTTTCTACTCTGCCATCTTGGCTCCGCCCCGAGAATTTTTTTTAACCAGACTTGTGATTTCTTCACCACAAGGAGCTAAAGGAGAGCAATTTCCTCCTACCAATGCAGATAGGCACTTTCTCTACGACTTAGAGACAAAGAATTGCCCAAGGCAGAGAGGTTATGGGACTTATTCAGGGTCACCCTGGTAGTGCTTATCAGAGGCAGGCCTGAAACTCAAGTTCTGTTGAGTCCAGGGACAGCTCTCAATCCACTAAGTCATTCTACCTTTCCGGGAGGATACTAATATTTAAAAGAAACATTTTTTGTGTCAGGATTAGCTTGAGATCATTGAAAGCTCTGTGTCATATCTCAGATGTAGTCTAGCTCTCTTTTTCCTATTCAATTCTGGAGTCATAATGGTGTCTATTGCGGTATATATTTGTCTATGTGTGTGTGTTATATAAATATGTATGTATATTGTTTATATATATATATATAGTTATCCTTTCCACATTCTGGGGATTAGGGATACAGTTCTCCTGTGATCTAGAAAATCTTCGTAAAATTTTTTTGGCCCTCCCTTCATACCAGAGAAGAAGTCTGAATTATTATGGTATTAAAAGATAAAATATGTTGATATTATACAATATTATGCATATATTTTATGCATTTCTGAGTTTCTAAACTTTTCCTGCTGGCCTTTGCCTGTCATCTGTAATTTCTGCAAAACTACCCCCAAAATTTCATTCAATTTCTTTTTTGTTTGTTATTTTTAAAAATATGAATATTTATTGTTTTAGTGGGAATGATGTGATTGAATATATTTCACTATTTCATTTTTTTACACTTAATAGTATTTTATTTTTTCTAATTACTTGTAAAGGTAGTTTTTAACATTCACTTTTATAAAATTTTGAATTTAAAATTTTTTCTCCTTCCTTTCCCTCCCCCCCTCTCAGATGGCATACAATCTGAAATAAGTTATACATGTACAATCATATTATACATATTTCCACATTGGTCATCTTGTGAAAGAATAATCAGGAAAAAGGGAAAACATGAGAAAGAATAAACAAGAAAAGAGAAAATAGTTTGCTTCAATCTGCATTCAGACTTCACAGTTCTTCCTCTGGATGTAGACAGCATTTTCCATTATCCTATTTAATTTCTTATGTCAACTTGTGATATATTGAAACTGTGATGGGGAGAGGGATGTGGAAGGGATAACTGTATGTCTATATATGTATATGTTTATGTGTATGTATGGTTTTAAAATGAATTCTAATTTAATAGAGAAATTATTTTGACTGGCTATTCATATAGAATCTCTGCATATTTTTCTTGTAACCAAAATATTTAATAAATAAAAACACCCCTGTTCTGGTATGAACTGAGGCCAGTCCTTTGGTAGTTTAGGGTTAATAATGAATGAAGATAAGACATACATAGATCATTCAACAACAAAAGGAGATTTACCCAGCTATGGCAGGAGGAGAGGCATTGAAGATGTCTCAGGTTGATTCAATTGAAAGAAGCTCCTTGGACTGAGGTGTCCATCATTATTAGAGAGACTGTCTGGTTCTCCTCCTCATGACTGCTTCATACTCAGAAACCAGGAAGAGATAACAAAGTCCGAGTCTTTGTTTTCCCCTGGCAACCAAGTCTTTTTTTCCCTTTTTTTTCTTTTTCTTTGTTAATAATTACTTTATTTATTTTCAGTTTTCAACAATCACTTCTATTTTTCTCCCCTCCCTCTTCCTTCCCATGATGGCATGCAATCTTATATGGGTTCTACACATACATTCTTATTAAACACATTTTCACATTAGTCATGTTGCATAAAAGAATTAAAACAAATGGGAGAAACCATGAGAAACACTAAAACAAAACAAAACATAGCAAAATAGAAAGTAGTCTGCTTCATTCTGAGTTCCAACTCTACAGTTCTCTCTTTGGATGTGGATGGGATTTTGCCTCAAGAGTCCTTTGGGAATGTTTGAGGTCCTTGCATTGCCGTGAAGGGCTAAATTTATTATAAACAGTCCTCCCACACTGTAGCCGTTACTGTGTATAATGTTCTCCTGCTTCTGCTCACTTCCCTCAGCATCAGTTCATATAAGTCTTTCCAGGTTTTTCTGAAGTCTGACTGTTCATCATTTCTTATAGCACAATAGTATTCCATTACATTCATGTACCACAACTTGTTCAGCCGTTACCCAATTGATAGGTATCCCCCTGATTTCCAGTTCTTGGCCACCACAGCAAGAGCTGTTATAAATATTTTTGTATATGTGGCTCCTTTCCCATTTTTATGATCTCTTTGGGTTACAGCCCTAGAAGTCAGTCAACAAAGTCTTGAGGAAGGTCCCAATACCTTTTCAATAAAAAGTGGCCTTACATGGGGAGAGGGGTTAGGATAGTGCTCCTATCACAATCCCTTTCTGCAACTCTGCCAAGACTGTAGTTTGTTATTTAGTCATTTCAGTTGTATTTCACTCTTTGTGAACCCATCTTAGGGTTTTCTTGGCAGAGTTACAGGAGTAACTTGCATTTCCTTCTCCAACTCATTTTACAGATGAGGAAACTGAGTTAAACAGGGCCAAGTGACTTGCCCAGGGTCACCTGGCTAGTAAGGGTCTGAAGCCAGATTTGAACTCAGTAAGATGAACTCTATTCACTTTGCCACATAGCTGCCCAGGTGTAGTCTACTTTGTGTGCATTATACATTTTTTAATCCATCAAGGATGCCACTCCTCTAGTTTGTTATTTAGAGGTTTATACTGGGAAGTGGACAATAACCTTCTCCCCAACAAGATAGAGATTGTGTTTGTCCTTCATTGCCAAAGAAGACCATGCCATCAGAGAAATGCTGACATAACTTGCACTTGACTTTGTTTTGAGTGAGGGAAGGCTGTTCAGGTCACCAGCCTCACTTCTCCAGAGCCATTTGAATCCAGAGACCTGATATTCCTCAGGATGACTGGAGATGCCCCAGGATGCAGTGGGAGATCTTGGCCCCTTAGACTAAGGTCTTTGCAGGCATTCACTTAGGGTGAGGCAACGCCCATTCATTGTTTAAGAAGTAGCCAGGGCATGGCCCCTTTAATGGGGTCAAGAAAAGGAAAGACATCAGGCTGGGTGGGAAACAGCAACAGTTACTATTGATAATCACTGTGAAGCTACAAAGGTCCAGAGGAGCCTTGAGGCATGGCCCCAATGGAGTCCCAATTGCAGAGTGCAGTAGGGAGGGGAGGGGCGGGGAGGGGAGGGGAGGAAAATAGGAAAGGAGCTTTTGGTCATCCAAGTTTAACTTCCTTTGGAGAAGAGAAGGAAGAGGAGGGGGAGGCAGACAGGAGAGGAGGAGGTGAGTTACCCAGCTAGCATTCAGCCAGCTCACAGGATTGTGTTCATCCTTTGTTGTGGAAGAAACATGATGGAGAACGTTGTGCCTAGCTATTTCACCACTGGACAAGGGGAAATTCAATGTTTGGGAGGGTCTTATGTTTACGGAAGAATTAATGGCCTCCTGTAACTTCCTGAATTGAGAGAACCTTAGAGAAGGACCTTGTCTAGAATAAGGCTGTAAATATTTTTTCATAACACAGTGGCCTCAATAAAGGAAACTAAAATAAAGATATATCTCCAAGAAGTAGATAGTTGTAGAGACACAACAGAATTTGCCAACAGCCTTAAATATCAGAGATGAAGATTACTGATGAACAAAAGAGCTCCCATAAGAGAGGTTTACTTCCAGTGAAATGTTCTATGACAATTCAGCACTTCTTAAATTGTGGGTCATGACCCCATATGGAATGGTATAAAATTTGGCTGCAGTAAAAATCTTCTGAAAACATAACCAAAAATTAATTAAAAATCATACACTTAATGAATCCAAGGTGCTTCTGGCAGTGCTTGCCTGTGTTGCATTGTGCAACTTCACTGCTGCCTTGGTTCTGAACACACAGCATGCGCATTTTGCACTGCATGTGCCCTCAGGCCACACAAAGACAGCAATACCAACTAACACTGCCTAGACATAAAAAGGGGTGATAAGTGGGAAAAGTTTAAGAAGCCCTATTCTATGTGGAAAAAGAAGCTATTTGTGGGGTCCTGCTTCCCAACATGAAAGTCATTTGGCACTCCTGGGATTAGAAGCTGGAAGGTTCTTAGTTATGATTGGGGTGAGCAAGTACGCATTCACTGGGACCCCAAACAACTAGCTAATGTTCAACCATATACCAAGTCACAGATTCTTAGAATGTCAGAGGTGCAGAGGGCCTTCGAGATTATCTAGCTCAATCCCATCATTTTACAAACGAGGGAAGTTAATGCCCCATGTGTTTGGGCTAAGTTCATGCTATTTAATAGCAGAGCTCTGATTTGGGCCCAGATTTTCTGACTGTAAGTCCAGTGTTCTTTGCACCATGCTAGACTCCCTTATAAAATGTTAAGAAATTTGGGCACTCCTGCTGAAAGAGCCCAGATTTTCTGCATGGCAGTTGAGTGATTAATGAGGAATCTCAGAAGCCATCTAATTCAGGTGTATGAAACAGTGGTAAATCAATACTGTTTTTATTCAAGTTGCACGTATCTACACAAACTGATTCATCCATTCCTGAACAATTTTCAATTAAAATTTATCTCTAATGCTCTCATTTCTTGACCTTTCTTTTTATTTTTCAGTGTAGTAGAGTGAAAAGGGCATTGGACCTGAGAGTTCGGAGATTTAGATTTTAGTCCCATCTCTTTCTCTAGCTTGCTATGTGAGGATGGGGTAAAAACAAACCAAAAGAAAAATTTGTCCTTTCTAGCCTTCAGCTTCCTCATCTGTAAAGTGGGCAGGAGGCTGAATAAGATGATGTCTATGGTCCATTACCACTCCACACTTCTATGATTCTGTCTATCAAAAGGAGCAGAGGGGGCTCAGGGCCAGGGCTAACAAGGGTGCATTAAGGTTCAAGTTTTACTGTAAGACCCTCGTGACACATTTTGGAGAACATAGAGGTAAATCATTTGTCCACCCTATTTCAGCACACCAATTAATAAGGAATGCCTGGGAGAACCAATGTGTGCCAAATTTCTTTGAATATTTTGAGATTGTATGACATGGTTCCTGATAGTCAACAGTTGACCAGTTAATTTTATTTATATAAAGGACAAATAGAAAGAATAATGAACTTCGTCAGAAGAAGTGGTCCCATATTCCAACAGAAAAGATCCTACTTCTGGAGACTGATGAGACCAGCCATGTGAGCCTAAAGGTAAGGTCAAAACCCTTCCCAACTCCCTTTCTTTTTAAGAACATCAAGAATGGGTAAATTTTTTTGTGTATAATCTCCTAAGACCATGGCCAGTGCTAGATAAATGTGTTACCTTTCCTCTCCCTAACTTTCACCAGTAGAATGTTTTTGATATTCACCTCCAATCCCTTATGGCTCTGATCTCTGCTTTTCTGGACGGAAACTAGTTAATTTTTCTAAAAATTAATTAATTAATTTTTAGTTTTCAGCATTCATTTCCTCAAGATTTTGAGTTCTAAATTTTCTCCCCGTCTCTCCCTTTCCCCCCACCCTGAGATAACATGCATTCTGATTGCCCCTTCCCCGAGTCTGCCCTTCTATCACTCCGCACTCTTATTCCCTGTCCCCTTACTTTCTTGTAGAACGAGATAGATTTCTATACCCCATTGCCTGTATATCTTTTTTCCCAGAAACTAATTAATTTGATAAATTCATTGGTACTGATACTGTGTTAGTAGATGCTCATGACTTAGTATGTTATGGTTCTCAGGTAACATATTTGCATTTTAATAGTAACTTTCTATAGATTCTGAGGTGAAAATTTCATTCAGGGGTGTGGTGGTAAATGTTTAACAGAAAAAATGATTGTGAGATACACTGTAAGTTAAATCTGTTATCAACATTTTCTCCATCACTTTCTTAAGACTAGAGTAGCAATAGAACAGCACATGAAGCACTTATCTGTAGCATCTACTTGTTTCCAAGAAATAACTACGAGTCTCAGGAGTCAGTGTGAACTGACTTTGGCACATCCTTGGATCATTCTTTAAAGAAAATCAGTGCAGGACATTGCTGCTACTCCGGGATACTTATTTCTCTTTAAAAACCAAATCAACAAATCCTAACATCCCCCCAAAATCACCTTTTCAAGGAGGGCCTAACCTACTCAGCAGTGACAATTATTACCTGATCAGTAAGTATTCTCTGAGAGCCAAAAGATGTCACCACTCTCTGTGGTCAGTGTTGTCAGACTTCATTCTCCTCATGTTGTCCAACTTCTCAGTTCAGCTCCCCCTAGGTGTGCCCCCCTCTCATCAGTGTCTCTTGCTCCAAAATGGTGTCTTCTCTTCTCTGACCACCATCAAAACCGGCTAATCTCAACTAGGTATTAAAAGGAAAATGAACTGATTAAACTAATTCACCCTGAGGTATAAATGAATGCGCCTGCTCCCTTAATTTTCTCAGAGATGTTGACATTTTTATAGCAGGAATCACAGTGAATATCTGACAGTAGAAATGCCCCAAATGGTGTAGTTTAAGTAGGATATAAGATAAATTTTAGGGACAGCTAGGTGGCAAAGTGGATAAAAAACCATATCTGGAGTCAGGAAGACTCATCTTCCTGAGTTCAAATCTGGCCTCAGACACTTAGTAGCCATGTGACCCTGGGTAAGTTAATTAACCTGGTTTACCTTAGTTTTCTCATCTATAAAATGAGCTAGAGAAGGAAATGACAAACCACTCTAGTGTCTTTGCCAAGAAAACCCCAAATGGGGTCAATGAAGATTCAGACATGACTGAATAACAACAATAGGGAAATTTGGGAGGGGGAGTGGGGTGTGGGTAGAAATCTTACAAAGCCGCTGAAATCATAACTTGCAGGTCAGTGGTGTCAAACTCAAATAAAAATGGTCTGGGAAACCATAAATAAGCATTACTATGTTGGCATATTAATTTCCAATACACATATTGTAATATATAATGTAACATATAATAGTGCCAATACATATACACATAAAAATACATATTGACATTATTTTTTTGTATTTTATTTTATTAAATATTTCACAATCACATTTTAATGTGTTTCCCACTTCACTAAGTAGTATTGTGTGTTTGACACCTCTGTTGTAAGCCATCCCTACTACACCTGTGCACAAGGTCAACTCTATTTCTGCCTGCCCAAGCTCTCTTGAACCACCTGCCATACTATTTGAAATTCCTATAGCTCATTCCTTTGAGCTAAGCTATTACTAAACTATATGCTCCTTGAGGGCAGGCCTAATTTCTTATCTCAACTTTGTATTTCTTCTAACTTCTAACATAGTGCACTACACATAGTTGGCATTTAATAAATGTTATATTGCACTGTCTTGCTGTCTTGTATAAAGAAGCTCCCTTTCTAAAATTAGTTAACATACCTAAAGTGCTTTACAAGCCTAAAAGCACTCCGTAAATGCTAGTTATTATTTTTATAACTAGAATTATTATTAAAATGTACCTGATCCTAGGAAGGGTAACACATTAAGCTGTAATAACAATTAAAAATAATTAATATTAATTCATTTATCAGATTATTGAATTACCCAGGAAGGAATAATAATAGTATTTATGTGATGCTTTTAAGTCAGACATAGCATCTATGCATAACAGATATGGAAGAAATAATAGAATATATTATTTTTTCTGGGTAATTTAATCATTTTATTAATAATGCCAGCATTTTAATCAAAAGGATGGTCATTTGTTGGTCCCTGTCTTAGACCAAAGACAGTCACAGTGGCAGGCTCATAGTTTATATATCCTTCCAAGTGGAGATGTTCCCCAGTGTGGGAATCAACCTTGATTGGTTAACAATTAATGAGAGAATGAATATTACAATGAGGGACTGAGAGTGACTTCATGTCACCCTTGGATAGACTTTCTTTATACCCCAACCCACCCTTGGGCAATTTAGATAAAAGGGTCTGTCTGGACCCAAATTTGAAAATCAAGTTATTCTAGAAGAGACCTTAGAGTCACCTACTTCAGTTTCCTCTCCATTGCTAAAATCTCTTCTATACCATCTGAATGCTGTCTAGTTTATAGGTGAAACTATATAAATATTAATAGCTTTTGGCAAATAGGGAGATCCTGAGAGCAATACCCTAAAGGAGAGATCTGAGATCAGAATTTGGGAAGACAGTAGAAAGCAGGGAACTTGTGAGCCCTAATTAAAATCTTACTCTTTACTTTCTGCTTAGGACCAGAATTGATCCAATAATTTAGGATCTTACAATATTTGTGTAATTCTACATAATCTGCTTAAGCCTGTAGAAGCAGAGAGAAGTAGGTGCATTAGGTGGTAAGTAGAGAGGTAGGAAAGCAGGAAGTTCTTGACCATGGTCCAGGGAAGGAGGGACCCTCTCAGAGTGAAGCTATCTTACTGGCTAGCCTGAAACAAATGATAGTTGTTGCATTATGGGCGAAGTTATACAGCTTCTGTAATCACAGACAAATATAATTTGAAACTTGGAAGTTGTCAATAAGCCAACAAGTATTTATGGAATGCCTACTAGAAGCAGCTATGTGGTGTAGTGGAAAGAGTGCTGGGCCAGCAGTCGGGAACCCTTGAGTTCAAATGTGGCCTTAGGGAGTTACTATATATTTGACCTTGGGCAAGTCACCTGCTTCTCTCTACCTCCATTTCCTCAACTGCAAATGGAAAGAATAATACCCATCCTCTAGGACTGTTGTGAGGAACAAATGAGGTAATATTTGTAAAGCGTTTGGCACAATGCCTGGGACATAGTAGGCATTTAATAAATGCTTGTTTCCTTCCTTCCTGCTATGTGCCAGGCATTTGCCTGGTGATACAAAAACAGGGAAAAAAAATCACCACCAACACAAACCCCCTTACTACCCTTAAGAGCTCACAGTCTAATGGAGAGGACCTCAGCAGTCATCTAGTCTCACCCATGTGAAAAAGGAATGCCCATAATCCATTTAATGCTAGATGAGCTTCTAGCTCCTGGGCATGATGTTATGCCTCTGGAATGAATAACCTTTTCCTTTGTACCAGATTGATGAGGACAAGAGGCGTGATACCACTACAAAGTTACGTCAAGGAAAATATGACAAAAAGGTAATTGGATTTCATCCTTCTTTCCTCGCTCTGAGCTTTTATTAAGGAACATGTGTGTGTTTAAATGATGGACAAGTAGGGATCGTTATGATTCTGGCCACTGGGGCTTCTTTTATATCTTAGCTAGAGCCCAATGCTGAGCCTTTAGAGCCAGTAACATAGGGCTGGAGGTTCCTGAAAATGCTCCAGTGGGTCTTTCCTAGGGGTAGATGAGGGTGGAAAAGGTAAGAGCTCTGCTACATGAGTTACAAAGTTACAATTACCTGGGCATCTTCCCAAGACACAGTGTGTGTGTGTGTGTGTGTGTGTGTGTGTGTGTACATATGCAAGAATTGGAGAGATAGGGGAAGATAGAGTTCCAGAGAGTACTGAGCACCTAGATTAGCTCTACTGTAGACACAGACATTTAAATCTTGTTGAGTTAGGAATGTTATGGTCTAAGATAGGATCAGTCTTGGTCAAAGTCAAGGTTATATCACAGGCACAAATCTCCTGACTATAACTGGTCTGTTCTTGGCAGGTGGTGATCCTTAAAGACCTCAAACACAGTGATGGCAATTTCACTGAGAAGCAGAAGATAGACCTGAATAAGGTATGTGATTATTCTCTTCTGGAAACCAAATTCTGGGTTTCCCATCATTTTTGTTAAGAACAGCTCCGTTTATTTCCTTAAAGTCTTAAGGTCACTGTGGAGAGTAGTCAAAAATGGGAAGAGATCGGAGGCACTGTCAGCAACACTCTTTTCCTCACTGGGAATTCCTTCCAAATATTCCCAGCTGGGATAGAGGGGAGTGGGGAATATAAGGGGTGGGGTATGTGTGTGTGGCTGAAACAAACTGCTTAATTTGGGGACCAGTTCAGCATTCAAGATATTCTACTGATCTCAGTCTACCAGATTGGGTGCTAATCTGATCCAGACATTATACATGAGATTTGAGAGTGCAGAGTGGTGTAAAAGGCAAAGACCAATGAGCACAGAAACCTAGCCCTGCTTCTTGCTACCTGTGTTTTAGAACCGTAGAATGCTAGAGTAGGAATGGACCTCAGTGGTTATTTTAGGCCTTACCCTTACCAAAACCTTCAATCCTGGATTAAACAAGCCTCCAACAAGTTTCAGATCGACATTCTCTGGAGATGCACAACTCACAACCTCCTCAGGCAAGCTCTTCTACTTTTAGATATCTCTAAGGGAAAGAATTCTTTCCCTCATAGCAACCATAAATCTGTCTCCTTGTGACTTTCTCTCATTGCTTCTGGTTATGTTCCCCGGAGCCAAGCAAAACAAATCTAATTCCTCTTCCACAGGCCAATCCTTTAGATATTTGAAGTCATATCATGTTTCCCCTATTAGACTTCTCTTCTGTAAGTCAAACATCACCATTTCCTTCAACTAATTTTCACATGGCATTATTCTAATTATATGCTAGCCTCAGCTTAAAAGCCTTTAAAAATATATATATTCCTTGTAGCCAAGATTAGAAGGAAAGCAGAAAGCAGGGAAATTTTTTTTACAGCAAGTTTCTCTGATAAAGGCTTCATTTCTCAAATATATAGCGAATTGAATGAAATTTATAAGAATACAAGTCATTCCCTAATTGATAAATGGTCAAAGGATATGAACAGGCAGTTTTCAGATGAAGAAATCAAAGTATCTAAAGTTATATGAAAAAATGCTCAAATTACTATTGATTAGAGAAATAAATATTAAAACAACTCTGAGGTACCACAGCACACCTATCAGATTGGCTAATAGGACAAAAAAAGAAAATGATTAATGTTGGAGGGAATGTGGGAAAATTGGGGCACTAATACACTGTGTTGGTGGAGTTGTGAACTGATCCAACCATTCTGGAAAGCAATTTGGAACTATGCCCAAAGGCCTATAAACCAATACCACTTCTAGATCTGTACCCCAAGGAGACCAAAGCAAAAGGAAAAGGACCTGTATATACCAAAATATTTATAGCAGCTCTTTTTGTGGTGACAAAGAACAGAAAATTGAGGGGATGTCCATCAGTTGGGGAATGGATGAACAAGTTGTGGATCATGATTGTGATGGGATGCTGTTGTGCTATGAGAAATGATGAGTGTATGATTTCAGAAAAAAACCTGGAAAGACTTATATGAACTGATACAAAGTGAAAGGAGCAGAAACAAGAGAAGACTGTACAGCAATATAGCACAAAGACCACCTGTGAATAACTTAGCTACTCTTACCAATACAATGATCCAAGACAATTCCAAAGGACTCATGATGAAAACTTCTTCCTGTTCCAGAGAAAGAACTGACAGAGTCTGAATGTAGATCAAAGCATACTATTATTTTTTTTTGCTTTCTTTATGGGAGGGGGGATTGGAGGGAGTTTCTGTGTTTTCTTTCACAATATGACTAATATGGAAATGTGTTTTGCATGATCCTACATGTATAGCCTATATCAAATTTCTTACCCTCTCACATAAGGGAGAAGGCAGGGAAGGAGGGAGAAAATTTGGAACTCAAAATTTTAAAAAGGAATGTTTAAAAAAATGCTTAAATGTTCAAATATATATAATGGGTAAAGAAAATAATAAAATATTATTTAAAAAATAAAATGTAGTTCTCAGAACTGGATACTGGATAATCAGAACCCTAGTTCTGGACACTATGATTCTATTAATGCAAGCTAAGATTGTACTGAATTTCTTGGGCACCATATCATTCTATTGATTAATAATGTGTTTGCGCTTCATTAAAACCTTTAGACCTTTTAAAAATATTGTCTAGTTGTATCTCTTCTGCCTCCTTACCTGTGCCGTTGATTTTTGGAATCCAACTGTAAGAATTTCTGTTTATCCCTGTTGTTTCATTTTATCATATTAGCTTATCTGCAAACAGAAAGACATTAACTCTAAGATCTCTGAGGTTCCTTCTAGCTCTGAACCCTCTGAGCAGTCATTCATCTTGTATTTCATGATATTTAATCTTATTATCATGTTTAATATCAACAAACAGGAATTTGGGATAAGAAAGTGAGTATTTCACTTTATTAAGGGGTTTTTAAAAATTCAATTTTATTTTAGTTTCAAATTCACATTCTTTCCCTCCCAACTCCTTACCATCCCTCATACCCATTGAGAAGGCAAGAAAAACAAAAACATACAGTCAAACAAAACAAATTCTTTCATCAGCTATAATTTTTAAAAGTCTCCATCTGTACTCTGAGTCCATCACCTCTCTGTCTGGGTGTAAAGCAGAATAATGAGTGAGTCCATGGGAACTGGGGTTCGGTCATTGCGTTGATTAGAGTTCCTATGTTAAAAGACTCAATCAAAGGAATTAAAACATTTTTATGCCACCATATTTGTTACTGCTCTATTGGGATTCTCTAGATGTTTAACCAAGTATAAAAATGTGTTCTCCTAGTTATTACAGGTTGACTACTATAACCTGACCAAGTTCTATGGCACAGTGAAGATAGACACCATGATATTTGGAGTGATTGAATACTGTGAGAGAGGATCGCTTCGGGTAAGGAATTTGTCTTTTCAGATCCCTTATTTATTCAGCTTCAATACTTTACTATGTTTCTGAAAAAAGGGAAAAGCCTATCTATTGATGGAGTCCCATGAAAATGGTAGAGAGAACCTTCTAAATATGAGTCTTATGGAATTTGGAGACTGGAGCCTTGATCTACCATTCAGATGATCATGGAACAGTCACTCAGATTTTGAACCATCAGTCTTTCTGGGTTATTTGAGCAAGGAATAAAAATAACCAGATGAGGGTTGCAAAAGAACAAAGAAGAGAAATTTGTGTGATTTTCCATCTTTTATCTACATTGAGGGATTGGAACCACAGTGGAACCTTTACAAGCTCTGGGGATCCCGATTCCAACTCTTACACTGGTGATCCAGGTCCCCAGAGGACTATGACTAATCATCCTCTCAGGGTTCTAGGCACACCTGTGAGGGTCAATGTGTCGTCTGTCTGTTAATGCTATGGGGTTGAGTCACTGTGCTGCTCTCACCTCCATTACCAGCGATTAGTACTCAGTATCATTTAACCCAATAACATCAATTAGATTTTACAAATGCAGATATTTCCTGAGAAGACATAACAAGAACAAAAGTTACAAATCATTTCCCACCTCCAACACCTGAAGGCATGCTCTGAGAAGAGTAGGTCAAGATTTAAAGTAGTTGCCCTGAGCACTCACCCTCACTTTCAAATTTGTCCTTACCGTTGGCTGTCTGCTTCTTAGCTACTGCCAGGCTTGGCTCCCCACTCCTTAAGGCTATGCTGTGACTTGGCTCATAGTAATTTCTGTCTTGGGCTCCTATCACTGGATTTCCAATATTTCCAAGCTCACAATATGCTCCAAAATTTTTTTTCCTAGAAGCAGGAAAAAACAAACACAAAGAGGTAAGGTGGAATATATTTAAAGGACCACATATCAGCCCTACATGAGAAGGACATAGATACCACATTTATCAGTGACAGTGGTCTATACTTGTCTTTCTTTTGCTTCGTTTTCCCTTAAAGTAGTAGATTTTTTTTGTTGTTGCCAAAGGAGATTGGCAAAATGTTTTCTTTGTTGGTAGTTTTAGAAGTAATTGTGGATCATTTAATTAATGAATTTTACAATAGTTTTTGTTATTTTTACTGTTTGGGAACCTCAGTTTAAGTATGGCACAAGAAACTCACCATGGAGCCACTGGCTTATGAAATGCCAACTCACAACCCTCTCACAGAAATGAAAAGATAAAGAAAGATCTAGAAGACACTGTTATGGTTACCTTGTAGGTCTTCCTAGTGAACAAATATACTTTGACAATTTTTTTGAACTCTTGAAGAAAACTCCAGGATGTATGGTCCCATTTTAGTCTTTGCTATTCAAGGCATTTCATATAGAGAATAAGTTGAGTAACATCCTTCCTTGTCACCAATAAACTTTCTCTTTCTTTCTTATCTCATTTAGGATGTTTTAAATGATACAATCTCCTACCCTGATGGCACCTTCATGGACTGGGAGTTTAAAATCTCTGTTATGTATGACATTGCCAAGGTAAGCACATGGTTTGCTAACATTAATCACACTTCTGTAAGGTATGTAGAGAAAAAAATGTTGTCATCTCTCCTCTATATTCAAGGCATTATACTTTTCAACCTAGATGTAAATCAGATAAAATTCATTCATTTCTTACCCTCATATTAAAATGACTGTAAAAATAATCCCTAATACATACCAAATAAAGTTTATACTTTTCTAAGAAATTGTTAAGCTTAATTAGTAAGAAAGCCCCCTCCCTCCTTCCAGTTCTCTAAAATTTGCTATGCCCTTCTGCCTTTTGAGGCATGATTGGTGGTATAGTTTCTGAATATAATATTAAGTAGTATATGAATGGTAGACAGGTGAAATGTAACAAATCTGCATATGTTGGCTCTATCAGAAAGAGTGATTGAGTCTGAGCTAAACTCTGGTTCTCCCCCTGTGCCTAGCCTGGTACTCTGCACACAACAGTCCATTCCTTCTCTACTAGATTCTCCAAACCATTGCTGCAATAGTTTTCATAATATATTATATTAATATATATAACATATTTCTATAACCTCCCACCAAGACTCTGATCCCCCTAGTGGCTAGTGTACACCCCTACACAAATTATAGTATATTTACACTGTATATTTTATATTTCCTTCTCTGGATAAAGTTGTTTCCCCAAAAGCTCCTTGAGTACAGAAACGATTTCATTTTTGTCTTAGCACCTGTCCCTCATCTAGTACAGAGTAAGAGATTAATAGATGTTCGTTGCATAAGTGAACAAACAACTAGCACAGTGCTTTTGCACATAGCTGATTTTAGTAAATGTTGGTTTAATTGAATATGTTTGTAGGTTGGGGGGAGGGGAGACCCAACAATTTTACTAAGTAAATTTCTTGAAGAATATGGCAATGGAGGCTATATTACTATTCGAATAAGCTCTGGACCTGAGAGAAAAAAATTTTCTTTCTAGGGGGCAGTGGAGAGTCAGAAGGTCTATGTTTAAGTTCCACCTTAAGGCAAAGTGCTTTCTTCAGTCCTGTTTCCTAATATTTGAAATGAGAAAATCATGTAGTAGGGAAAACCCAGGACTAAAATTTGGGTTCTAATACCAGTTATTTAGTCTTCTTATGGTTGTTCAGTTGTTTCAGTCCTGTCCAACTCTTCGTGACTCTATTTGGGTTATTCTTAGCCAAGATACTGGAGTGGTTTGCCATTTCCTTCTCCAGGTCATTTTACAGATGAGGGAGCTGAGGTAAACAGGGTTAAGTGACATGTCTAGGTGACATGTCTGGGGTCACACAGCTAGTAAGTGTCTGAGGTTAGATTTGAACTCAGAGTCTTTTTGACTCCAGACCAAGCACTCTATCCACTATGCCTCCAAGCTACATCTATAATAAAACTCAATGTACTTTCCATTGGCCAACCCATGTCTTGTGTTTTATGTTATTTTATGTTTATTTCCGAGTGCCACATTTCAGCAATAACATTGATAAGTTGGAGAAGGTTCAGAGGATGATGAACAGGATAGTGAAGGGCCTTGAAATAATGCCCTATGAGTATGACTTGAGGGAACTGGGGAATGTTTTGCAAAGAGAAGGGAAGACTTGGTGGGTTAAGACCAGGAGGTGTAATAGAGGCATCTTCAAGAAATTAAAAGGCTGAGAAGGGAGACATCAATTAGATTTGTTCAGTTTGGCCTAGAGGGCAGAACTATGACTGAGTTGTATAGAGGTAAGTTTAGCCTAAAAGTAAGGAAAACTTGCTAACAGTTCGATCAAACAGGCAGCCTTGGAAGGTGGTTTGTTTACTCTCATTGGCAGTCTTTAAGCAGAGATCTGACAACAACTTACCAAGCAGGTTGTAGAGAGGCTCCTGTCTAGGTACAGTTCAGACTGCATAGACATTGAAGTCCTTCCAACTCCAAGAGTCTGTGATTCTGTGACTTGTCCAAGATGACATAGCTAAGAAGGGACAGATCTCTTGTGAGAATTTAGGTGTTCCAATTCCAGGATGAACAAAGTCAGGAGTTCCAAATCTGAGTGGTTAAAAGTCTCCCAGAGAAGAGTCTGGTGGTTCTGCAGAGCAGATGGCAAGATGGTTGGGGTAAAATATAAGCATGACTGGAGCTGTCTAGCTATTTGAGGTCCATTTAGCTGTGGGATTTCATATTGATGTACTTGTCAATTCTCTAATCATAGACCTGAGAGTAGGAGTGCCAAAGATGAAAGAGTTAAGGTCTCCCTTCCCCCTAGGGCATGGTCTCTGGAAGTCTAGTGGTACAAAGGGTAGGATAGCAGGGTGGGCGGCAAGAACTTTGCCAGGGTAGAGTGAGAAGACAATTTCACATCTTATGTCGCGGAAAAGCAGCTATAGCCCCGCTGGTGGCCAGGAGATGGGGAACATAGGATTTCCATGATAGAATGAGGCATGTTCTAGGAAGTTCCTAGAATCAGAAGTCATTTGATCCAATCCTTGCCTCTTAAGTATTAAAATGCTCCTTTGCAGGTTAGAGAACCGAGGCCCAGAAAAATGAAGCAACTCAACAAAGGTCATACACCAAGGAAGTGGTGAAAGAAATTATAAACACAGCTGTTACCTTTCAGTATGGAAACATAATGCCCTTTTGTTAATGAGAAATTGAAGTTAAATTATTTATCTATTTATTTTGAAGATAAGCAAAATTCCATTACATTGTTAGTATATCTCTTAGGCCTTATGTGCTGAGAAAAATATATATACGATAAAAATATGTAAATATAAATATATAAATACAAAAAATATATATAAAAAGGTACATAGCAGGTCCTCAATAAATACTTTCTGATTTTAATTGAATTTTAATTGAACTGAAAAGTTTAATTAACTGAACTGGTTGCTGTATTCATTATATACCCTGAAGTTGTTCACTATTTTAAAAGAAAAACAAATCTAAAAATAAAATATCTATGAATTTTCAGTTATTTCTAAGGCTATATTCAGTTATTTCATTTTTTCTTTTTTTCTGTTTGTAATTGAAAAATGATAGGGGATGTCCTATCTGCACTCCAGTAAAACGGAAGTACATGGTCGTCTGAAGTCTACTAACTGCGTAGTGGACAGCAGAATGGTGGTGAAGATCACTGATTTTGGTTGCAATTCCATTTTACCTGCAAAGAAAGGTCAGTAATTATGCCATTTAACTATCATTTCCATACTTATCGATGGTTTTATCTCAGGGTTTGTTTGTTTGTTTTTTTTAATACTCACAGCTGGGCCGTTTGCATCATAGAACAGGGTAGTGGGAAATCCTATCCTAGGTGATGCAGTGGATCGAGCACCAGGTCTGGAGTCAGGGAGACCTGACTCTTATTAGCTGTGTGACTCTGAGCAAGTCACTTAACCCTGTTTGCCTCAGTTTCCTCATCTGTAAAATGAGATGAAGAAGGAAATGGCAAACCATTCCAGTATCCTTGCCAAGGAACCCCCAAATGTGGTCACAAAGAGTTGGATGTGACTGAAAATGACTGAACAACAATATATGTATACATATATACATTATATATGCATACTATATATATATATGTGTGTGTGTATGTATATATATATGTCTGTGTGTTACATTATCAATTATACTATTTAGCTGCTATGTGCAAGCAGTTATCACTTCTGTCGGAGTGAAGAATGACTCCCAGGAACCTGTGCTGAGGCCTGTTCGACTGGGGCTCACCATTTCCCTTTTAAGAAAGTCCCTGGGAGAGTTATATGACGTGTTCCAGAGACTGAGCAAAAACTGTCTCTCATTGTCAAATTATGCATTGCCCCTTCTCAGTAAATCATACTGAGTACCTTGGGGCAGTAAGGTGGTGCAGTGGATAGAGCACCAGTGCAGGAATCAGGAGGACCTGAGTTCAAATCTCACCTCAGACATTTGATACTAACTGTGTAACCTTGGGCAAGTCACTTAACCCCAATTGCCATCTGGGTCATCTTTAGTCATCCTGATGAATATCTGGTTACTGGATTCAGATGACTCTGGAGGAGAAGTGAGGCTGATGACCTGCACAGCCCTCACTCAAAACAAAGTCAAGTGCAAGTCATGTCATTATTTCTCTAATGGCATGGTCTTCTTCAGCAACGAAGGACGAACACACCCTGGGTATCTAGGGATCATTTATTCATATCCTAAATTCCAGAAAACTAAAGGGTCAGATGGGGTGAGGAAATGGAGCAGCTCAAACATCATCTTTTCAAGTGCTTCCAATGCTTTGTACTAAGTCTAAACAAACTCAATGCACAGTTTTCAATGGCATTGATGCCATATTAAAAAAGTCCCCTTTTTGGACAATCACCAAATTAACAGACTTTGGGGAGGGACCAGACCTAGATATGACAATCATTCCCAAATATAATTATTCAAATTCAACAACTGACACTTTCTTGCATTTATCGTCTTCGGAGCTTTATTCTCAGACTCAGAGTATATTCACATCTACCCCTAGTTGTTGAATGTTCACGGACAGTTTACTTTTGAATCCCAATGGGTCATTAAAGCTCCCTTCCCTGTCCCTTTGAGAGGACTCATGGTAGGCGGCCAGAAGCACCATCAGAGTATGAGGTTCCCAATGCCAGGGTCTCCAGTCTCCTGGAGCTCCCCTTCCTCCACATGGCCCTTCCCCAGCTTGAACCAGAAGATCAGCCATGTGGTCATTTCCATTTAATACTTCCAGCTACACCAAATGACTCATATTCATCACTTCTTATCGCAAAGTAATATTTGATTGCAACATGTCAATTAGTCCCCTTTATGAATAGGGAGAATACAGGGAAGCAAGAGAAGATGATCCCTGTCCTTATTTTGTAGAGGATGAGTTCTATAGGAGTGGAACATGGCATATATCAATGTCAGACTCAGTTCATGAGCTGGTGAGTTTTGCTGAATTCTCTGCTCCCCGGCTTCCTTTTTCACTCTTTGTTACAAGTGATATTTTGATGGGTATAGAAGGAATATATTAAGAAATAATATGAAGTGATGTTAAAAGAAATCAACAAAATTTTTTTTAAAGAAAAGAAAAAAATCCAACTTTAACGAAGGTTGTAAGGTCAATGCTAATCCTTTCCCTAATGCCAGTATTACAATATATTTCTATCAGGTATTGAATACCTCAAAAGAAAGGCATTTTTCCTCTAAACTCAAGATAATCTTTCTTTTAGTCAGGTCAGATTATGCAAGAAAAGGACTTGGAAGGAGAAAAGGGTTTTGGCAGGGATGGATGAGGAAAGAGATACTGACCACCCTCAACTATTTTTGGCACTTCAGACCTTTGGATGGCTCCTGAACACCTTCGGGAACCAAATGTGTCTCAGAAAGGTGATGTGTACAGCTATGGGATCATCACACAAGAAATTATACTGCGCAGAGAAACCTTTTACACATTGAGCTGTCGGGATCAGAAAGGTAAAAGTGTACAAACCAGGAGTCCCAGAAAAGAACACTACCCTAGATGTCAGCAGATACATGTTCTAGCTGAGGTTTTGCTACTAACTATGACATAAGGTAAGTAATTTCATCTCTTGGTGATGAAGCACGATGAGCTCCACTTTCTTATTCTATAAAGTTGGAGCAATGATCTCTGTTCAGAGAGGTAGTGTGGTATAGTGGAGCTCAGAGTCAGTAAGACATGGGTTCAAGTCTTGTCTCTGATATGTCCTGACTGTATGACCCTGGACAAAGTTACTTAACTCCTCAGTGGTCCAGGAAAATCTCTATGACTGTAAGTTGCAGAAGAGTTGCTGATCTGCTTCAATGGAGGTATCTTTGTCAGTTGATAAACATGTTTTAAGAGTCTATTAAGTACAGCGAGGGGGTATGGTGGATAGAGTGTCAGGCCTGGAGTTAGAAAGACTCATCTTCCTGAGTTCAAATCTGATCTCAGACAATTACTAGCTGTATGACCCTGGGCAAATCACTTAACCCAGTTTGCCTCAGTTTCCATATCTGTAAAATGCACTGGAGAAGGAAATGGCAAGCTATTCCAGTATCTTTGCCAAAAAACCTAAAGTGGGTCATGAAGAGTCAGACACAACTGAACAAAAACAACTACAAAGTGAAAGGAATTTAATAATATCAATTTCCTATACCAATGAATTCGCAGCTCTGGTCCAAAAAAAGAATCTCTACCCTATCTGCTTCATAGAATTCTTACGAGAATTAGAAGAGGCAACTCATGTGGAAATGGTTGGAATGCTCTAAAGTGCTAAACAAATATGGAGCAGCATGACCGTAATTATCATTGTGGATTGGAAGACCTTACTATGATTCCAGTTTTATTGCCTTTCTCTAATGATCCCAATAGAAGCAGCATCTCTGTTTGATACCTGTGCTGAATCATTCACTCTAGGGGGTGACATGGGTCATGTTCTTCATCACAGAATATTGGCAGTTGTTACATTGACTACCCCCAAAGACACCTCATCCCTGGGTCTTACGATGTCACTGCCACAAGGAATAATCTTCCTGTCTCTCTGACCCTCTCACCTCATAGTTTTGTTGACATGACTGCCAAGGAGATCAGTAGCACTTGTTGAGGTAAAGTTTGCTGAAAACCAAAATTCAGGCTGCTCTTGAAGTATCTAATTATTGTATATTGTCTCCTTAGAGAAAATTTACAGAGTGGAGAAAAACAAGGGTTCCAAACCATTCCGCCCAGACCTCTTCCTGGAGACAACTGATGAAAAAGAATTGGAAGTAAGGTCTATCCTCCAAAAAACCCTTCTCCTACCTCCAGACCATATTCTCCTGCCCACATGAGCTATTTTTGATCAGCCAGATGATGATGTCCAAAACCATCAAGAAGTAGAGCAAGAATCTCCTGCTTTCCCTACCTTTCTTCCTTTCCTATTCTTTATTCTTTCCCCTTCACCACTCGGTCATTGTCATTTTAACTCATCAGTTCACAGTCTTGTTTGTAACCACTTGGTTCGCATCCATGATCATGAATGCACTAGTCCATGCCATGCTCTTCCTTGACTCAGGGAGACACTTGGATGCTGTATAAAGAGCCCAAGACATGAATTCAAAAGACCTAGCTTAACCCCATTTACTTGTTCTTTGACATGTGGCAAGTTGCTTCACTTTCCTGGGTCTGTTTCTTCATTTTAAAAGGAAAGGAAGAGAAGGCAATAAAGGAAGGGAAAGGAAAAAGTGTTTCTATAGAGCCTGCCTACTACGTGCCAGGTACTGTGCTAAGTGCTTTGCAAGGAACATCTCATTTGATAAGATGACAAAACATCATTCCTACCTCATGTAGGCTGTTGTAAGGATCAATGATACAATGTATAGAAACCACTTAGCCGGGAAAGGAATTATCATTTTACTGCGTGCCTGCCGTGGGCCAGTACTGTGCTTATTTACACACATTATCTCCTTTAATCTTCTCAACAGTCCCGGCAGATAGATACTGTTCTTATTCCCATTTTGTGGCTGAGGAAATTGAGGCAAACAGAGGTTAAGTGACTTGCCCAGGTTCACACAGCTAGTAAGTGTTTGAGGTCAGACTTGAACTCAGGTCTTCCAGACTCCAGACCCAGGGCTCTATCCACTGAGCCACCAGCTGTCTGTAAATTGTAAAGTCCCACAAATGTAAGCTTTTCTATGTTTTAATTTCTTACCTTTACATTGCATACATATGTGTATACATTTATATCTTGGTGTGTAAGGGGGAAGTTCTGAGTTCGAGTTCTGCTTCTGACCCATGGACTACTAGCGTGATTGTCGGCAAGTTGCTTAATTTCTTAATACCCTGGGAACTTTCTTTTTTAAAAAAAAATATTTTCAATTCCAAATTTTTCCCTCTTTCTACCCCTCTCCATCCATTGAGAAGATAAGAAATATGGTATCCCTTATACATATAAAGGCATGCAAATCATATTTCTACATTATCCATGTTGCAGGGTGGGTAAAGGAAGAAAAACAAAGAAAGCTATATAGAGGAGCAACTAGACCTTGGGGTAAGGAGGACTTGAGTTCAAATTCAGCCTCAGATATTACTAGCTGTGTCATTCTGGGCAAGTCACTTAACCCAACTGCCTTTGTGCATGTATACACACTCACATACACACATACATATATGTGTATATATATATATATACACGTGTGTGTGTATATAATATATATAATATAACATAAATATATATTATATTTATATATATATGTATATAATCTGCACTCAGAGTTCATCAGTTCTCCCTCTAGATGTGGATATCATCTCTCAGCATGACCTCTTTGGAATTGTCTTGGATCTTTATGGAGGACCTTGATGAATTTGTTATCTGACCCTTATTAACATCTTCAGCACCTAAAGGAAGCAGCAGATGGGACGTGTGGTCATTGAGTCATTCTCAGTGATCTTTGGAAGACTGTAGAGATGAAGAAAAGGTGATATGGTCATGATTTTAAAAAAAGGAAGGAAATGGAATCTGCTGACTCAGTGCCAGCAATATTGACTTTGATTCCTGGAAAAGATTCCCAAAATATGAAAGAATGATTGGCATACATCTAGAAAACAAAGTGATGGTAAAAACAAATTGGTGCAATGGGAAGAAAGCTGGATTTGGGAGTCAGAGGACCTGAGCTTAAAGCTCAGTTTCACTGCTTACCTCCTACCTGTGTGAGCTTGAGCACAGTCATACCCCCCTGGGTCTCAGCTCCCTCATCTGTGGGATGGAATGTTGGTTGCTTTCAACTCTGAATCTATAATCCTGTGCCTACAAAAGGCCAGTACAGCTGTTTCAAGGAATAGACTAAGTTTTTAAAAGCTTTTTGCTGTTGTTCAATCATTTCTCAGCTGTATCTGACTCTTTGTGACCCCATTTGGGGTTTTCTTGGCAAAGTTATTGGAGTGGTTTGCCATGTCCTTTTCCGGCTCATTTTATAGAAGAGAAACTGAGGCAAACAAGGTTAAAAGTGACTTGCCCAGGTAACACATCTAGGAAGTGTCTGAGGCTGAATTTGAACTCATGAAGATGAGTCTTTCTGATTCCAAATCCAGTTCTTCTATCAACTTCATCTCCTAGTTGCCTTTAAAAAAAAAAAAAGCTTAGTAAATGCTTTTGAGGACAGCCAGATGGCACAGTCAATAGAGCACTGGACCTGGAGTCTGGAAGACCTGAGTTCAAATCTGGCCTCGGACACTTACTAGCTGTGTGACCCTGGGCAAGTCACTTAACCTATATTTGCCTCAGTTTCCTTATCTGTAAAATGAACTGGAGAAGGAAATGGCAAACCAGTCCCACATGTTTGCCAAGAAAATCCCAAATGGAGTCATGAAGAGTTGGACATAACTAAGATGACTGAATGGCAACAGTATTTAATGCTTATTGATTTGATTTAATAAACTTGAGTTAATAAAATGAAAGATTGGGGGAATGCTATGGATATATGGTAGTTTACCTAAGGATCAGGGTGTTTGACAAAAAAAACCTTCAAGCTATTCTTGGGGACAAGAGAGATGTAGGCTAAATAAGACTGTAATTAGGCAGATTTGGAGCTATTTGAATGACTGACCCCAGAGAACAGACAGTAATAACATGATGTACTTTGGAAGCAGGTCAACAAGATTCTCTTCTTGGCCCTGTGCTACTTAACGATTTTATCAATGCTTTAGATAAAAGCATACATATAATACTCATCAAATTTGGAGATGTGAAACAAGTCTAGAGGAACGGCTAGCCAATAAACCCAAAGGAAAAAGGCAGTTTTTGGCCATCAAAGTGTACCTCCCCATGGGAATGGAGGGGAGGGGAGAGAAGGAGGGGGAAGAAGAGAAGAGGAGAGGGGAAGAGAGGAGGTCTAGTGGACTGGTGAAAGGCCTTGAGTTCATGGCATAAAGGTTGAGCTGTTTAGCCTGAAGCGAAGGAATGATGGGGATGCAGGGGTGGGGTCAGGGATGGAAGGAGGTATGATAGCTATGTCCAAGGATTGTGATGTGAGAGATTAGATCTGTTCTGCTTTCCTCCAGAAAACACATCTGTAGTCAATGGTTGAAAGTGGCAAAAGAGACAAATTGAGGGAAGAGGTAAGGGAAGATTTCTTAAGGATGAGTTTTCTAAAAGTGAAGTAGGCTGCCTACAGAGCTGATGATACTTCCCAATAGCTTATATCACACTATTGATTCTTATTAAACTGCAGTTTACTATAATCCACAGATCTTTTTCCCAACAAACTGCTGTCTAATTGCATACCTCTCCCATCTTTTACCTGTAATGTCAATTCTTAAATGTTGTCTTAGATTGAATTTCATTGTATTCTATTCAGCTAAAGGTTCCAGAAAGGTTTTCTCTGAATGCAGCCTATGCATCATATTAGCTTCCAACCTCTTAAGATCCTTTCAAATATTGATTCTGTCATCTAATCTCTTAGCTGTCCTTCTGTGGACATAAAGAATCAGTATTCTATCTTGATTCAGCTTATTGCCTTGATACAACTTCTCTCTTTCTCCTTCTCATCTTTCTCCTGCTTGCTTATAGGTACACCTGCTTGTTAAAAGTTGTTGGGAAGAAGACCCTGAGAAGAGACCTGACTTCAAGAAAATTGAGAGCACCTTGGCTAAGCTATTTAGGTATGGGTAGTATTCCTTATTTTCTTTCCAAGAAATTCAGATTGTTTCCTCATCTGTAAAATGGGGCTAATTCTCACCCTGTCTCTCTGCATGAGTTATTATAAGGAAAGTCCCTTGCAAATTGTCAAGTGCTATTTATAGCATAGAGTCGTACCAGGAGGATGCTGGTAAATGTTAAAAACTGGCTCTTGGGGTGTGGAGGTGGGAGAAAATGTATGTATGACAATCTTTTGACAGTATTTAACATTCTCATCATTTTCTTAAGTCTAGACAATCTTCCAAACAATAAATCCAGCCCTGATATAAATTGCCACTTTCTGAAGTTTTCAAAAATTTAACAATCAGTTCTTTAAATGAGTAAGTGGAATAGAACACAACCCTACATTTAACCAAACATTACTCTGATTTATCCAGAGAAAAATGCCCTTTTTTCTATAGAGGAATTCTTACCTATTTGTAAAAATGACAAATATATTTCAGAGAGTTGGACTCTGAAAACAAAAACCACAATCCCTCTGCCTACCCCTTTTGCAAACCTTAATGCACTATATAAACATAATGATGTTTTAAGCGTAACCCAAATATATTAAAAGTTGATTTCAAGGAGTCTTAATCACTCAGTCAGTTCTACATCATCTTCCCTATTCCAAGACCAGTGTCACTAATCAGAGTGCAAACTGGTACAAGGTCAAGAATAGGATATTATGCAAAAGTTATGCAAAACAACAGATTTCACATGACCTCAATTAGAGAAGGATGCATTCTTGTTTATATATCTGTGTGTGCACACAAGTAGTTTATGTATTTTAGATACCAAACTCTTACCAAAGAAATTTGCTACAATGATTTTTTTCCCATTTGACCATTTCCCATGGTTTGTGCAGAAGCTTTTTAATTTCATGTAATTAAAGTAATCTATTTTATATTTTGCAATTTCTCTCTCTTGTTTGGTTAAGAACAAACTCCTTCCCACAACTGTGAGAAGTGTGTAGTCTGCTTCTCTTCTTGGCATAGATCATTCAAAGGGATTCATTAAATGATGAGATACCTAATTATAGGCCATCCCCTTCTCTGACACCTCTCCCACCAACCAAAGACTCTGAGCACAGAGACTATTTCTTTCACTTTTTAATCTCCTGTACCATTTTGTCCACAGCCCTGCCCACATGCAATAAATGCTATCGAGCTGACTGAAGACACTTAGGACTTGCTCACAAAACAAACATAGAAAACAAATCTACCCATACTTCCCACAGTTTTCAGTATAATAGAAATGTTGAACCCAAGGAAGCATTAGTAGCCTGAAAAGACAGACAGAGTATCATATCTATGTACTGTATTTTCAAACTGAGTTTTAAAATGTTTTCCTCATCATCAGTATGCTTCATTTAAAGACCTTGGACCTATAGACCTGTGCCAACTTGCATGGCAGGCATACCATAACTCTCATATGATTCCACCCTCCCCCCACTTTCTGGTCTTTCCTCCTGTGATAAAATAACTTTTCTTTATCTTACAGTAATTTTCACAGTCAAAACAGTGAAAGCTACATGGACACCTTAATCCGAAGACTTCAACTCTACTCTCGGAATCTGGAACACCTGGTAGAGGAAAGGACCAAGCTGTACAAGGCAGAACGGGACAGAGCAGACAGACTTAACTTCATGTTGCTACCCAGGTGAAATGAGGCTTCCTGCTGGTGTGGTTTCCCAGCATTCCATAGCTATGCTTCATAGACTGTCACTAAGCTATACTTCAGCACGTCCTTTATGGATTCCTTCTGGTTCCCTCCCTTCCCTTCCCCTCTCCTCCCCTCCCCTCCCCTCCCCTCTCTTCCCCTCCCCTCCTCTCCTCTTTCTCTCTGCCCTAGCCCACATTCAGGTAACCTTCACCCTTCTTTAGCTCATCAAGTTCATGGATATCCTGCTATAGGTAGAATGCCTACCCTATTTAAGTCATATTCTTGTTCCTTGAAATGTTAAAGTATTTAGAGAGTTTAAAAAAAAATGTTAAGAATCTTTTAGTGGGAGAATAGATTAAAAAAATAAGAAAAATAATAAGAAAAACTCAATCCTTTAGTAGGGTAATGGGAGAAGTAATCAGAAGGATATATTCATTCCCCCAGAGAGGAGATGTACTGAAGAAGCTGGGTGGCAGAGACAACCAGCACATGCCCTTCATTTTATAAGGGAGTCTTACAGCTACGCAATAAGAGATGGGATTCAAGGGTGAGTGCTTCAGATGGTGAGCTAGGTACTGCTTCAGCTTAAGAAAATTATAAAGCAGTTAGTGTCTAGATAGAAATTGATGTGTTTTCTGAAAAAGAAATTATTTAAAATATTTACACTGACAGATAAAGGCTGGGGCAGAAGGACTAAGAACTATGTATAAGCCTTAAAGCAACCTCTAGAAGAGAGGGAATTACCAACAGATTAATGCTGAGTATACTTTTTGTTAATCTTTATAGTCCATGTAAGCCCTGTGGGTCTTTATCCCATCACCCGCATGCACTGGCAGATTGAGTCCCCAGAGAACAGCTATATTGAACAATTATATCTTCAACTATTTTAGGGTCCTAGGGGGTACTCTAAAGGGTTAGAAGTGTTTTTCTAATACTGTTGGCTCCAACTCCCTTTCTGGTGTGTTTACCCATCCTAATATTAATCATCGGTAATTGTTGCTCTATATTATCTAATCAAATATCAAATAGGTTTTACAAAGGCATATATATATATATATATATATATATATATATATATATATATACACATACAGAAAAGATATGACAAAAACTAAAATCTAAAATATATTTGTTCTCACCCCCTAAAAAAAAAATCCAAAGCTCACTGTCGCCTTTACCGTCTGGGTCTCTGAAAGAGTGAAGATTTAAACTCTTAAGTGGTTGCAGCAAGTTTTCCTAACGAAGTATTCATATTCAAGATATTTAAGAAAATGATTCAAATGTATTAGACTAAGACCCATTCCCCAGTGGATAAATGGTTAAAGCATATGAACAGTTTTCAAAGGAAGAAATCCAAAATATCAACAAATGTGTAAAAATGCTCTAAATTACTAATAATTAAAGAAATTCAAATTGAAGCAACCGTGAGATTCCACCTGACTGACACTCAAAAGACTGTCAAAGAAGACAAATGTTGGAGAAACTGCAGGAAAACACTAAAGCACTGTTGGTGGAGGTGTGAATTGGTGAAGCCATTTTAGGAACTATGCCCCAAAAGTTTTTACATGGTTCATAACCTTTGACCCTGTAACTTCATCATCATACATGATGAGGTATATGCCCCAAAGAGATTTAAGAAAAGGAAAAAGGGTCCATAGTTACAAAAATATAACAATTTTTTTCATAATAGTCCAAAACTGAAAATAAGGCGGCACCCACATATTGGGGATTAGTCAAACAAAGTATGGTTTATGAATGCAATGGAATATAATTATATCATAAGGCAAGACAAAATAAACAATTTTGGAGGAAACTGGGAAGACTTCCATGAACTGATACAGAATGAATTGAGTAGCATTAGGAGAACAAGTTATACAAAGATTACATCATAAAGGAAAATAACTTTGGAATTCTGACCAACGCAAAGACAAATCCTGATTTCAGAAAATGAAGTACCTCCTGCCAAAGAAGTGATGGACTTAAAATGCAGGATGAAAAACAAATTTTTGGACATGACCAAAGTGGGAATTTGTTTTGCTTCACTATGTAATTTGTTCTGAGGGTTTTGTTTTTCTTTTTTTGTTACTCAACTGGAAGAGGGAGAAGGAGGAAGAGATAAGTACATGTTAATCAGAAAAAAAATAAACTTTCAAAAGAAACAAAAAAGCATTTACCAAAGCAAGTTCACTTTTCAATTCCATTGCCAATGCACAGAGTTTTTCCATTGCTTGCTGGACAGGGCATTCGCACTGAATGAAACCAACTGCATTTTATGCAAAGGAATATTCCAATATTGCAAGCAGCGCGTGGGTGATCAGTACCTGGACACCCTAACAATCAATGCCTTGTACTTAGAAACTTAAAACAGAGACTTCTTGTGATAAAAGCAACAAAGAAGCATTGAACCTCCTCCATCCTTGCTCCCACCCCCACACACATACCTCAAATGTAGATCCAAAAATGTTTGACTTTGGTAACTCTCCAGTGACTGAAGAATCTAGAAGGGTCATAAGAATGGATAGACTCTCATATGATGACTAATAATGTTCTCCTAGCTTTGGTAGGAAATGTGGGATGTATCTGGGGAGTGGTAAGCACAATTTACCTTAGGGAATCCCAAACTTTTCAAGAACAGTGGCAGAAAATTTACATTTTTAAAAATGGAAAACCTCAGGAGCTATCAGAATGAAACATTAACTGCATCATCATGATGTTCCATAGTCTTTATGCCTTAGACTTTTGCTGGTTCTGAAGAAGACTGAAAAGATCATGCTATACATAATTATAGGACCTTGAATAAAAGATGTAGATCAATATATGTGTTACAAATTCAAGATGCTCTAGACTGTCTGTTAGGTATTCAGTCAGTATTTTTCAATATTGGGCTTGAGCAGGGTCACATCCACATAGTAGAGAACTAATTAGGATATATGAATGTAATGGAACATGATTATGCCATAAGAAGTGATGAAAAAGATGGGTTCAAAGAAATCTGGGAGCACTTGTATGAACTAATGCAGAGTAAAATATGCAGAAACCAGAGAAGAATAACAACAATATTATAAAGACAAAGGATTTTTAAGGACTTACAAACAATGCAATACATTGACAAACCATGGTGCTAGAGGACTGATGATGGACCAGCTCCCCACCTCCTAACAGAAAAGTGATGGACTCAAGATAAAACGACATGCATTTTTGGACGTGGCCATTGCTTGACTATGCATATTTGTTATAAAGGTTTTCTTTTTCCTTTTAAATAGGAGAAGGGAAAGGTGGAAGAGGAAAAAAAAATAAATGCTTGTTAATTAAAAAAAAAATAGATTTAAGAAATTTTTAAACTAAATGTGCACAAGTTTTAGACATCCCTAGGAAATCAACTAATCAAAGGCATAAACTAAGTATGAACAAACTATTGATTAATTTGGGAAGCTTGAAATGCTTCAAGAGATGGGGTCAAATCAGTTTCTACCACACAGGGAATGTACTGAGAATGGTTGAAAGACTGACATATCTTTTGACCTACATAGAGCACAGAAAAGATTCTAACAGTGAGGAATAAAACTTTAGGAGCACCTATAGCCAGAAGGCAGCAAATAGGATGAGGATGATTGGGATTCTTTTAAAGGTCATAAGATTTGGACTTCCCATTGTGGTTGGCATCAGAGTCCTTGGAATAGCAGTGGCTGATGGTACTATCTATAGTGGGATTGGAGAGATATTCCAAGGACAAACTAAACACATTGAAAAAAAGCAGCTTCAGGACTCTACAAAAGGAGATCCAGAAAAGGGTCAGAAGAACTTCATGAGAATTCCAAAAAGGGGAAAGAGAATTTTCTATAAATGAGAGTTACATATGTTGTCTAAATTTGTGCTCTCTCTCCCCCTGAATCCTGTGCATAGTTGGGAGAAAATACACTCCCAACTTTTAAGGGGATATTCTATAAAAAATTGTCCATGTCATATCTCCTTAGTAAATACTTGTTTTGAAAAGCAAACTAACTATGACTGGCTAATTGATAATGGGTACTTGTAAACAATCACACCAACCTATCAGGTCAGTAATAGCTTTTCTTGACATTGATGCAAATAACTTATGTTGTTCTGCACTAGAAAAGGCGAGCAGGTAATAGAGAGTGAGATATAACAGATGGAGTGTGCAAGTGCTAAACTAATATCCATGAAATAGTAAAAGAAAAGGTAATAGACAATAGCTTACTCTCCTATGGGAGATTTACACACAAACATGGATATATAGTACTTTATACATATTAGAAACCTAATAAATATTTATTGAATTAATATCATTAATACAAAGGTATGGATTGGCTGCTATTTGCACCGGTGAAGGGAACAACCACACTGAAGATATGAGTCTACTACAGCACTGCTAATAAAATAGGATTCTGTGACTAGTCCTTCATTCTATTTTTCTACCAACTATCCAGGGTGTCTCTGGTTCAGTTTTCTGAAGGCCAATTCAGCACAAGAAGTACTATGACTATGGCCTGCTACATGGCTAGCCTCCTACTTTCCCATTCTCATCTCTACTGCTTAGATATATGAATGATCATTTGACTTGGTATACAAGAGGTCTCATACTTCTTCGATTTTATCATTACAGCCTGGGTTCTTCCAATGACTGGATTTACTGTTTAAAGAAACCAAACTTTTTTCCTTCAAACATATTTTCAAACATTCATGATCTTTGAAAACTAATTTTTAGAGAAGTTAAAAACAATTATCTCAAGCAATTTAATATTTATGGCTTAAAGGTGGCACAAATGAAAATGCTTAGGAAGTCAAATGTGTTTTTTAACCCCAGTAAAATTGAACAAGATTTGAAATTTGGTCTAGATCTCATTAACAAATTTAGGGCACATTTTCCCTTTATAATATCATAAAGTATATTCTGGCTTTGAATGTTTTCTAATTCTTGGTCAATGAGTATACTGTTGGACTATGCTTTGCTCACGAGACAGCTTGGTAACACGGTGGCTAAAATGTTAGATTTAGAATCAGGAAAACTTGAGGTGGAACCTCGCCTTAGGCACTCATCAGCTGTATGACCCTGAACAAGTCACTTAACTTCTCTCAGCCTCAGTTCCTCATCTCTAAAATGGGGTTAATAATATCGTTCATCTTGTAGGGTTATTCTAAGAATCAAATAAAAAACCATATGTAAAGCACTTTGTAACCTTAATGTTATAAATGCTAGCTATTATTAATGCTATTATTTAGCAAACCATTCATAGTTTTTATTATACTTAAAGTTAGCATAAGATATCAGTTGATACAGAGGTGCATAAGAGAGTATTGTGTATTTGAGATAATATGTATGTATTAATTGTCATGTTCAAACATCAAGCTATTGGACATTATCCAGGTCATACACATTTTATACATGTTCCACACATGTACATACACATATACACATGTTTATCATTTCTCTTTGGTTCCTCATTGTGAGTAACAAGGCAATTGGGTTCATTAAGAATCCAACAATCTAGATTTATTGATACATATAACGATTACAGGTCACAATTTACTTCAGTGACATTGTAGGTTTTACCACCATCTGCAACTATAGCACCCCATGGAGGTGGTCGATATGCTCAATGACATCTACAAGAGCTTTGACCACATTCTGGATCACCATGATATCTACAAGGTAACATTCTTAAAATATCCTTAACAAGTCTGAACCTGGAAGCCTTTCTCTTTGTGTTCTTTTCCTTCTTCAGGCTAGTGGTAAAGTCTTTGAAGGAGAAAGGTTTTGTGGAACCTGAGCTGTATGAAGAGGTCACAGTTTACTTCAGTGACATTGTAGGTTTTACCACCATCTGCAAGTACAGCACCCCTATGGAGGTGGTCGATATGCTCAATGACATCTACAAGAGCTTTGACCACATTCTGGATCACCATGATGTCTACAAGGTAACATTCTTAAAATATCCTTAACAAGACTGAATGAACTGAGAGAAAAGGATCAGTATGTATAGTGAAGACTGGTTGTCTTCTTACTTGTAGTATTTTTCCTCCTCTGAAGGAGGAATTTTCCTAATTTTTTAAAAAAGAAGTGGGAAAGGGTGGGAGGATAGAGTCTATAGACTATAAACTGGTGAGTTTGATTTCTATTCCTGAATAGAAATGAACTCTAAAATGAATTATTAAAGGGTGTTACCCTTGTGGACAAGATGGTAAGATGTGTTCTAGACAATAGTATAGTTAGGTGACTTAAACAATGGTAAAGTGATACAAACTAAAAAGTAGGCAGATGGCAACTTGAAATCTCTCATGAATTGCAAGGAATTTATCCTTGACCAATTGTTGTTTGATATTTTTATCCATGACATATAAAAGGATAGGTGGAATGCTTATTATGCATGAAGTTGGAAGGGATGTCAGCTAACACGCTGCTGAGAGAATCAACATGCAAAAAGAGCTCTAGTAGTGAAGCAAAGTCTTACAAATGAGATCAATAAATCTGCTTTATAATATGGGGAAAGTATAGCTAAGAAAGCAAGTCATCTGAAAAAAAATCTGGAATTTTCTCAGACTCCAACTCAATGTGAGTCAACAGTGTAACCTGATAACCCCCAAACTCATGAATAAAATGAGCTTTTTAAATTTCTTTAAAAAAAATGTTCATAACCAGGGAGGTGTTAGTCCCACTGTATTTTGTCTTGGTTAGACCACATCTGGATAATTATATTCAGTGCTATGTTTTAAGAAAGACATTATCCACACATCTCTAGAGAAGGGAAGTGAAGATGGTAGGGGTCTAGAGATGAAGATAAGTTGAAGGACCTGGGAATGCTCACCTGGATAAGAATACAGATGGAACAGATCACAACTGTTTTCTTCCCCCCCACCATAATATTTTATTTTTTTCAATTACATGTAAAGATAGTTTTCAACATTCACTTTATAAAATTTTGAGTTCCAAATCTTTTTCTCCCTCCCCCTTCCTCTTCCTACGATGGCATGCAATCTGATATAGTCTGTACATGTACAATCATGTTAGACATATTTCCACATTAGTCATGTTGAGAAAGAAGAATCCGTACAAAAACAACAAAAAAAGGGGAGAAAATAATACGCTTTGATCTGCATTCAGAACTCCATAGTTCTTTCTCTCAAGGTAGACAGCATTTTCCATCATGAGTCTTTGGGAATTGTCTTAGATCACTGTGTTGCTCAGAAGTGCCAAGTCTAACAAAGCTAGTCATTGCACAAAGTGGCTGTTATTGTGTCCAGTGTTCTCCTGGTTCTGCTCCCTTCACTCAACATCAGATCATGTAAGCCTTTCCAGGTTTTTCTGAAGTCTGCCTGCTCATCATTTCTTATGTAACAATGGTATTCCATTACATTTACTTACATTTATATACTACAATTTCTTTAACCATTCCCCAAAATGATGGGTATCCCCTCAGTTTCCAATACTTTGCCAGCAAAAAAAGAGGTGCTATAAATATTTTTGTACATGTGGGTCCTTTTCCCTTTTTTATGATTTCTTTAGGATACAGACCTAGTTGTGGTGTTGCTGGATCAAAGGATGTGCACCATTTTATAGCCCTTTGAGTATAGTTCCAAATTGCTCTCCAGAATGGTTGGATCAGTTCACAACTCCACCAACACGGCATTAGTGTTCCAATTTTCCCACATCTTTTCCTTTTTTGTCATATTAGTCAATCTTATAGGTTTGAAGTAGTACCTCAGAGTTGTTTTAATTTGCATTTTTCTAATCAATAGTGATTTAGAACACTTTTTCATATGACTATAGATAGCTTTAATTTCTTCATCTGAAAACTGTTCGTATTCTTTGACTACTTATCAATTGGAGAATGACTTATATTCTTAGGAATTTCATTCAGTTCTTTATATATTTTAGAAATTAGGCCTTTATCAGAGACACTGGCTGTAAAAGTATTTTCCAGCTTTCTGCTTCCCTTCTAATCTTAGTTTCATTTACTTTGTTTCACAAGTATTTTCATAAGATGGTAGGTCTATTATGGAAGAGTGACTAGGCAATTTTTGTTTCACCTCAGTGACAGAACTAGGATCAATGGGTTGAAATGGCAAAGTAGTCTTGATGTAAGGAAATAACTTCTTAACAACTGAAGCATTTGAAAAGTTGCTGCTTTCAGCTTCTCTTCCTACCTCTGACCTTCAGTTTCCTTTTCTAGAATATCTTCCAGGTGTTCTCTCCCATTCCTTGATATACCCTATAGCTCTGTTCTGGGCACTTTCCTCTTCTTTCTCTGCACATACTCACTTGGAAATCTCATCAGTTACAAAGGACTCAATTATCATCCCTATACAGATGACTCTGAAATCTGCATATTTTGCCTTCACATTTCTCCTGAGCTCCACATTGCTAGCTGTCTGCTAGACATCTACATCTGGATTTCCTATAGGCATCTGAAATTCAATGTGTCCTAAATGATCTTTCCTCTTAAGCTAACTTCCTAACTTCCCTATTTCCATGAAGGATGGCATTAATTTTGTTGTCTCCCAGGTTCAACATTGGATGAACTAAAAATAAAAGATAAAAGGATGCATGCTCTAGAGAACCATATCATTCTTGAGCTAATTTTTAGAAAAAGATTTAGAATCTCTAGACTAATGTGTGTGGCAATAAGAATATTGATAATAACTGATGTTTACATGTCACTTTAAAGTCTACAAAGAACATTATATACATTATGGCATATCAAAATAAGAACTGTCAACAAGAAAATTCTTCCCACCTATGAGCTGATATTTGGAAAATGATCAATGCTAGAGAATATGTTTTTAATATATTCTTCTGTTGAGTGGGGTGAGGTAAAAAAATAGAAAATAAAGATATATTTCAATGAAGGAAATGCTGACTTTAGGGGAATATTTCATAATTTTTCTCTTCTGAGGGAAATGGTAGAAGACCAGATGTTGGAATCACATAAAATTATTCTGTCCAATTCAGTATTTATATAATTCTCATCATCGGAGTATGTGGGTGATTTATATTGTTAATAAGTTCATTGTGCAGTTAAAGCACATAGTAGCTGTTTTGTTATTCATCTAACTAGATTAAATGACATCATAGAGAAGTTATTATAAGGATGTGCTTAATCTGGTTCCCAATAAGATACACTGTATCTTCTCAAAGATAATTTCCACCAATAGTGTAGTACCTTGCTCATGGTAAACATGGTAAGTCCATAATACTACCATGATATGACTATTGTTGTGTTAATTTCTGTGATTTTCCAAGGAGTAAGGCAGTTAAAGAGAAAACTATTTCCACAGGTGGAGACCATTGGAGATGCCTACATGGTTGCTAGTGGGTTGCCAAAGAGGAATGGTAATCGACATGCAGTAGACATTGCCAAGATGGCCTTGGATATCCTCAGTTTCATGGGATCCTTTGAACTCCAGCATCTTCCAGGCCTCCCTGTGTGGATCCGCATTGGAGTACATTCTGGTATGGAATTAAGATTTATACCAACTAGGAATAAAAATTCAGTAAGAAGAAAGGGTCTCCAAATGTGGTCTCTATACCAGTCTGTCATGAATATTTTATGATATCTCTTTAAATTCTAAGGGTACTTAGAATTCCAGGAACTGACAGATGTGACTCCTGAACCTAAGGACTCCTGGGCAGGTTTTAGTTTTTCTCCTTTGACTCCCTCTGATCTTCAAGTTAGCAGAGCCATCTTTTGAGACAAACCACCCCAAGCTTCAACCTGATCAAGTGATCTGTGATTGTTACCTTTCTTTCTCCATTTCTCTATATATTCTTTATAGTGACATTATCAAAATATTTTGGGAAAGATTGGATTATTTAAATAAGACAAGCTGGGCAAATTCCCATGATGTAAGGGCACTATAGTTTCTCTTCCCCATAATAATCTTCTTACAAAAATGTAGGTCAACCCAGAACAAGGGTTCTTCACCTTTTCGTTCTGTGTCTTAAACCCATTTGTTTGGCAGTCTGGTGAAGCCTATGAACCACTTCTTAGAACAATGATTTTCATTGAATAAAATAAAATATGCAGGAGTAAAAAGGAAGCCAATTATGTTGAAATAGTTATCAATTTATTTTAAAAGTTTACAGACTCCTGGTTAAGAAGTCCTGTTCTAGAAACACACTAATCTATGACCTAGGATCAGCAAAAGAAACCACCATAATCCCTGGGTATAAGAACAGTTGACCAGACACACATAGCTTGGTCATCCCTGGAACACACCGAAATGATCACTCTGGCTTCTGTACTTTAGGCTCTGTAGAGCTCTGATGAGCCAGCTGCTGGAGCCAGGCAGTAACTTAGGGAGGTAGGAGGTAGGAGGAAGGAAAGAAAGTGGGACTAACAGCCAGTAGCTAATACAGTTGATTGTATCCCAGGTACACAATCAGCATGAAGATGCTACCTTTCATCCTTCCTCCATCATCAAGGCACCACAGAGAGGGCCAAGACTAGCTTGAAAAAATACCTTTCCTTTTTTGCTACTTTCATAAATGCCCAATTCAGTCTGCAAGCTGTGACTCTGAGGTCTTTCCCCTTTTGGTTGCGGCTTCTCTGGCAATATTTTAATCTATTGCTGTGTCTCATTTGTCCTCACTGTTATTTTGATTAGGAATACCTTTGGTATTAATTTTAACCACATTATACTAGTTTTTTTAAAAAAAGAGTGTGTATGTGTGTGTGTGTGTGTGTGTGTGTGTGTGTGCGTGTGTGCTTGTGCAGCATGATGAGGTGTACTTCAGATCTGCTGTCCTTTAAGGATTCCACAGTCCTCAGTCACAGGAGCTGTTGGCCACCAGAGCATGTGTTTCAGTGGGAGCTTTGGAGTGCTTGACCAAAAGTGCCTCCTGCCCCAGCCACCTTCACCATGCTGCAAGTACTTCTATGGGACACAGAGGTGACCTAGTATCCCACTGCTATTTCTCTATCTGTCCCACAATAAAAAGACCAGTGGCCAAGTGCCCCTGGCATGGTGCTCTTTAAGGCTGCATCCGCTGAGAGATCTGAAGAGAGCTTCAGTCTTGTTTGTGGTACACAGGGTACACTCCTATTCATGGATCCCAGCTGCTTTCAAACCTGAAGGCGTTATAAAAACGGCAGCTATTAGGACTGCCATTGTGATCAATGCCCTGAGGCTTGTTCGTTCTCCAGCAGATCATGGGAACACAGCTGCCCAGTGCCATTGATGGAGAATTGCTTCATATACGTCTTTGCACGGAAGGGTCTTTTCCTTGTAAGCATTATTTATCTTTATCATTGCTCCTGCTATTAGTCACAAGAATTAGAAGATAAATGAATGAATGTATAGCATTTTTTTTCAAAGCTCTTTCATGTACTTGAGCTCCTTTGACTCTCCAAACAATCTTATGAGATATATGTGGTTGGTATTCTTATGCCCATTTTATGCACAAAGGACACTGGGACATACAGAGGTGGCAATGACTTGCTTAAGGTCACACAGTCAGCTCTTGGCAAAATTGAAGCTCCAGGCCCCATATCTCCAGATTGCTGTGCTGGGAACTTTCTGCTTTACCCTGTTATTTCTCCGTTTGTTTGCCCCATTTTTCAAGTGGGAGAGACTTAACCTTTGTATGTACTGAGAAACAGATGGAAGTTTCTGGAAAAGGAGGCAAGATGAGAAGAAACCTAAAATTACCTTCTTCAAAAAGCAACAACTTACTTATATCAAATTAAATTTTGTCCTAAAGTACAAGTATCTTACCAATGGATGAAAGAATTTTCCTGGTATTTGGGGGTAGACCTTTTTTTTCTTGGTAGGGGTTGGTAGTGAGTGTTTATTTCAAATTTACATAAAACATATTCTTTCCAGGATGAAACTATGCAAACAATATTAAAGTCCAGAACCACTAAGAAAACCAGCCAGAAATAAAAAATAAAAACATGAGACACTTGCAAAGATAATTGGATTTTGATGTCTTTTTTTCCACTGTTACTGCTTAATGGATACCTGATTTTGCTATTCCGGACTTAATTTTTAACCTTTAAAACTCCTTACCCTCAAACATTCTAACCAAATATTTGACTGAGCAGCTGTTTTGCCCCCATCTGGTTCTCTACGCTGAATTCTTTTTGTCCTTGGCAGTTGGAATGGAGCATATAGGCCTTGGAACCAGACAGTCAGGGCTCTTGCTACAGATGTAGCTCCCAAACCTCAAGTGGGTCAGGTCAGAAATACTTCATTCCATCCATATGTAGTCTGGTGATCTAGTGCCCTGCAGCAGAGGTTCATGCACAGAAGAACCTCTCTCTTCCTGTACAGGAATGCCCTCTGTCCTTAAGTTCTCCCCATAATAGTGAGCCTAGAAGGGCAACACACTGAAAGAGAAGAAAGCTGGCAGGAAGGAGATGTAGACTTTCATCATGGCACAATGGTAAGGGGGCCAGATTTGGAAGTGGAGGACCTGGAGTCAAAGCCTCATGTGGCCTCCTGATTACCACCACCCATAACAACGGTGGATTCTTCACTGTCAACGCTTCTTTTTTGTTTTTCAGCTTCAGAACTCTGACTTGAATGTGAGTTCTTACCTTCAAGGCTATAAATGTATACTAAATATTGCTAAAAAGCACATTTTGGTTGGTGTTTACAGAGAGAGAAAAACAAATAGAGAAGTCATATATTTAGGCTTCCATTTAGCCTTGTATTTCCAAGGCTAATGTTAAAGTAAGGTTTTTGTGTTTTAATTAGGGCCATGGATATATGACAATAGGCTTGAAAATTTTGCCCCTGGTACAGAATACAAATCTTCTAAAGGGCAAACATGCCCTTACATGTTAGATAGATTTCATAGTCTGTAAGAGCTCTTAGGAGCTACCAAGTCCAACTCCTCTTTTTACAAATGAGAAAACTGATTTGAGAGAGGGTAAGAGACTTGCCCAGGATCACACAGTTAGAAGGAGTCTGAGTCAGGATTTGAACTCACATCTCCCTGCTTGAAAGCCCAGTACTTTATCCACTTGGTAATCTAACTCCCCTCACTTGAAAAATTAACTTTCAGGACAAGATCTTAGCATGTACCTAAAACATGGCTTTACTAATTGTTCTTGCCTTCCCAGATATCCATTGAATGCAAACCTCATTTAGTGTTATCCAGTCTCCTTTGCCTCTTTCCAGTGATAAAGTATGTGGCCCTGTAATGAGTATACTCTGCCAGACTTAAGCTGCACCATGTTATAAGTTACAAATTCTCTTCTCCTTTTGCTTCTCCTTTTTCAGGCCCATGTGCCGCCGGAATTGTTGGAATCAAAATGCCTCGTTACTGTCTGTTTGGCGATACTGTGAACACAGCTTCAAGGATGGAATCTACAGGCCTCCGTAAGAACGGAAGCTGGCTTTCATTGTGGCCAGAGTATTCACCAACAGAGTAGCATCGTAGAAAGAGCTGAAAAATATTATTAGAGATAAATGAGTATCCTATTCTTGGACTGAAAATTATACTATTACATGTAAAAAAAGATTTCCACCGACATCAGTCATGTTTTTCATCCTGATTCATATGTAATGAGATAACCATGAAAATGAGCATGGTCCATAGGATCAGAGAAGGCTTACTAGTAAGCCCAATGAAAAACTGAATATGTTACATCTTACCTTCCTATCTCCATTTTATTTGGTTATTATGGAGATTCACCTAGTGAGGGAAATATGTCTATTTACTCTAGGTAGATGTTTATGTAGGAATCATCAACTCAAATACACCATGTTCCAAAAATTCGATTGCTTGGAATTGGGGAAATATTTTCTCCTGGAAATGATGTTATAAAGATTCCCTAAGTCCACCTGTTGTTCAGTCTTTGTGACCTGATTTGGTATTTTCTTGACAAAAATACTGGAGTGATTTTCCATTTCCTTCTCCAGCTCATTTTACAGTTGAAGAAACTGAGGCACACAGGTTAAGTGACTTGCCCAGGGTCACACAGATAATAAGTATCTGAGGCTAGATTTGAACTCAGATCTTCTTAACTCTAAGCTCAGCACATCATCCATCTAACTGCCCACAAAGTCACCTACAAACACTTACATGACATATTGTGGCTACTATGATATAGTAGTCCTACTCTGATGCCTCCTTGTGTTATGGAAGTAGTCCTGGGTTCTTGAAGGCTGTGGCACCAGAGCATAGGCTCTAGAAATCTAGCCAGGCTTATAGTATAAACTTGATGAGGGACTGATGGCATGTCTGTCTTATAGGCAAGGCTCATTATTGGGTTGGTTGTGTGTAGGGTAACAAATTTTTCAACCATGGCTTCAATCAATGTTAGGTTGCATCAGTGTAGGGCATATCCCAGGATAAATTGGCAGATCTTTGAAAACAATGAAGTACTTGAACTATACAGAACCAATAATTCTGTAGCATTATTCTACCAGTTGTAACTGTGTTGCTAAGGAGAAACACCTTCCAGATTACCACTAGGAATACAAGGATCACATCTACTATTTCCCACTTTCAAAGACTCATACTCCTCCCCATCCTCTCTTCTCCCTCTCTATACACACCTAAAATGAGTATTCCTACTCTTCTACCCTATTTCCATTGATCTGATTTGGGTACTTTTTTTGAGAGCTTTGGGTCTGAGAGATGACCTCTTGAAGTTAGGGACATGCTTGGTCATGTACAATACAATGGGATCTGGAAGTAGTATGTAGGGGTGAGAGCTCCAGTGGTTTCTTGGGAAGGAGTATGGTGCCCCAGGAGCAAAGGGAGTAGGAAAACTGAGATTCTGGTAGCCTCCCTTCCCATGGGATCTGATGGAGATGAAATAGAACTTAGGCAGGAGGAGTACATGGGACCCTCCCAGTAGTGCATTGGCAAATGGTAAATGGTAAATTGGTAAACAATTAGCTCTCCACAAAAAAATGTGTATGGAATACTTTTTAAGTTTAAGCTACATTATTGAAATTTTCTCCATCACTTTCTTAAGTCTCAGTTAACAATATCAATCAACAAAATAATAAATCAAGCCATGAATTGCAATGTTTGTCTATTTTTGAGTTGTATATGCTCACGCAGTAAGACTGACTCCCATAAGCAGGACTCCAACCCAACACAATGATCCACCAGCTACCATGTCCCCAGGAGGAACAGGATCTCCTTGACTAAAGAAGAAAGAATTATATGGGCAATGTACCTTCGGGGAGCTTTCATAGTGACCACTGGTTGTAGTACTCTGAAGACTGGTGGAACATAGATATTACTAGGGACCAGGAATAGTGACTGAGATGTACAATTTACAATTCATTTGTCAAGTATCCTTCAGTATGGAGTTTATATTGCTTCAGTCTGATAATGAGAAGTGGGACTGCTAGGTGGCCCAGTGGATAGAGCACTGGGGGTTGGAGTCAGGAAGACTCATCTTCATGAGTTCAATTTCAGCCTCAAATGCTTACTAGCTATATGATCCTGGGCAAGTCACTTAACCCTGTTTACCTCAGTTTCCTCATCTGTAAAATGAGCTGGAGAAAGAAATGACAAACGGCTCTAGTATCTTTGTAAAGAAAATCCCAAATGAGGTCACAGAGAATCAAATATGACTGAACAATAACTGATAATGAGAAGAGTGTTAGAATAGTCACTTATATAAGGTAGAAACCCAGCAAATGTTTGTTATTGACGATTATGAGAGAAAGCTATGGTATAGTGGAATGAATGGATTTGAAATCAGAGGACCTAGATTTAAAATAGAAGTCTACTACATAATATCAGTGTAACTTTGGGGAAGTCACTTAATCTTATCTGGGTTTTAATATCCTCATCTATAAAGTAAAAGGTTAAATGAAATGACCCCTAAAGTCCCTTCCAGGACTTAATCTATGAATTCTACAATACTAGTATTATAATACAATGTTATAGAGTGGAAAGAAATGGTCTTGATGAGTGTAGAGAGGGCTCCAAAAGATTGAATAGGACATATAAAGTTTTTGCTAACAACTTTTTGTGAATTATTTATGAGGTTGGTTTGGAAGACATTGATTTTAAGCTTTTGTTGAGAATTTGTAATAGAACTGGTAATTATATAGCAGTGGTTTCCAACTTAATTCGGACTGTGACTTCTCATTGTTAGTTTTTCATATGAGTGAGAGCAAGAGAGCAGAACTTGAGAGAATTGAACTTTTCCTAGTCACACATCATGAATTGACTGCTAAGTGTCTCTTCCTGTATGTCCTATAAACATCTCAAACAAATTATGTCCAACACTGCAATTTTTATCTTTTTCTCTTTTTAAAAAAAATCATTTATTTATTTTTAGTTTTCAACATTCATTTCCACAAGATTTTGAGTTCCAAATTTTCTCCCCATCTCTCCCCTCCCCCCACTCCAAGACACCATGCATTCTGATTACCCCTTCCTCCTATCTGCCCTTCTTTCTATCACACCCCTCCCTTCCCTTATATCCATCTCCTCTACTTTCTTGTAGGGCAAGATAGATTTCTATACCCCATTACCTGTATTTATTTCCCAGTTGCATGTAAAAACAATTCTTAACATTGTTTTTTAAAACTTTGAATTTCAACTTCTCTCCCTTTCTCTGTCTCCACTCATTCCCACTGAGAAGGCAAGCAATTCAATATGGGTTATACATGTGTAGTTATGCAAATGACTTCCAAAAAGTCATATTATGAACGACTAACTTTCCTTCATTGTATCCTGCCCCTTATTTATTCTATTCTCTCTTTTGACCTTGTCCTTGCCCAAAAGTGTTTACTTCTAATTACCCCCTCCTGCCATTTGTCCTCCCTTCTATCATTCACTGACAACCCATTTATCCCCTTCTCCCCTAATTTCCTGTAGTGTAAGATAGATTTTCATACAAATTGAATGAGCTTGTTATTCCCTCCGTAAGCCAAATGTAGAGAGAGTAAGCTTCACTTTTTCCCTCTCACCTCCCCCCCTTTTCCCATCCATTGAAAAAGCTTTTTCTTGTCTCTTTTATGAGAGATAATTTGCCCTATTCCATTTCTCCCTTTTTCGTCCCAATACATTCCTCTCTCACCCCTTAATTTTATTTTTTTAGATATTATCCCTTCCTGTTGAACATACCCTGTGCCCTATATAGATAGATAGATAGATAGATAGATAATCCCTCCAACTACCCAAATACTGAGAAAAGTTTCAAGAGTTACAAATATTATCTTTCCATGAAGGAATGTAAACAGTTCAACTTTAGTAAGTCCCTTGTGATTTCTCTTTCCTGTTTACTTTTTCATGCTTCTTCTCATTCTTGTGTTTGAAAGTCAAATTTCCTATTCAGCTCTGGTCTTCTCATCAAGAATGCTTGAAAGTCCTCCATTTTCCTCCCTTGAAGTATTATACTCAGTTTTGCTGGGTAGGTGATCCTTTGACTTCTGGAATATCATATTCCATGCCCTTAGAGTAGAAGCTGCTAGATATTGTGTTATCCTGATTGCATTTCCACAATACTTGAATTGCTTCTTTCTGGTTACTAGCAATATTTTCTCCTTGATCAGGAAACTCTGGAATTTGGCTACAATATTCCTAGGAGTTTTTTTTTCAGATCTCTTTCAAGAAGTGATTGGTGTATTATTTCAATATTTATTTTACCCTCTGGTTCTAGAATATCAGGGCAGTTTTCCTTGATAATTTCTTGAAAGATGATGTTGAGGCTCTTTTTTTGATCATAGTTTTCAGGTAGATCAATAATTTTTAAATGATCTCTCATGATCTATTTTCCAGTCAGTTGTTTTTAAAATGAGATATTTCACATAGCTATTTTTTCATTCCTTTGGTTTCATTTTATAATTTCTTGATTTTTCATAAAGTCATTAGCTTCCATCTGCTTCATTCTAATCTTTAAGTAATTATTTTCTTCAGTGAGGTTTTGGATCTCCTTTTCCATCTCACCAGTTCTGCTTTTTAAAGCATTCTTCTCCTCATTGGCTTTTTGGATCTCTTTTGTCATTTAGGTTACTCTATTTTTTAAAGTGTTATTTTGTTCAGCAATTTTTTGGGCCTCCTTTAGCAAACAGTTGACTCGTTTGTCTTGATTTTCTTGCATCACTCTCATTTCTCTTCCCAATTTTTGCTCTGCTTCTCTTACTTGATTTTCAAAATCCTTTCTGAGCAAAATCTTTTCCATAGCCTGAAATCCATTCATATTTTTCTCGGAAGCTTTAGATTAAGGAGCTTTAAACTTTGTTTTCTTCTGTTTGCATGTTTTGGTCTTCCTTGTCACCAAAGTAAGATTCTATAGTCTGATTCTTTTTCCAGTTTTTGCTCATTTCCCCATCTATTTACTTGACTTTTGAGTCCTTTGTCAAGGTAGATCTCTGCTTCTAGTGGGAGTGGGGGGTGTACTGCCAACCCCTCGATTCCCCCACAATCTGTGGGCCTAGAGCTCCAGAAACAGTTGCTGTCTCTCTCCCTGCTGCTGCTGTGGCTGCTTCCCCTTCCCCACTCTGCTAGAATCATCTTTGACTCTTCCTGGACCACTCCACTCTCTTGCACTGATCCCACAGACTTTTTCCACTGACCTTCCAATTTGTTCTCTGGCATTTTGGGGCCCTGAAGTCTGGAAACTGCCACAGGTGTGAAAGATTCGGTTTTCCCAAGGCCTGCTCACATCCTGTCTGTGCTGGCATTGCACTAGATTGTGCCCTGTGCCCTGCTCCCTGCATGGTGCAATAGATACTTCCCCATGACCTTCCAGGCTGTCTTGGGCTGGAGATTTGCTTCACTCTATCATTCTGTGGGTTCTGCAGCTCCAGAATTTGTTTAGTCACTTTTTATAGGTATTTGACTGGGGTTGGGGGCAGCACTCTAGAAAGTGCGTGCTGTTACTCCACCATCTTGGCTCTCCAATTTTTATCTTTTCTATGGACTTGCCTTCATTTCAAATTTCCCTTTTTCTATTGAATCTATTCACTTTTCTATTTTTCTATTCACTATCCTCCAAGCCACTTAATTTTGCAAATTTAGAATCATTTTTGACTCTTCCTTTTCTCTCATTCTACATAACCAGTATATCACTAAATCTTGCTAGTCTTACATCCACAATATCTCTCATACTTATCCCCTTTACTTACATGGCCACCACCCTAGTGGTGCTTCTTGATATTTCATCATAATGCAAACAAAGTTGAAATCCCAAGCTAGGACACTACTGCAACTGAGGACAAACATGCATGAACCTAGGAAACATTCTACAGAATAATGAAGATCATTTGCACTCTCATGCGAATGGATATGCTTTACAAAGTCTCTTTGTAAGAGGATACCTAAGGTAATAAAAACCAATGAAACATATTGATAGAATAAGTGAGAACACATGTGGCTATGAAACTGGATTCTGACTGGAAGTAATTTAATTTTGCTTTTTCCTTTTTAGCTTTAAGGATTCATGTAAGTGGACATACTATAGATATTCTGAAGAGGACCGAATGCCAGTTCCTATATGAAGTGAGAGGAGAAACTTATTTAAAGGTAACAAATATATAGAAACACTAGCCACTATTTTCATTTATTTTAACTGTATTTGGAAATATTTTCATCAGATACCTCTCAAACCGTAGAGCTGAGGACGGTAAAGATAGAATCTAACAACTTTTCCCCTTTCTACCTTCTCACAGATTAGTGATCAATGTAAGAAATGTCAACATCTCACTTTTGTTCCAATTAAGTGGTTTCAGCTTTGGTTTTGACACCATGCAATTCTTTTTTTTTATCTTACATTCCAGGCTGATGAAAAGTTTCCATTATTTCCTTCACATACATATCAATACTTTTCTCTTTACCTTTACAGCCAGAAGAGGTATATTTTCCCAAATGGGAATGAGAGAGGCTCAGGAGTATACTGATAAATGTTTAACAACCAGCTGTTCAAAAATTGTTTAATCTCCATTATTAACATTTTCTCCATCATTTTCTTAAATCTAAACAATCAACAAAATATAAGTCAAGCCCTGATTTGTTTTATGGATTTGTAAGGTGTAAATGCTTACATTGAAAATTTAACAACTTGCTTCCATAATATATTTGTCTCAAACATACTTCCCTGGAGAATTTCCTGGGGTAAGGGAGGGGGTTGGAGCTAGTGAGGTTAGTCACTCAGGCCTTAATCACCTTAGTTATAAGCTCCAGTTTCCTCAGTTTGTGCCTTTTACATGAAACCATGTCAGCATTCTGTTGCTAATATCATCTATCTGCTAAAAAGTTATGTTGATGCCTTGTGTTTTTAATACATTAATTTCTGAACATCCTCTTCGCCCATCACTTAACCAGTAATTTTTCCCCGATAAAAAAGATTCTTAAAAAGAAAATAATTTGATTAAGGTAATTGATTTACCAACCATGTTTGGCCACATATGTGTATGTATGTATATATGTGTGTAAGTATGTATTTATGTATATATACAGCATTCCAAACAAAGGAGAGAAGGACATCTTCTCATTCTTCTCTGGGCCCAAGCTTGGTCACTATAATTACCCAATGTTTTCTTTTATTTTATTCTTTCTGTTTACACTGTTGTAGTTATTGTGCCTGTTGTTTTCCTTGTTATATGTATTTTGCTCATCATCAGTTTACATGTCTTCCTGGGTTTCTCCGCATTTCTCATATTTATCATTTCTTAGGGTACAATAATATTTCAATTCATTTATGTACCATGATGTGTATATAAAACACATTCCCCAATCACAGAATTAGAATTATAGAATTTTAGAATTGTGAACAAGTTGTGGTGTATGATTGTGATGGGATACTACTGTGCTATAAGAACGGATAAGCTCAATGATCTTAGAAAAACATAGACTTGCACAAAATAATGAAAAGTAAAACAAACAGAGCCAAGAAAACATTGTATACAGTAACAGCAATATTGTTTTGAAACAACTTTGATTGGCTATTATAAATTCCTCAATTAACTACAAAGAACTATAATGGCAGACACTAACTACATTCAGAAAAAGAGCTGATCAAAGGAATATGTATAAAATGATTTTACATATATATATTTGTATCTAATGGTAGCCATGGTGGGGGAGAGGTGGAGTGAAGGGGAAAGAAAAGGAAAAAAAGTTACATGATAACTTTATTACTTATTTTTAAATAGCATAATAGATTTGCAGTTTGATGTACAATTGTCTTTTTTTTTTACTATATTATGCTATGTAAATTCTTGTTTTCTTCCATAAATGAAAAGTAAAATAAATAAAACTTTAAAAAAATTATGAAGGATCTTCTGTGTGCCTCTAGGCTACTAGAAGTATCCTAACCCATACATGAAAAAGAACCATCATTATGACATACAATAAAGGGTCAGAGTCTTGAGTGGAAAACGTTTAAGAAGCCCTAATAGCCTTGACTTGAAGTCTTCCAATGAGGTGGAACCCATAGCCCATTCCACTTTGAGATAACTCTAAAGATCTGAAAGTTTTTCTTTAGAACAACCCTAAATTTGCCTCTTTTCCACTTCTACATATCAGTCTTCATTCTTAATGACCCCTATAATCTCCCTCCTAAGTCTTCTCTTCTCCAAGTTAAACAGCTGCACTTTCTTCCACCAATCCTCAGAGGTCATGATCATTGTTTGGATTCTGATGGTTCAGAGTGAATGTAAATAGCAACTATTTCTATTTTGGTCAGAAACCCTGAGGGTCTTCCCTTCCCGGATTGATTTTATTTTTTGATTAGGTAAAAGAGACCATTCTTTGCCTTATTTTTACCTAACCTTAATCACTGAATGGGCATTGCCTCAGACAAAACTGAGACCTGGGAAAGACCTTAGTTTAAAAAAGTCAAGGTCTCCTACTGAATCCAGCACCATCTTCATCCATTCTGATCTATATCTCACCACTGGACTCAGATGGCTCTAGAGGAGAAAGCAAGGCTAATGTCTTTGCACAGCCCTCTGTCACTTCAATTCAATTCGCTTGCAAGTCACAGCATGGCCTCTCTGATGTCATGGTCCCCCTTGAGAACAAAGATCAAACAGTGATGTGTCAGCACTCAATACACTTTTCCACCCTTTATCATCCTAACTACTTTTTTTCTAGATAATCACTAGTTTATCAGTATTTTTTTTAAACCACAATACTCCAAACCAAACACAGTGCTTCAGATATGATTTGACCAAGGTAGGATACAGAATAGCTTTCATCTTATTCCTGGAAACTATTCAGAAATGTGCTGGTAAATGTTGCACAATCAACTCTCAAAAAAAATATACATGACACACTTTAAAGTTTAATCTGTATTAGTGACATATTCTCCCCTGCTTTCATAAGTCTAGTCAATCAACAAAATGATAAATCAAGTCCTCATTTGTAATTTTGCGTGTCAGTAAATTTACTGATATGTAAATATAGGCATTGAAAATTGCCTCTTCCAAGGGGTATGAGTTGGGTCTAGTACACCCCTGAATCTTAATGCAGTCCAATTGATATACACCTACCTTGTGTCCATTTATTTACCATCACAAAAAGTGCTACTGTGAATATTTTGGTAGGTGGAAGGAGCGAGGAAGAGGAAGGGAGAGGAAGGAAGGGAGAGAGAGAGAGAGAGAGAGAGAGAGAGAGAAATTCCTTTTCTTTCTGTGTAAAGACAGAATGCCTCACAAACCTAGCAGTAGTATTTTAGTATCTGCTCTAATTGATTTGAATGACTAAAACTTAAAATAGCACTAAGACTTTTGAGACTCCTTCAATAGGGTAAAATGTTCATCTAAAACCATTAGCACATAGGCAGCATAGTGCAGTGGAAGGAGAGCTGAATTTGGAGTGAGGGGATATGAATTCGAATTCCAGCTATGCTACCTACTATTTGTGATTTTAGGGATTCCACTTTGCTTCTCTGGGCCCTAGTTTTCTCATCTGTAAGATGAGAGGGTTGGATTCAACAACCATTAGGTTTCATCCAACTCTAAGTCTATCAATCTATGAGCCTCTTGTTTGCTGATATGCTTTCCAGGTTTCCCAGAAGGTCCCCTTAAACAAAGAGGTCCTCCCCAAGTAATTTATGTTCCTGGGTTTATCAAACATTGAGCTACTGAGTTCATTTATTTTTAGTTCTTGCATATCTAGCCTGTTCCACTGATCTTCTCCATTTTAAAATTAAGACCAAATAGTTTTTGATAACTACTGTTTCTTATTATAGCTTGAGGTCTAGAAGTATTATTGCCACTTCCTTCTTTTTTTGTATTACTTCCCTCTGAGATTCTGTTTGAATCTATTCTTCTAAATATATCTCATTATTGTCTACTTTTAAAAAGTAATCCCCTGGGCATCTTGTTGTTTGTACTTCATATTAGAAGAAGACCATGAGAACAGGAAGGGGATGCCATGACTTGCAAGTGAATTAGATTTAAGTGAAGCAAAGCTGTGTAAAGTCACCAGCCTCACTTCCTCCTCCAGAACCATCTGGGTCCAGTGGTCAGATATTGATCAGGATGACTGGTGATGGCTCTGCTTAGGTATTTTAACATATGGTTGATGGAGCTATGAATTGGCATAGTCACTTTAGGAAATAGTTTGAAACTCTGACCTTCAGAGTCACCAAACTGTGTACACTTTTTGACCCTGGGGTGTAGGGTGTGTTCAGGGAGGACCAGTACCAGTACCAGTACTTTTGGAGTGATGGCTGCCAAGCCCTTTTCAGGACTCTTGCACCTTTGGTGTCCACCTGTTCCACCTAACTCTCACCTGTGGCTCCGAGAAGCTGCAGTATGCACAGCGGCCACACCCCAGTAAACTGTTTTGGCAGAGGGACCAAACCAGGTTGAGGGTAACCAAGAGTACTCAAACCCATTGGTGAGTTAGGGGGGTGTCTACCCCAACCATGTGAAGACTTCATCTGATGGAATGGATGGATGAGAACAATTTGTTCCAACGACCATGAATGCAGATGAAGTAGGTGATGTGGAGCACTTAGAGCTTGGTTAGACACTGAAGACACCAAGGTCATCCATTGCATCCTGAGTCATTGCCAATCGTCTTCGCTCTGTCCTGTCACTGGAATATGATGACTCTGGAGGAGAGAGTGAGGCTGAAAACTTTGTGCAATTCCACCTCATTTAAATCCAATTTACCCACAAATCAAAAGACATCACCCATACCATTTCACTATTATGCCTCAAAGTCCTGTGTCAATAGGCAAGTGATGAAACAGCAGGTGCAATTACTCTGGGAGCTGTAATCATAACCCTGCACACAGGCAGCCCAGGCCATAGGGTTGTTTCTCACTGGAAGCAACAGTGGGAGTTGGCAACCTCGTGGGTGTCTGAGCAGCCTTTCAAGGATCACACTGCTCACCTCCTGGTGTGAGGAAGGGGGCTAGAAAAGGTGCCCTAAACATTGCCTGCTTCATTGACTGCTTCCCAACCGTGGCCTGCTTGAAACACAAAAAAGTATATGAAAACATCTGCAAAGATGATTCCACTCACCATCGGCATATGGAATATGTGCACATTAATAGACAACACAAAATCCAGTAGACCTGAAAGAAGAACTGCTCTTGTTGCAAGAGAACTCTTAACAGGTATCACATCCAAATAGCAGCCCTGAGTGAAACAAGGTTGGCAAATGAAGGTCAGCTTATTGAGGCTGGAGCTGGATACCTTTTTCTCAAGTGGGCACAGTGAAGGGGAGTGCTGTGAAGCTGACATGGGTTTTGCAATCAAAACCAATCCAATCAGCAAGTTGGCATGCATACCAAAAGGAATGAATGATAGGTTCATGAAAATGGGATTGCCACTCACAGGAAAACGCCATGCCACCATCATCAGTGTCTATGCTCCCACCATGATAAACCCTGATGAAGTCAAATTAACATTTTATGAAGACCTAGAGACTCTTATCATCAATGTGCCAAAAGAGGACAAACTCAGACTACCAGACTTGGCAGGGAATCCTAGGGAGGAATTGAGTTGGAAACAGCAACACCAATGGTCATTTACTGCAGAAGACTTGTGCATCACGTGACTTTCTCATCACCAACACTGTTTTCCATCTACCTAAATGCAATAAAACTTCATGGATGCACCCTTGCAGCAAACACTGGCATCTAATAGATTATGTGATTGTAGGGAGAAGAGACAGACAAGATGTGAGAGTGACAAAGACAGTGTGTGGTACAGAGTGCTGGACTGATCATAGACTTATCCTTTCCAAGCTAAATACTCACATCTATCAAAAGCGCCGACCCCAAGACAAAATGACTACCAGAAGAATTAATGTGAACAAATTAGAGCTCTTCTCTGAGCATGAACAGTTTGCTGCTGACTTGGAGGGAAAGTTGAGCCAATATACAGTTGGCAACAGTGGAGCAGAAAAGGAGTGGCCAGCTCTCAGAGATTTAGTGTACAGCACTGCATTTGCTCATCTGGGTCAGAACACTTGCAAACACCAAGACTGGTTTGATGAAAATGATGGGGAAATTCAGAAGCTGCTGAATGAAAAAAGTGAACTCCACAGGATTTACCAGGTGGATAGTTCATCCACCTCTAAGAAGGCAGCATTTAATTCTATCAAAAACAGAGTACAAGCAAAGCTTAGAGAGATGCAGGATTCCTGGCTCAGTAAGAAGGCAGATAAAATTCAGTTTTATGCTGATAGTAACAATCCAAAGCACTTTTATGATTCCCTGAAAGCTATTTATGGATCAAAAACCTATGGTGCATCACAACTACTCAATGATGATGGAGCCACATTGATTAGTGATGAGGACATGATCTTAGAGAGATGGGCTGAACACTTCCATAATGTTCTCATCAGACCATCATCAATCAATGTTGAGGCCGTTGACCATTTACCTCAGGTAGAAATCAATCCCTCCTTAGCTGAACTTCCAACTGAAGAAGAGGTTTTTGAGGGCCATTAGGCTCCTTTCATGTGGCAAAACACCTGGTACTGATTCTATTCCAGCTGAGATTTACAAGGTAGGGGGACCATTGCTCATAGAAAAGTTGACTGAAATTTTCCAGGTTATATGGCAAAAGGAGGTTATCTCCCAGTAGTTCAAGGATACCTCCATTGTCCATCTCTATAAAGGTAAAGGGAATGGACTGTCCTGTGACAATCACAGGGGGATGTCTCTCAGTCACTGCTGGCAAAATTCTTTCTAGAGTCCTCATTAATAGGCTGATCCTTCACCTGGAAGATGGTTATATACCTGAGTGCCAGTGTGACTTCAGAAAGGGCTGAGGAAGAGTCGATATGATTTGCTTCCCAACAACTCCAGGAGAAATGCCAGGAGCAGAACAGAGGTCTGTACACAGTGTTTGTAGATCTGACCAAGGTCTTTGACACTGTTAGTCATGAGGGCTTATGGAAAGTTATGTCAAAATTTGGTTACCTGGAGAAGTTCATCAATGCTGTATGTCAATTTCATGATGGCATGTTTGCCCAGGTTCTGGATAATGGACAAAGCTCTTGTGCCTTCCCAGTCACCAAGAGAGTAAAGCAGGGCTATATGCTTGCTCCCATGATTTTTAGCATGATGTTTTCAGCCATGTTGACAAATGCTTTCAATGAGGATGAACATAGCATCAACTACAGTACTGATGGTAAGTTCTTCAATTTGAAAAGGTTATAAGCCAAGACCAAAGTGGAGGGAGTGTTGTTGGTGCATGATTATCTGTTTGCAGATGATTGTGCACTCAGTGCAGCCTCTGAAGCTGAGATGCAACAAAGTATGGATCAATTCTCTGCATCCTGTGCTAATTTTGGCCTAATAATTAACACCAAAAAAACCCACAGGTGCTCCATCAGCCACCACCACACCATCCATATGTAGAACCATCAATTACAACAAATGGAGAAGTTTTGAATGTTGTGGATAAGTTCACTTACCTTGGTAGTGTACTTTCCAGGGATGTACGCATTGACAATGAGGTTGATACACTCATTGCCAGAGCTAGATCAATGTTTGGGAGGCTCTGAAGAAAAGTTTGGGAGCAAAGAGGTATTAGACTGATTACCAAATTGCAGGTCTACAGAACTGTTGTGCTCACCTCTTTGTTGTATACCTGTGCAACATGCACAGTCTACCAACACCATGCTAGGCAACTGAATCATTTCCATTTGAACTGTCTTAGGAAGATTCTGAGAATCACCTGGCAGGATAAGGTACCAGACACTGAAGTCCTTGCTTGAACTGAACTGCCAAGCATTAAACTATGATTTAGAGAGCACAACTCTGATGGGTTGGACAATGTTGTTCAAATGCAAAATGTATGCTTGCCAAAAAGACTATTTTATGGAGAACTTACATGGGGCAGGCGATCACATGGTGACCAGAAGAAATGATACAAGAACGCTCTCAAGGTCTCTCTCAAGAACTTTGGATTTGACGGTGCAACATGGGAGACACTGGTACAGGACCACTCAGCCTGGCGTGCCCACATCAGAAAGGGTGCTGTGCTCTATGAGCAAAGCAGAATTGAGACAGCACAAAGTAAACACAGGTTGCGCAAATTTGGGATATTCACCCCAAATATTCACATGGACTATCTGTGCCCATCCTGTGGTAGAGCATTCTGATCTCATATTGGTCTGTTCAGTCATAGTCGGACACACTGAAATTTCACTTTATCATGGTGATGTCATTTTGGTCCTCTCTGAAGACAAAAGACAACAACCAACCAACCACTAACCAGCTATACCTCTACTATACCTAAAACCCAAAGAGATCTAAGAAAGAGGAAAAGGTCTCCTGTGTAAAATAAAAGAAAAGAAAATTATAGCAGCTCTTTTTGTAGTTACAAAGAAATGGAAACTAAGAAGGGTAGATAACTCATCAACTGAGTAATTGTTGGACAAGTGCTATTGTGCTATAAGAAATAGCCAAAGGGACAGGTTCAGAGAAATCTGTGAAGATGAGTAAGAATTATCTTATTTCATCCTAACAATGTGTTTCTTTTCTATCTCATTAGGGAAGGGGAATGGAGACCACCTACTGGCTCACAGGAGTTAAAGACCAGGAGTATAGGTTGCCAACACCTCCTTCTGTGTAAGTTATAGATACTGACCAGAAAGAAAGGGAAATGGGCTATCTTGGTTCTCGAGTCTAGACTAGCAGTTTTCAAACACTTAAGCTTTTTTGTCTCAGAAACCAGTTACAATCTTAAAAGCTGTTGAGGATCCCAAAGAGCTTTTATGTATATAGGCTGTATTTAACAATATTATTTTAGAAAATAAAATGAATAAATTTGAAAAATATTTATTAAATCATTAAAAAATAACAATAATAAGTCTTAATGTGTAACAATATAACTTTTTATGAAAAATACCTGTTTTCCAAAATAAAAAAAATTTCATGAGAAAATGGTATTATTTCATATATTTTTGCAAATTTCTTTACTATCTGGTTTAATAGAAGACAGCTGGATTCTCATATCTGCTTCTGTATTCAGTCTTTTGCTATATGTTATTTTGGTTGAAGAAAATCTGGCCTCATATAGATAAGTAGTTGGAAAGGGGATGAATGTTTTAAAAGGCAATTAAAATCTTAGTATTATTATGAAAAAAAGTCATACCCTCACAGGTCACAAGTGAAAGTTTCTTAGAGATCCTTAAGGGTTCTTAGACCATACTTTGAGAAATGCTCCTCTAGACTTTACTGTGCATAAGACATTTAACCTTTGATAGATTCTCTGGACAGGAAAATAATAGACATAAGTGGACTACAAAACTTCACTTCCAGAGCTTCCTGAGGGCCTATTTTTAGGTTTTTAGTGGTGTACTAAATTCCTTTCTAAGTTCCAAAGAGGCAAAAAATGAAAATGTGGTCACTTCTGGCTTGCCATAAAAGTTGTGAACCTAGTTTCTATTTTTATTCCTGGAGAAAAATCCAACTAATTAAGGAATAAGAGCTTTGTCCTATCTACTCTAAGCTAGAACTACTTATGGTAACAATTTTCAAACTTAAAATTGGGTCAAACAGGCAAACAGACTTGGTAATATGTAAATTCATATTGTTTATTCCCTTAAAGCTAGCAGATACATGATCATGGAGTCAGAAGAAAACTTCTGACTATTTGATACAAGAATGCCCAAGCTTAAATCTGTTTTAGGACAATCCATGACCTCCATACATGTTTAATCATATTATGAGAAAGGAATTTTCTTAATTGGATAGACAGTAAATACAATAAGAAAAGAGAGTTGACAAAGTGTCAATTGAAATTACAACCCAGGATAGCCATATTTTCTTTACTATTAACATGTTGTAACATAGTATATGTCCATAAAATATATGTCCACAAAATATTAAGACATGGAAAAAGTCCCATTATTCAAGATAGTGTCTCGGGTTAAGGCTCTCATAAAGAATGCTAAGTCAGCCACATCTGGCCTTATTGACATAGGAAGAGGTATTCTCTGAGTTTACTCAGAGAACAAAGAAGAGTTAAGTCCAGACTCTTCTTCTGGTTGATAAATTCAGACTCTGACCTTTATTAAAATCCCAAAATGATATTAAAGGATTATCACAATTCATTTATACTACATTACAAACAGCAAGATCATCTAAGAGGTCAGCAGGTTTTCAGGCCTTAGATTCATTAGGACTTTCTAAGTTATCTAGATGGGCCAACTACGTGCAGAAACTAGACACCAAGGTTTCTGGCATTCTGAAAATCTTTGAGTATGTCCAGAGTTGAGGTGACAATTTCTATAGTTCAAAGACATTCAGTAGCCAAGGGTGTCTAGGTTTCTCAGCAGTTTAGATAGTGGCAGAGGCTGTAGCAAACATTCAGATAGAGTTTTCCTTGCTTTGACAAAGACAAGAAATTGACTTCTAAATGTCAACACCAGGTCAGCTCTATGAGAGGGACCGAAAGCCCCAAATTAAACCAAACTTTGCACTCAGCCAGAGAATAACTATGTGACCTGTGGCCAAGACAGTCATAGGAACAACATTGCTGTGGACTAAGTCAAAATTTGCCTTTGGCCAACAGGTTCAAGATTTGTAAGTCAGTAAATGAATATTTTAAAGTACCTACTATCTGCCGAGCACTGTGCTAAGCACATTTCTATAAAGAAAGACAAAAGGCATTCCCTATTCTCAAAGATCTCACAGTCTAATGAGGGGAGACAATATACAAACAATTATGTGCAGCCAAGCTATACACAGGATAAACTGGGGATAATCAAGTGGGAAGGTACCAGTATCAAAGAGGCTAGGATAGATTTCCTATGGAAGATGGGATTTTATATGGGACTTGGAGGAAACCAGAGGGGCTAGGAGATAGGGGTGAAGAGAGGGAGAATTCCAAGCATGAGGAGCAGCCAATGAAAATTCCCAGAGCTAGGAGATGGAATACTGTGGCAGGGAGAAATGTCTAAGAAGACTGGAAAGGGTGGAAGGGGCCAGGTTTTAAATGCTATTCATCTAGTCATTCTATCATTCATCTATCACTTTCAAAATCAATAAGCATTTATTAAATGCATACTATGTGCCAGGCACTGTGTTAAGCCCCGGAAATACAAATAAAGGTAAAAAACCACAACCACAACCCAACCCCTTCCCTCAAGGAGCAGTAGAGCAGAGGAAGGATGATAAGGTAGCAATGTGGGGGTATGGTAGAGAAGTCAAGAAATTCATGTGTAGAGTTGAGAGGTGATGTAGACAGCACGGCTGCCCTAGGAACTTCCTCAAGATGGAGGTTCAAGGAGAATCTCAGCAATTGGAAGAGGGAACTCTTATAGTAGAGGACATTTCCAAGGTGAAAAGATTGTTGGGAATGGTGGAGAATTCCTCACAGTGAGAAGCAGATCCAGGAAAGGTTATGTATGGTTTTAGCCCTTCCAGCATCAACATATACAAAAACAACTCAATTTATGTTTTATTCCTAGCAGGAGGAGTCGGGTTTTGCTTTGCTTTGCTTTTTTACAAACCAAACCTATTTCTACCTGGCATTGATTCTATTCAAGTGAAATAATGCCTGGGGAAGCTCCTTCTGAACCACAAAGCCTTCTACAAACATAATCTATATTTTACACTCAGGGGTGGTCATGACCATCATTGACTGTAAAACTCATTTTACAAGTTAGAGCTAGAACAACCTGTGACAACCCAGGAAAAGAGTAGCGGTCTATATGAAGATTGCCTCAGTTTCCTCATCTGTAAAATGAGCTGGAGAAGGAAATGGCAAACCACTCCAAGAAAACCCCAAGTAGGGTCACAAAGCATCAGACACAACTAAAAAATTCAACAACAATAACAAAAACTACATATGATGGTAAGCAACTGAGTGGGTTGTGTTCTCTCTCATTTAATGTTTCATTCCTTTCCTTCTTTCCAGGGAGAATCAGCAACATTTACAGGCAGAATTTTCCAACATGATCATTGAATCTTTGCAGAAGAGGCAAGCCCAAGGTTTACCAAACCGGAAACCAAGGCGTGTGGCCAGCTATAAAAAAGGTACCCTGGAATACTTGCATCTGAATACCACAGAGGATAATGAGACCTATTTTTAAATCCAAGCAAGTGCTAAGACCTCCATCAAATTAGAATCCACATACGCAGGAGATCTTGTTTATCTTGAAAGTTTGCCTGGTCAGGAAGACTCTGAAAAGAAGAAAAGACCTAGAAGCTTTCTTTATCTTTTTTGGTCACCTCCTTGGAACATGTTTTCTTCTATGAGTGAGATTCATTTCCTTAGTTGATATAACTATATGTTGCTATGTGACAGTTTCTCACTGAACTTTATACCCTGATAGGAAGGAAAGATAATTCTATACTAGAACTCAAGGAGTTTCCATTCTTGTTGACTTTTCATCTCTTTTTTTTTTGATGGTTCTATTTCTTGCTATTTTTTAATTGTCATGATTATATTTTAAATATGTTATCTCTGTAAGATTTTCTTTGACTTGTAATTTTTGGAGGAAATGTTTTGTTCTGTTTGATAGAAATGAAATAAAGAACTTGTTTGGTTCTATATATGGGCTTCATTTATTTGATCTGCTTTCCTAAGGAACCAATTCAATTATCCTAGGCAGGGCCGAACTGATGTTCAAGTGTGTGACCTCCAAGTAAGTCATTGCAGGTCTCTGGGTCTTTATCTTCTCATTTATGAAGTGAGGGGATCTGATTTATGGATTCCCTGTCAGGGACAGGTCTCTCAGTCTAACATTCTGTTGGTTCAAGTTTGATGTTAGGATGAAATGAAGCAGGTTGTTGAACAGCTAACAAAATGAGGTTTACTTCTCCCTGACATAGAAAGGATAACTAAAGAGAATGCTCTAGCATTTAAATGTACTTGCCCTCATCTCCTCATGGAAACAAGGGCAATGTGTGGAGGCTTGTGGTCTTGTACATTCACCAAGTCTGAAGATCTCAGATCCTTTTAAAGATGCCCTTAAGGTGAGCAGAAAGCCAAATCAAAGCAACCTTGGCTATCAAGTTCCCAGGAGAGCTTTCTCACCCTTTAGGGGAAAAGTAGCCCAATTCATGTTGCCATGGAGACAGGGGAATCCTGGCTTTTTACATTGACCCTCATAATCCTATGGACCCTCTCCTTCTACAGGCCATTTCAATTTTCTGATCTCCAGCTCTTATGGTCCCAAATCAACTCACCAGTCCTATTAGGAAGGAAGAAAGGAAACCAGCATTGGTGTGTAACAGGAACAGTGCTAAGCAATTTGCAAATTTTGTCTTATTTGATCTTTACGACAAACCTGGAAGGTAGTTGCTATTATCCTCATTTGACAGTTGAGGGAACTGAGGCAGACAGCAAAGTCTGAGTGACTTGCCCAGGGTCACATTGAGTTAAGTAATTAATTGTCTGAGGTTGGATTTGAGCCCGAATCTTCCTGACTAGACCCAATACTATCAACTGCACCACATGGTTGACTCTTTTAGAGTCTGACTTTGTTGAACAAAATCTACTTGATTGTAAAATTAGCATACCAGAAGTACACATTGAGATATTGCCTATATTGGACACATAAAATATGTCTACAACATCAAGAAAGCACTAAAGACTTAGAGTTGGGGTGAAAAACCTCATTCATCATAACAATGACTAAATATTTGATTTCTAACTACCATGCTGTCAGTCTCTTTATTTTTTATTTTGTTATTATCTTGAGACGATATCTGTAGTGGAAACACTTTTGGCCAAGAAAGATCTGAATTCTAACCTTGCCTCTAAACTTATTAACTATATGAATTAGCTTCTCTGGGTTTTAATTTCTTCATCTGTGAAATGTGGATAAAAATAGCACATTTTTCTATGCAATGAACCACCCAGCTACCTCATTTTATAGATCAGAGGATCACAGATTTGGAGTTAGAAGAGATCTCAGAGGCCATTCATCTATCAATGAATTAGTTAGTATTTATCAAGCACTTTGTATGCACTCTCCTAAGTACTGTGGACAAAGATAAAGAATGAAACAATCTCTACTCTCAAGGAATATACAATCTAATGGGGAAGACAGCTAGAACATATATGATATATACAGAATAAATATACAGAGGGTAAATAAAATGAATACAAAGTAATTAAATTCAAGGTAGTTAGGGAGGGAGGGCACTAGCAATTGGGGAGATGAGGAGAGGCTTCATGTAGAAAGTGGCACATGACCTGCATCTTGAAAGAAGAGAGGGATTCTCTGAGGTGAAGGTGAGGAGGTAGGGCATTCCAAGCATGGAGGAGAGTCATTTCCAAAGATGTGGATATAGGAGATGAAATGTAGTATGTGAGGAATGGAGAAGAACGATTTGGCTGGAGAGAAGAGTGTGGAAGGAAAAGTACTGTCTAGTGAGTCTGGAAATGTAGCTAGAATGTAAGTGAGTCAACTGGGACAGATCACTGGGTCTATAGTTGGAACCTGAGTTTCAAGATGGCCTCAAATACTCATTAGCTGTGTAATCCTATGCAAGTCACTTAACCTCTGTTTACCTCAGTTTCCTGAGCACCTCTCTTGGAGACTACCCAGAAAAAGATACAGTCCATTTAAGTTCACAGTTGGAGCCTCCTAGGCAATAGGTAGTAGATTTAGAAACTAAATCCCAGGATGGAGCACCTGGGAAAGAAATCATTGTCATCTCAATACTATGACTGTATGGTAATACTCAGAAGTACTCAAGATTTGAATTCTCTGTTTCACTGTGAGGAAAGAAAAATAAATGTATTACTTTTAGTTTCAACTGAACCAGAACCTCAAATCTGGTACAAAAATACTATTGTTTACTCACTCTCTTTGCTTCCCTGTTACTATTCATTTCTAGCTCTCCTTCTGTCTCTCTGACCATTCTTTCTTAGTCTTCTTTGCTTGATTCTCCCTTTCAGTGGGAATGTTACTAAGAGTTCCATCCTGGGACCTCCTCATTTCTTTTCTGTACTGTCTCCTTTGGTAGTCTCATGGATCTGATCATCTCTGTGCATTATTCTCAGATCTGTTTGTTTAACCCTAACCTCTCTTCTCATCTTGGATGTCCCATAGACATCTTAAATTCAATACGTGCAAAACTAAATACTCCCTTTCTCTGAATTTCATTATTTCTGTCAAGGGTACCACCATCCTTCCCAATGATTCAAGAATACAACTTAGGCAAGATCCCTAACTCCTCACATCTCTCAGTCCTCATACCCAATCTTGTATCCAAGTCTTGTTGACCTTACCTCATAGATAGCCCCCTTTCATCCTCTGACCTTGCCACTGACTTGGTACAGGTCCTCATCCCTTCTCCCCTAGGTTTTTGCAATAGCCTACCAATTGGTCTCTCTGAGCTATCTCTCCCCATTGGAGTTCAGCGTCTACTCAGCTGTCAGATTCATCTTGAAACACAAAACTAACCATATCACTCTCTCTATACAATAAATTACATTGGCTAGGCCATCTCCAGTTGTCCTGATCTATACCTGGTCACTGGACCCAGATGGTTCTGAAGGAAAAAGTGAGACTTGTAACTTTGCACAGCCCTCCCTCACTTAAATCCAATTCACTTGCAAGTCATGGCATCATCTTTTTGATGTCATGGTCTTCTTCAAGAACAAAGGATAAACCATAACAAATTATAGTGGCTCCCTATTATTTTCAAGATCAAATATAAAATCTTCTGATTGGCTTTTAAAATCCTTCTTAACTGAGCCTTTTGCTACCTTTCCAGTCTTCTTATACCTTACTCCCCTCCGCATACTCTATGATCTAATAACACTAGCCTTCTGACTATTCCAAGAATAAGACACTCCCTCCAACTCCATGAATGTTCACTGACCATCCCCTCTTGCCACCCCAACCTGGAATTCTCTTCCTCTTATCTACACGTCTTGGCTTCCTTTATGTCAGTTAAAATCCCAACTTCTGCAAGAAGTCTTCCCTGGGCCCCTAAATGCTAGTGCGTTCTGTGATTATTTCCAATTTGTCCCATGTATTTCATTTGTACATAATTGTTTGCATGCTCCCTCCCTGACTGGATTGTGAGGTCTTTGAGGGCAAGAATAATTTCATCTTTTTTTTTTTTAATCCCCAGAGCTTAGCATATGCCTGGAACATAATAGGCATTTAATAAACGCTTGTTGATTTATTGATTATATTAAGAGTTAAAATAGGGGACTAGAGCAGAATCTGCAATTGAGTTAAAAAAACAAAGATAGTAATTATGATCTGAGACAAAGTAAAAGGAAAAATAGACTCAATTAAAAGAGACAAATGGGGAAACTATGCTAAAAAAGGTACCATAGAAAATGAATTAATATCAATACTGAATTTATGTACATCAAATAGCATAACATCTAAATTCTTAAAGAAAAGGTGAAATAAGTTACAGAAGGAAATAGTAAAACTATAATAGTGAGAGACCTCAATTAATCAATAACTATTTCATAACATGTTTACCATATGGAGGCATATTGGAGCAGCTAGATGGTGCAGTGGATAGATTACTGGACTTGGAGTCAGGAAGACTCATCTTCATGAGTTCAAATCTGGCTTCAGATACCTACTAGCTCTGTGACCCTGGGAAAGTCACTTAACCCTGTTTGCCTCAGTTTCCCCATCTGTAAAATGAGCTGGAGAAGAAAGTGACAAACTTCTCCAATATCTTTGCCAAGAAAACATTAAATAGTACTGTAAAGAGTCATACTTGACTGAAAAACTAATGAACAACAATAAGCTACATACCAGACCAATAGGAAATAATAAAAGAAGGCAGGCACTAGAATTAAGAAGAACCAGGAAAAGCTTCCAGTAAAAGACAAACTTTTAGCTAGAACTTTAAAGGATGCCAGGGAGGTTACTAGTCAGAAGGATAGTGTTCCAGGAATGAGGAGAAAATTCCCAGAGCTGAGAGACAGAGTGTCTTTTTTTGGGAACAGCAAGAAGGCTGGTGTTACAGGCCAGAAGAATATGTATTAGAGTCATGTGTAAGAAGGCTGGAAAGTTAGGAGGAGTCTGAGTTATGAATGCCAAACAGAGAATTTTGTATTTAATCCTGGAGAAAAGAAATTAAAGAGATAAATTGGATTTTAGAAAAGTTAGATAGACCTCTGGAGAATATTGAATGGGAATAGAAAGGAGTATACTTTTTCTCAGCTATAGATGGTACTTTCACAAAAATCAACCATGAATTAAGGCATATAAACATCACAAACAATGCAGAAATAGTAAATGCATCTTTTCTGTCCATAATGCATTGAAATAATATTTAATAACAAGCTTCTGAATTAGATTAAATAGATTTGAGTAGATTAAAAATTAAATGGAAACTAATAACTTAATCCTAAAGATAGGTCAAAGAACAAATCATAGAAACAAAAATTTCATTAAAAACAGTGGCAACAATGAAACAACATACTAAGATTTGTGGGATGTAGTCAAAGCAGTATTTAAGAGAAAAATTTATATCTCTAAATATATCAATAAAAGAGAGAAAAGAGTTGGGCAGGCAACTAAAAAAAACCTAGAAAACAAACAATTAGAAAAACCTCCAATCAAGACACTAAAATAGAAATAGAAAAAATAGAGATTAACAAAATTGAAAATAAAAAATACTGAACTAATAAATAATAGATAAGCCATTGGCTAATATGATTTTTAAAAGAAAGAAGAAAACCAAATTGTTCTTCCAAAAATTAAAAAAAGTGAATTCATGAGTAAAAAAGAATAAATAAAAGCAATTATTAGGAGCTATTTCACCTAACTACATGATGATAAAATTGACAATCTAAAGGAAATGGATGAAGATTTGCAAAAAAACAAAAAAACAAAGTAAAGTATCTAGGTTAATAAAATAGGAAATAAGTTATTTAAATAACTCTACCTTTAAGAAAAATGGAACAAGCTATAAATAAACTCCCTAACAGCAGTGACAATCAAAAAAACTCCAAAACCAGATGGATTTACAAAAGAATTCTATTAAATATTTAAAGAATAATTGATTTCAACACTACATAAACTTTCTGGAAAAAAATAAGTAAAGAAGGTATCCTACCAAATTCCTTCTATTACACAAATATGATTTTGATACCTAAACCCAAGAGAGTCAAAACCTAAAAAGAAAACTATAGACCAATTTCCTAATGAATATTGATGAATAATGAAAAATTTAAATAAAATACTAACCAAGGGATTACAGTAATATATCAGAAATTTCATGTAATAGGAAGATTTATGCCAGGAATGCAGTTCAATATTAGGAAAACTCTAAGAATAACTGGCAGTTTTAATAACAAAAACAACAAAAGTCATATGACTGTTTCAAAAATTGTATAGAGAAAACTCTTAAAATGAAATACCTGTTCTTGTTTAAAAAAAAGCAAAAAAACCATAAGAAAGCACATGGAACTTTTCTTAAAATGATAAGTAGTATCTTTCTAAAATCAAGAGCAAATATTATCTGTAATTGGGATAAGCTAGAAGCATTTCCAGTAAGATCAGGGGTAAATCAATGATATCCATTGTCATAATTGCTTTCAACATTTTACTAGAAATGTTAACTATAATAAAATAAGAAAAATAAATTGAAGGAAGAAACAAAGGCAAAGGAGAAAACAAAATTTCACTTTTTGCATATGTGATACTTAGAGAATTCAAGAGAGTTAACTAAAAAAATTAATCAAAATAATTTGTCTTGTAAAAATCTAGTTAGTGAATCCTCTTTAGTATCCCTGTTTAATTCTTCAGAGAATTTTCATTTTTCTTCCTCATCTGAATTGTTTCTCTTCTAGTATTAAGAATTTCCCATGCTCCTAATCTGACTTCACTTGTAAAATTTTAGTCTAATCAATCAAGCCTACTTTATACTAGTCACTCTGCTGGGTGCTGCAGATAAAGAGAATGTTATCCTATTTAGCCTTCCTCTGAACCTTTTAAAAAATCTGTTCTTTTAAAATTTAGGGCTTGAAGACCATACTCCGCTTTCCCCTACTTTTCTACTACAAACTCCAGAAAGGAGTACTGTAGTCAATTCTTCTCCCAAAATTAACATAATTTCTACCCTAGAAACAAGTTTCTTCCTAATGATGAGAATTGAGAGAAACGATTATTTTTATTATATTAATCACCAATTATTAAATTCGGATCAAGATTTTTTTCCCTGGGGGGCGGAGCCAAGATGGAGGAGTAGAAAGACACACATTTGGTAGCTCCAAACCCACAGCCCATGGATTTCCTCTAAAAAGAACTCCCAACAAATTCTGGAACAGTGGAAGACGCACAGCAACACAGTGAAGGAGATTTCCGTTCCAAAGAGCCCTGAAAAACCGATCCCAAAGGTCCATCGCGCCCTGGACGGGAGCGGAGCCCTGCCCTGCTCCGGCCGCGTGGCACAGAGAGGAGCGAGTGGATCCAAGCAGGCTTCAGGGATGGAATCTCCAGCGGCCGCGAAGGTCCCTCCACCCACGGACTCACAGGTCAGTGAGAGAGACAGGCTGAGAGGGGAGCGGGGTGTCTCTGGGACTCAGGCCCCCTCGGGAGGCAGAGGCAGTGGCAGCAGGCAGCCAGAGGCTCCCAGAGCAGGCAGGAGTTCAGCAGCAGCTCCATTACAGAAGGTCTCTGCATAAACCCCCTGAGGGAACTGAGCCTGGGAGGTGGCCCTGCCCCCACCTGAGCACCAGCAGATAAGCTCCCATTGAATAGCAGCCAGACCTGCTCCTGAAAGCTCTGAGGCTGGGGAGCAGCATTTGAATCTCAGACCCCAAGCACTAGCTGGGCAGATCTAGGCCAGGGGGTGGAGAGGACTCTCAGAAGTCAAGTAACTGGCTGGGAAAATGCCCAGAAAAGGGAAAAAAACTAAGACCATAGAAGGTTATTTTCTTGGTGAAAAAATGATTCCAAGCTTCCCCGCTGAGGAGGAAGAACAATGCTTACCATCAGGTAAAGACAAAAGAGTCAAGGCTTCTGTATCCCAAAGATCTGAAATCGATATCCAATGGGCTCAGGCCATGGAAGAGCTCAAAAAGGATTTTGAAAATCAAGCTAGACAGGTGGAGGAAAAACAGGGAAAAGAAATGAGAGAGATGCAAGAAAAGCATGAAAAACAGGTCAATACCTTAATAAAGGAGACCCAAAAAAATGCTGAAGAAAATAACACCTTGAAAAATAGTCTTACTCAATTGGCAAAAGAGGTTCAAAAAGCCAATGAGAAGAAGAATGCTTTCAAAACCAGAATTAGCCAAGTGGAAAAAGAGGTACAAAAGCTCACTGAAGAAAATAGCTCTCTCGGGCGGAGCCAAGATGGCGGAGTAGAAAGAATCACATTTGCTAGCTCCGAACCCACAGCCCATGGATTTCCTCTAAAAAGAACTCCTGACAAATTTTGGAACAGTGGAAGCCGCGCAGAACATAGTGAAGGAGATTTCCGTTGCAGAGAGCCCTGAGAAACCGACCTCAAAGGTACCCTGGACAAGAGCAGAGCCCTGCCCTGTGGAGCGCTCCCCTCCCTCTGCCCTGGCCGCACCGCACTGAGAGGAGCGAGCAGAGCCCAGCAGGCTTCAGGGACCGTAATCTCCCGCGGCTGCGAAGCTCTTTCCACCCACAGACGCACAGGTCAGTGAGAGAGACAGGCTGAGAGGGGAGCAGGGTATCTCCAGGACTTGGACCCCCTCGGGAGGCCGCTGCTGCGGCAGAGGCTGAGGCAGCTGGGCCAGAGGCTCGCAGAGCAGGAAGGAGCTCCACTGCAGTTCCATTACAAAAGGTCTCTGCATAAACCCCTGAGGGAACTGGGCCTGGGAGGCGGCCCTGCCCCCACCTGAGAACCAGCAGATAAACTCCCATTGAAGAGCAGTCAGGCCTGCCGCCAAAAGCCCTGAGGCTGGGGAGCAGCATTTGAATCCCAGACCCCAAGCACTAGCTGGGCGGACCTAGGCTGGAGTGGAGAGGACTCTCATAAGTCAAATAACTGGCTGGGAAAATGCCGAGAAAAGGGAAAAAAACTAAGACCATAGAAGGTTATTTTCTTGGTGACCAGATGATTGCGCCATTCCTCTCTGAGGATGGAGAGATATGCTTACCATCAGGTAAAGACATAGGAGTCAAAGCCTCTGTATCTCAAATATCTGAAATAGATACCCCATGGGCTCAGGCCATGGAG
>CM053770.1:154372891-154412891 GCA_028658325.1 Potorous gilbertii
TCTTTAATACTTTATAAAGAGAAAATAGGATGAAAGCAAACTTTCACACATTCACACCCTTTCTCTGTTATACTGTCTCTTATTTTGTGTTTATTATATCACATATATTTGTGTATTTATATTTATTTAAATATTACACATTTATAATACACAATATTCATATATTATATGCAATATAATATGTAATAGTATGCTTATAATATTATTATCATGTCAATTGGATTTAGGGCCTCCAACTCTCTCCCATTACACTGTCCAGTTAAACATCTGATGTGCCCAGCACAGCTAAGTTGCTTTTGGTACATACATCCAGGTGTGTGCTAGAACCAACTCATACTGTCTCAAGACAATTGTTAAATTTCTAGTGTGAGTTTTTACACTTTGGAAATCAGCAAATGCTACAAAGCAGGATTAGACTCTATTTTTTTGTTTTGTTGATTATCTAAATTTAAGAAAGTGAAAGAGAAAATATTAATCACACAAATTATACTTAAAAGTATGCCCTGTCTACATTTTATTTTTATCCAGAAGATCTGTTGTTAAACAAAATCCACCCATATTTTACATTCTGAGTTGCTGTCTAGTGACTTGGAAAGGCTCAAGCATTTTCCCTTTGTGTGGTGTCTCTAATGCCTTCCATTCTATAATAACCAAGATCAAGGCAGCACAGTACCGAGACAATCCAGAAATTAATAATTCTTTCATGAGGGTATAAGTCTGTCATAGCTAGAGAACTGGAGATTGTGCTTACCCCTAAATAGATAGTTATACAAGTTAACAAATAGACATCATTTCCCAAAATTCTCAAAATTACCTATTTTGGTTCTTATAAACTCTAGTTACATTACAAAAACAATAAAGAGAAGAGAAAAAAGAATGTCAAACTTCTCCCCCTACCCAAGGACAAATCTAGTTCCAATAGCATTTTCAATAGGGATTAGGGCCTTGGGGTCATTTTCAGTCATATCTGACTCTTCATGACCCCATTTGGGGGTTTTCTTGGCCAAGATACAAGGGGTTTGCCACTTCCTTCTCCAAGAACTAGAACAGAATATAGAACTAGTACAGTCACCTATCTGTTAAATAGAGGAGCAGATATGATCACTAAGGGAGAGGATGGAGAGAGAGAGGAGGGTCCAGGATAGAACCTTGGGAGAAACCCACAATCTCTTCCAGCTCTAACGTTCTATGATTCTGCAGTTCCATGACTCTATGAGTACACAGAAGGCAAAGATCAACATACATGATAAGGGCTGGTTAGGGACTTGAGCTGAGTCCTGAAGTATGACATGGATAGATAAAGAGGAGTGAGGAGGTCTGAGAGAATGGAATGACCATAGGAATGGTCAAGGTGCTGCCCGGAGGATAGTGAATGGAACAGTCATTTTGAATAGTGATGGGAAATAAATTTGTATAGATGGGATTAGATAATGGAGGCCCTTGAAAAATGGACTAGAGAGCAGGTAATAAGGAATTACTATTTTTTTAAACAGATGAGATAAAATAAAAACAGTGTTTTAAGAAGACTCACTTGACAGGCTAACCTGATTTGGATTTCACATTTCAGAGGGTACAATGGACCATTTTGAAGGTCCATCTCCAGATGAGTTCATGAATCATCTGGCATCATAAAGATGGATCCAATCCTTTCTAGAAAGACATTCTGAAAGCTATTCAGATTTCTGTTTTGTTTCTCTTGAAATAAAATGCCATGAGTAATTTTTTTTAGCATAAATTTCTAACAGGACAAATTAGTGTCTGGAGTTTTTGCCTCCTAATCTCATTCTGTTGAAAAAAAGAAACCAACCATTGTTAATGGTTTATACTATATTTCTATTTTGTCTTCTTGAAAGGTCAAATTTCTTTACATTTATTGTTTAGTCTCCTGAGACAGATTAAAAAATAGCAACATCTCTAAGAGTTAGTAAAAGAAGCAGGCTTTTGAAGCCCTGTTTTCTCATTTTTTATTCCAGTGCTCATTAAACTGTTCTTTAATACACAGAGAAGAAAGAAGTCAGGACCCTAGATTTGGAGCTGGAAGGGACTTTAGGGACCATCAAAACGAAACTCCTCATTTTACAGATAGGGAAGTTGGAGGCCAAAGTTATGTGATTTGTCCAAGAGCTCGTGAGGGGAGTAGCAGAGAAATTCAAGAAACATTCAAGGCACCCCTGCCTCTTCTGGCCTGACTCGATGTACTCTTCAGGTAACTATATATACCTCCCTTGTGTCATTTTCCTTTCCAGTTTTATTCCATATCTTCTCCATTATAACCATCAGGTCCAGAGGAGGGTGACCATATGATCTAGAAGAATGGAAACCATGCCATGCAGGAACTGGGTCAAGGCACAGGAGCTGTTAAGTCTGGACAAGGGAAGACTTAAGGGATATATAATGACTTCTCACATATTTGGAGAGCTGGCATTAAGTGGTTTAAATTTGCTGTTCTTTAATCCCAAAATCACAATTAGTAGCAATATAGTAGAATTTGTAGAGAGGCAGATTTTAGTTTTTTTATGAGGAACTACTTCTTAGCTGTCCAAAAGTGAATTGGAGGGAATCTGGATATATTACTGAAGATACTCCCTCTGTCAGGGATGCTGTATAAGGGGGTCCTGTTCAAGTTTGTGTTTTTGCCAAATTGTTTCTGTCAGAGGATCCGGGTTCATATCCTGCCTCCGTCAACATTGTGACTTTGGTTAAGACTTCTCCCTTTTGGCTCTAAATTTGTAACACTATGTATTTCAAGGGCTAGCTACCTGCTTCCTTCTTTTTTAAAAAAATAATCCATTTGTTTTCAGTTTTCAATAATCACTTTCATCAGTTTTATGCTTCTTTCTTTATGAAACTTCTTTAGCTCAAGATTTATGATTACCATTTTATAATTGTCAAACTCATTCTATTCATCTTATGCTATGCAAGTAAATTCTATAATCTAAAGAAAAAGCTCTCAAGGCAGTCTCACATTAATAGATAGCTGTGACTATAGAAAGTGTTAGCTATTTTTAAAATGGTGGTTTACAATTTATTTCTGTTTTAGTGTTTGCTGTGTTGTAGGAAAGAAATCCGGGGAAAATAGGTGGCCTAGTCTTTTCGGGACAGGACCTTAAGAGATCAATCAATCTACAAGTATTTGTTAAGAATCTACTATGTGCCAATCTCTAAGGGTTCCAAGACAAAACTGAGTCTAGCCCACAATCTGTAGGTACAGTTTATATATAATATGTACACTTGGAAATACATACAAATAAGCAATCATGCCTTCATACAAAATAAAGGAGGCACTAATCATGGGATGGGGATGCGAGATTAGAAAATCCTCATGTATGAGGTAGAGCATGAACAGAGTTTTGAAGGAAAGTCAGGGTTCTACGAACTAGAAGTGAAGAAGGCAATCATTCCAGGTATATTTAATCTAGCTTTCCAGGGTAGCCTGTGGAAAGGCACAGTTATGGAAGATGGATGTGTACCTCCTACTCAGGTATGTAGCCACCTCTTTAGAGAAGAGTAAGAGAAAATTTAAGAATTCAGCAAAAGGGCAGTGAATTTGGGGGCAGCACTCAAAGAGCACCTTTAAAATGTAATTCTTATTTTATGAAATACAGGAATGTCTCCATCTGCATATTTGGTGGGTTTGGATGGGAGAGTAGGACACTTTATCAGAAACACTGTACTTTTCCTTATAGGATGGCAATGTGTTAACAGGGTGAAAAGTTTTCAATTATTATCAACTTCTCCAGTGTTTAAAATCAGGATGTGACTGTCCCAGCAGCCTCCCTGCTTAAGGAACTCCTAGATTAGACCCAGACCCACCTTCTTTCCAGGATCTTCTTAATCATCCACCACTCTGGAGGACCTTACCTTCATTTTTTCCCCAATCACACCATTTCCAGGTTTATAGAATGTGACTGCCATCTCTACCTCTGGATCAGGGAAGCTGGATTCAAAAAGTAGAGTGGGTAGTATTTGGAGTGGCATTCAGGCAGGTGAGAGCAGGGCTAAAATAAGGGGAGCAAGGTAATTTCCTTAGTTTCTTGTGGTTGGGAGGGGGATATGCTCAAGGCAGGATTATTCTAGTGTTCCCAGCTCTTTTTCTTTCACCACTCATGCCCCGCCACTCCCAAACTCCTGACTTCCTGTAGGAGAGAGTCTTCCCACTTTCATGATGGAAGTACACACTTGGTCTGAAATTTCTCCCAAGAGCTATGTTGGGAATTTATTATTTTGTTTTAAGCATTACTTTTGTCTCTCTGATGTCTTTTTAAAAAGCAGATTACATACCTAGAATTTAGGTGAATGAGTAGATGAAATCACTTTCCTCCTGGTCCAAGAGAATGCAAAGCGGAAGACTAGGGGGCTCCTAGGTTAAGACGGAGATAAGATAGAGCTGCAGGACCTACGAAAGAAGGTGGAGAATGAGCAAGTAACACGTCCCCCAAGGCATGGCTCTGCTCATCCCTAGATGTCCTAGATGTCCTACATACAGTGATACGAGTACGGGTTCTGGTGTCCCTAGATGCCCTAGATGTCCTACATACAGTGATAAGAGTACGGGTTCTAGTGTCGGAGGATCCAAGATCAAATATTGTTCCTGTCACTTCCATTAGACTATGAGCTCTTTGAGAGTCAGAAACTATCTTTTGCTTTTCTGTGTATCATTAGTGCTTAGCACAATGTCTAGCATACAGAAGATGCTTAAGAAATGCTTAATGTTTATTGACTTATCGTCTGTTATTGGGCAAACTTGTTCCTGTAAAATGAGGAAATTATGATGACCTCTAAGTCCCCTTCTAGAAAAGAGACATCCGTCCACAAGCTTCCCTTAACTTAAATCTATAATTTAACACTCTTTGCTGCCATGATTTTTAACCCTCTGATACTTCCAGCTGCAAAACCATGATCCTTTATAAATCATGCCCTAAAGAGGACTTCAGTCATTGTGAGAAAAGGGAGAGGGATTAAGACTGGACCCATGATTTCATTTCCAGAGGGGAAAATTTCCCCTACCAAGGCAGGTCTGCACTTTTTCTCAATTTATAGTCTCAGAATTGAACTACATACAGCACTAAGAGGTTAGAATTTGACCAGGCTCATACAAATAGTAGATATTAAGAGCAAAAATTTGAACCTATTTCTGCAAAGGGTAAATATATATACATGTACATATATGTATATACATATAGACACATGGACACACACATGCTTATATGTGTTGTGTATGTGTGTATAGATACATATATACACACATACAGAGAGAGAGAGTGAGAAATCATGGATAGAGGTGCTGGACTTGGTGTCAGAAAGACCTAAGTCCAAATCTTGCCTCAGCTAGTAATCTCTGTATAATCAACCCTAGGAAAAATCTCTGAGCCTGACTCATCCTCAGTTTTCTCATTTGTAAAGTTTCTCATTTGCTGTTATAATAGCACCAACCTCACAGAGTTTTTGTGAGGATTGAATGAGATATAATATATGTGCAGTACTATGTGAATGCTAATATATATGTACACATATATGCACACATATATACTTTTCTCATAAAAACATAACTAGGGAAGCTAGATTTGAGTTAGACACCATAGCAGTGAAGAGTATTAAATTATATAATATATTTGGGGGATAGAGTTCATGTATACAGCTCAGTAGAACAGTGGGTAGAGTACTGAGTCCTAGAGTCAAGAAGACCCATTCAGTCTCAGACATTTATTAACGTTGTGACCCTGGGCAAGTCATTTAACCTCTGACTCTGTTTCCTTCTCTGTAAAATGAGAATAATAGAGGCACCTACCTCCCAGGGTTGTTGCGAGGATTAAGGGAGACAAAAATTGTCAAGTACTTAGCACACTGGGTAAGCCCTGTGTAAATGTTAGCTATTATGATGACGCTTTTCTTCTGGAAGTTTTAAAAGTAGGAGTAGGACAGATACTTATCCTAAATGATTTAGGAATATCCAGTGGGCCAGCAAATCCGTGAATGGTTCGATTTCTCCAAGTCCCTTAGCATATTTCCCTCTCCCTCCTACCCTTCTCTCCGCTTCTGTAGGACAGCGGAACTTCCTAGGGTGTGTATGTGGTTCACATTTATTAGTTCAGGCACTTAATAAATGCTTGAAATGGATTGAAATCTTGAGTTTCCCTTCTCTCCCCGCCTCCCCTCACGATCTCGGGAGCACAGCATCAAGGTGAAGAATTCCTTCTCAGCTCCCTGTTTACCACGGGGTCAGGTCCGGGAGGTGGAAATCAACATGCCCTTCTAAGACGCTGGCCAGGCCAGGGAGTGGTCTGTTTTAGGGGACAAGCCAGGACCCCTCCCCTTAGGGAGAGAGGGTTAATTAACAGAGGATTGCCAGGGAGGGGCTGAAAGGGAACTCCTCAAACTGTTGCCACAGAGGGAGGCTCCGGAGACATCAAAGCGGAGGCAGAGAGGAGCCCGCACCAACGCAGCGATGACCCGCTTCGGCTGCTTCGGGCGGCTCCAGCTGTGCCCGCTGCAGGCGCTGCTGCTGCTAACTTTCTCCGCTCCGGGGACCCGAGCAGGTGAGCGCCCGTGCCCAGGGGGAGCCTCGGGGGCTGTGGGGAGGCGAGCAGAAGATGGGAGGAAGGAGAGGTCCAGGCCTGGAAGGAAGAGGGCTGCAGATTTTCTGCTCCTGGCGCAGGGGGTAAGGTGGCTGACCCATGCCCCAGCGGCGGCTCTTGATTCTCTCTCCCGGGGCATGGAAGGCTCCGGGTCTGGGGAGGACAGCAGGCAGCTAGAACCCCTTCGCCCTCCCAGATCCACGTTGCGTACGCCCGGCTCCGCGCCTCGCTGCCAGGCTGCAACCGGTGGCACAAAGTTTATTTCTAGCTCTTGTTGTCTTGGGTGAATGCCAAGGTTTCTTTCTGCGGAGCAAGTGCGGCGGGCACCTTCAGCTTCTTCCATTCTCCTAACCAGCCTTTGCTTAGAACGCAGTTCAGTGTCCAGCACCCTGAAAAGTTGACCTGAAGTCGTGGTACTTAGTAAGTTGCCAAGTTTTCCTAATGGAAACATTACCTAGCCGGGGCAGCTGGGGTTGGCTGTACACCCTCCAAGGGCATCTGAAGAACTTTGCCACGTTAGCCAATAGAGAAATCCAGTTTGTGCGCAATTGGAATGAACTTTCGATGACGACTCGGAATTCAGGCAGGCTCTCCTACTAAAAGGGTTAAACACACCGCCCCCTCCTTTCCCCTCTCCCGCTCCCCAGTGTATTTGAGGGGTTTGTAGCTCCGGATCCCAATGGAAAAAATCAACAGGGATGAACCACTTTGGAAAGGTGGAAGGCTTTGGGGCGGATTCTTTTTGATTTATTTCATAATCTAATTTCGGTGCTAACCTTGCGCAAGAATGGGGGTGGAGTGCTAGGAAGACGTTTTCATTTTAATTTGGGGGTGGGGGACGACTTTTGTGTCTTGAGCCTTATAATACCGTGTCTCCAACACCCTCGAGAGACGTTATTTCCTCTTTTATCAGCTTCAGGCGTATTCATTTCTACTGGTCTCCCATTAAAGAAATCTCTGGTCCAGTCCCCATACTTGGCCTTTAGTGTGCTGGAGTGGTACCACACACACCTTCCTCCAGTTAATAAACAAACAAACGAATGAATCGACTTAGTGTACTTCTCTGAGCGAATCTTTTGGAGAATGGGGGAATGCAGGTAAGGGGAAAGGGTGACTTGTGATTTCACAGGTGCAGGGAACTCCCTGTTAGGGGAACTTCCTCACCCCACCCCCTTGCATATCAGCCACCACTCTGCTGTTTTTAATCTTAGAAGGCTCTGAGAAATTGTGTCATGTCCGAGTTCATTCAACCATCAAACAAGAATTGAACCCTCCTGTTCAGCTCTTCCACTGATCTATCTCTGTAACTCTTTACATACTATTTGATATTAGGTACTGCCAAGATGACTTTGGAAGTAGGTATGTCAAGGGAGGGTGGAGATTGTCCCAGAAATGGAAACAGCTTCTGTGAAATGTGAGGGGGAAGTGGAAAGGGAGGAAGGACTAACCATTATATGTCCACTCACCTTGCCTCTCCTTTCTTTGCTGCTGTTCTCTTGGGAGATAGCGATTGAACAGCACCCATGAATTATCCAGAAGGATGTTTTCATGGTATGTACAGTTTTGGGAGGCAGGGGGAGAGTTAGAGAGAGCATGTGTGTACTGCTTGTTCTCCCTAGGATGAATAGTGGGTAAATGAAAAGTTGGCATGTTGGGAGATTGAGGTGGACTTTTAATGCCAGGTAGGATTAGAATAGGTGGACAGAACTTGCTGGCATTTATGACAGGAAAAATGAGCCGGGTGTGTGGACATGCCATCTGATTCTGAAGGTATGCCTCAGGGTGCAACTGCTTCTCCAGTGGCAATATTGGCAAAAAAGCTAACTTCTAGGCAGATGATCCCCCAGGGTCAGGGAGCTGGGATTAAGTAGTTTTGTACCAAGTCCATATCTAAATGGGCAGCTAGATGGCATAGTGGATAAAGTTCCCAGGATTGAAGTCAGGAAGACCTGGGTTCAAATCTAACCTCAGACATTTGCTGGCAATGTGACTCTGGGAAAATCATGTAACCTGTTTGCCTTAATTTCTCATCTGTAAAATGAGCTGGAGAAGGAAATGGAATCCAGCCTAGTATCTTTGCCAAAGAAAAGCCCAGATAGGTTCAGAAAAAGTCTGAAATGACTAAACAACAACATGTTTAAATAATGTTCTTATAATGAAGGGAAAGGCTTGTAAAATTGTGATATTCTTGAGGAGGCTCAGGTAACTTGGATGCCTTCAAGTTAAGGATCCACTTCTGTGATAGTAAACCCCTGGGAGCCCTTTCTCAGCAAGGGTACTGAAAAATAGCTAAAACGTGTCTGCCTGGGATCTTTCATGGAAGCAACCACTGGAGCTTTTGCACTCAAAGTAAAAGTCACCTTATATAATCAATCTTAGATGACAGCTGGGTGACCTAGTGGATGGAGACTCATCTTCCGGAGTTCAAATCTGGCCTCAGTCACTTAATGCTTTTTGCCTCAGTTCCTCATCTGTAAAATGAACTGGAAAAGAAAATGGCAAAATACTCCAGTATCTTTGCCAAGAAAACCCCAAACTGGGATCACAGAGCGTGAAACATGACGCAACAACTGAACAACAGTCAATAGCCTTGTAGGATGTTTTACGTCTCATTTTATCTCCTGTAATAAGAAGCAACTAGGTGTACACTGGACCTAGAATCATCAGGAAAACCTGAGTTCGATCCAAGTCTGACTTCAGTAGGTATGTGACCCTGGACAAGTCACTTAACCCTAGTTTGTTTTAATCCACTAGAGAAGGAAATGGTAAACTAATCTGGTGGAATGACTCTCCAAGTGGAGTAACAGTCAGATGTGACTGAACAGCAGTAATGGCCAATAAGGTGAATATTCACCAATCAGAGCCTGGGGTCACAGTGGTGACACTTTCAGTTACAGATCTATAACTGAAAGAGACTGGGAGAATAAGCCACATGAGAAAGAGATGAGCAAAGAAGGAAAATGTAATGAAACTGAATGTTGATTGCAATCATCAAATTTGACCCTGGAGAAAAGTACCTCTCTCCCTCTGTGGTTGGGGACTATGGATATAAACTATCCCATATACTCTCAGATGCTGTCAATATATCAGCTGGTTTTGCTGAACTGGTTTTTTCCCTCTTTTTAAATCTTGGCTACAGTGACTTACTGAGTACAGGAGGGCGAAGGGACATATTCAGAAATTAGTGTGAGATAAAAGCAGAAGGTATCAATTGATGTACTAAATAAAAAGAAAAGAAAAAGAATATTTTTAATGGGTATTTGCTCCAAGGAGAAGGTTGGGGTTATACAACATTACAATATCTCAAAGATAAATTCAGCCTTCTTTCCTCCTCTTATTCATTCTGGCCCCAGTTTACCATTCCTTTTCACCCCTAAGTTTTTGCAGGGATAGACAAGCTCTCTGGTACTTCCTAGGCTGGAGAAGAGGCATGCTTCAACCTTTTCTTGTGTGGCCAGTGAGGTCAAATTTACTCAGTAATCACTTGTATCCCAAGAAGCGCTCCTCTGTCCCCGTCTCTTCTTAAACAACTCAAACCAGAATCAAAGACCAAACTGTCCTTCACTAGGACTTGAACTGATTCGCTTATGATTTTAAAGTTCTTTCATAATGATTTATTTTTACAATTTCTAGTTTTATGAAACATATGAACTTCCTCCAAAATGACGAGGAGAAATATATTCCCCTATGGTTCCGCCCTGGGAGTAGTTCCCCTATTTCAATTCTGTTTTTACTCCACATTTTGGGGTTTGCTTTTTTTTTAAATTTCATTTGGTTTCCTTTGAATCAAGTACATTCAGGCCCCTCATGGAAACACTATTTATATTCTGAAGTCTGTTGGAAATTTTATTTTTAAATATGCTCCTAGAAAAGCTGCCTTAACCGTCTTAAGTAGCTTCTATATTATTCTGCAAAACAAGAATTCATTTATTTATTTATAGTATGGGACAATTAGGAATAATAAATTATAAGGGCATTTTAATCTGAAGGATTAAAATCTATACAAACCACAGGTTCACGTACTAATTATCTCCACGAAAATGGTGAAAGCTCCACTTGTTAGGAAATTTGACCCAAGCAAACCAACCAAGAGACTCATTCCTGTCCTGAGATGTATAGTTAAGCTAAGGGGGATGAGGGTTCTCTTGAAAATTCAATAATACTTTGGGTGTACGGTTATTTAAAAGGAAGGATCAACATGCTGTAGCAGAGGTATGCATCTGTTTCCAAATGTAATCTAACTTGTCTGTAAATGATTCAATGAGACTGCTAAGGAAACTCCAAAATCCTAAGTTTGGCAAGACATTTAATTCCATCCAACTAACATTCATTGAATATCTACAATGTGCTGGGGGATTATTTTAGGTATTGGTGATAAAAAGACCTAAATGAAACTGTCCCTCTGTTCAAGGAGCTTACATTATACTGTGGGAAAACAGCACACATAGAGCAAAATACATGCAGACAGAGCAAATAAAAAATAATTTGGGAAGGGTCGAGGTGGAGGTGCCCTCAGAACTGGGGAGACCAGGAAAAGCCTCTTTGTAGGAGGTCATGGGATTCTAGATTTAGAGCTGGAAGGTCCTAGGAGACTAGGTAGTTTAAATTCTTCATTTTGCAGATTAGAAAACTGAGGCCGAGAGAAATTAAGTGACACATGGACAGAAAGTGAGACAGGCAAGATTCTATCTTAGATCTTCTGGATCCAAATCCAATACTCTTCATAGTTTTGTTTATCTATACTTTGGAGAAAGCATGGGACTCTGAAGCAGAGGGCAACAAGGCCACTAGTATTTATTGCCAGACTGTATACTGAGGGGAGGAAGAGAAAATTTCAGTGCTAGGGGGTAGGGAGTTAAGTTAAGGAGGTAACAGATTCAGGAAGCACTACACATATTAACTGACTGAAGGTCTTTTCAGGTGAAGGAGAGAGAGGTCAAGTCATAGAAGAATAAGGAGGAAAAATGTCTTGAACCCAGGAAAATGTAAGCTTCTTGAAGCCAAGGATTATTGACTTTTGGTTTTTGTTTTGCTGGTGTCTTACATAGCACTTTGTATATCGTCGGTACTTAATAAATTATTTCTTGAATTAAATATAATTGAAGCAAATCCCAAACAATTAGGCTACAAACAACATCATTTGGACCAAGAAAAAGTTCAACACAGGCATGGTAAGATGTGCCAGGGATAATAGAAGTTCAATTCAACTCAACAAGAATTTATTGAATGCCTGCTAAGAAGGCTTAAACGTGGGTTGTCCAGTTCCAAAGGATTTATGATGAGAAATACTATCCACCTCCAGAAAAAGAGCTAATAGAGTCAGAATGCAGATTGAAACATAATTTTTTACTTTAATTATTATTCTTGGTTGAATTTTTTTGTCTGTTTTCTTTTGAAACGTAGCTAATATGGAAATGTTTTGCATAACTGCTCATGTACAGTCAATATAAAATTGCTTGCTTTCTCAAGGAGAGGAGAGGGTAGGGAGGGACTCAAATTTTTTTTAAATGACTATTAAAATTTTTTGTTTAGATGTAATTGAGAAAATAAAATTTTAAAAACATTTTTAAAAGGGTCCTGCAACTCTCTGGTGCCCTTGATGTTTCTTTACATTCATTTCTCTTGTTTTTAACAAATGATCTTTTTGTTTCTTTTTATATAACTACGCTGTTTCTACACAAGCAAGGCATCAGTCCACATTATTGGCAAAGAGATTCAAGTCCTCACATTTACACCACAAATAATTTTCTCTCAAAAACTGTTCAAATCCTTTCTGAAAATTGTGTTTCTTTATATACATATATTAACAGTGCATATTTAAATCAAATTCTTTTTCAATTACTATTAAGTATTGAAAAGTTCATCTACAACAGTGGCAATATCTAATATCTTTTGACAGTTAAACTAAATTTCTTCTTTCCACTCTGGTAGGTAAAAGATGAAATGATTGCGAAACAAGCATTTGAGCTTCCTGGCATATAAGTTTATTAAGCATTATAGGGCTGGGCTTTCCTCAGCTTTGGCACTAGAACCCAAATATAGGGAGAGAAAAATACTTTTAAGCATTAAAAAAATAAGACCAATTAATTTAAAAAAAAACAATTAATCGGGAAACAAAATTAGATAATCTGATTTCTAATTGGAGAAGAGATTAGGGACTTTCCAGGGTGGGAAAAACAGAATGAACAGACACAGTTCCCTGTAAACAGAAAAAGAGGTGTCCTACTTGCCCCAAGTGACTGTTTTCAGTCAAAGGAATAGGGACACAGTAACTGATTGTCTAGTACAGGACTAGTTTTCAGATAAGATATGTGGGTTACTTAAGCTGTATAATTGTGAGAAAACTCCTTGCATCAATCATCAGATCTTCCTGTGTTTCTGGTTGGCATAACCTAGAGATCTCATTGAGGGTCTCTGAGCAACAGGTAGAGGCAGTCCAGCTTCCCAGGCATGCAGGGTTAGGTAAAACAATGCAATAAAGTTTTCTCACAATTCCCGTAATTGAATCGAGTTTTCCCACAAGATAGAAATTGGACTAGACCCATAATTGAATAGAAAGGGAACTGAGTCAGCTCCAGAACTGAGTCACAAGATGGAGTCAGTGTGATTCATTCAATTCCCACAAATCTCCTAAAGAATCAAATGTTAAATAAAGGGGAGTACATGCAATCTATGAATCTAATAATCTGTGAATCTAATAATCTTTATAATCTATGAATTTTATTTACACATTTGAACATTATTTTGAGAGGGGACTCACTGGCTTCATTAGATTGTTTAAGGAGTCAAGAAGGGTGGAAAAGTGGTTCTGGCATGGACTTCCCCAACTTACCTTCTGTCCTTTGGACCTTCTCAATCACCACAATTCACACTATCTCATCATTGCTCTCTTGCCTCACTTCTTTTGATTTTGTTCTATTATTTCTTGCTGTCTTATGGAGTCATTAATTTTTGATTGGTCTCTATGAAAAATTGTTTTCATCTTCAGAGAGTCCATTTCTTGGGCAAGGTTTACACTTTTTCTTCTAAGCTATTTATTCTTCTAATTCTTCCCTACAAAGTTTTTATTTCCTTTAGAAAAAAATCTCTTGCTTGATTTCTTCTAAGTGTACATACATGTAGTTCTTTTGAAAATAGATTTTTAAAATATTCTCTATGTACAGTTGTTACAGTTATTTGCCTCTCCTTTTTCACAATCTCTTCAACTGAAATAATTTTTGATACTGGTTGGTGATGTCTTTGATTTACTCATCTCTAACTTTAGTTCTTGAATTGAGGTTTTGTTTCATAACCGAGAGCTGCCCACTGCTGCCCTTTTGCTTGGATAGTCCCATCTTGGATCCCTTGGGTTCTTGTGCTGGACAACACCTCTGGAGGTTAAACTCCCCTGGATCTTGGAGGTTCAGGGAACTGTATTTTCAGGGCCCTCTCTAGAATCTTAGGACAAAATGTGAGGGAACTCAGAGCTCATGGACCCAGGGTTTCCTAGTCTGAATACTGAGGAACCTCATTTGGTCACTACTTGCTGCTGCTTCCCTCTGGCTCCAAAAATCCCTACCCAGGGCTTTCTGATCATCCTTCAGCTTTCTTAGGTTGAGCTCTCAGCCTCCAGACACAGAGCCCAGACATGTGTCATGACTCTGATCATACTAGAAAGATCCCCACCCCCTGTGCTGGTCATGTTGGAGGACTCTCACTTCTACTGGACATAGACTTCTGGTTGATTTTTTGTCATTCTGGGGTAGAAGTCACTTACTATAGTTTCTCATTTGATTTGTGGATCATCATTCATTCTGGTATGAACTTTAGGTCGTCTGCCACCTGTTTCCACTGTCATCTTGACAGTGCATCCCCAGTATGTACTAAAAGAACCAAAAGTTAGGCGATAAGTCCAGGACAATGAATGGCCATGGAAGGTGGGAAAAGACGGTTGTCAAGGTGGAAATTTGATGCTTTGTGAGGTAACTATAATGCCATGAGTGGGTCATAACAGAGTTTGATATCAAGATCAAAATCAGAAGTTCCAACCGTCCCTTTTCATTGGATTTGAATAGCAGTCTGTCTGATCTCTTCCAACCCTCCTTAATTTTAACTTGATCACCCTTAGTCTGGACTCTGACTTCCCTTGAACAAGAGACAAATGGGCATACTTCCCAACTTGGACAGTCTGGACTTCATTAAATGCAAGTGTGGCTTAACTCTAGTCTGATGCTGTGAATCTTCCAGAGTTAATGAATAGCTGGCATTTTCAGTACCTTAAAGTACATAACACTCTATGGTTGAGTACAGATAACATAGAAAAGACTAAAAAATGATTGCATATATTTTTCTTTTTCATCCTTCAGAAATCTATTATGCAACCGTGTATTGGAACTACTCCACATCATCTGTAGAAGTTAAACATGATTTAGACCCTACTGGAGATGCATATGGTTTTTACAATGACACTATCCAAACTACAGGCTGGGGGACGTTGGAAATAAGAGCTGGTTATGGTGCTAATTCCTTGTCCAATGAGCTTGTCATGTTTGTATCAGGCTATTTGGAGGGTTACCTCACTGCACAGTAAGTATTTTTTTGCATTTTTATCCCCAGCATCTAGAATAGTGCTTGCTCCATGGTGAGAGGTTCATAAATTTTTGATTGATTGATTGAAAAGTACTTCATTGACTAATGTAACAAGCAGCCATGATGTTAATACAACTCTTTAATATTACCCTTTTACCCATCATCATGGATTTTCATTTTGATTTCCCTTTGTACCTTTTCTCTCCTCATGTTGGACATTAAAATTGTAAATATGGCTATAGTTTTTAATATGTTTACATGTGAAATATTATTAGTATTTGTCTAGAATCTAGCTCTAGCCCTCCTCATCTATGCCCTTTCTTTTAAAAAATATTAATTAATTTAATTAATTAATTTTCAACATTCACTTCCATAAAATTTTGAGTTTTGAATTTTTCTCCCCCTTCTTCACCTCCCCCATCCCAAGACAGTGTACAATCTGATAGGCTCTACATATACATTCATATTAAACATATTTTCACATTAGTTATGTTGCAAAAAAAATTGGAACCAATGGGAGGAACTATGAGAAAGAAGAAACAAAAATAAAAGAGAGCAAATAGTATGCATTGATCTGCATTCAGGCTCCATAGTTCTCTTTCTGGATGTTGATGGCATTTTCCATCATGTCTTTTGGAGTTGTCTTAGATCCTTGTCTTACTGAGAAGAGCCAAGTCTATCAATGTTAGTCATTGCACAATGTGGTTTACTTCTCTACTCCTTTTCTGTGACCACACGGCTATAAAGATTTGTCAACAGTTCCAGTCTTTTCATGTCTAAGAGTCTCTTTTTATTTTCAGGAAATCTTTCAGTCTTTCACATGACAGCAGTTATACTGTTGGTGGTTGTTGATGGAGAAATACACAATGATAAAAAATGACTATGCTTTCAGTAATTAGGTACCTCATAAACTTCGAGGATGAACAACTTCTAGGACAGGCATCTCAACAAAAGAAAAAGTATTTCTTACAGGTCAGAAAGAGAGAGAAATGCCAGGGTTTTTTTTTGTCAATTTATTTTGAGTTTTCAACATCCATTTCCATAAGTTTTAAATTTTCTCCCTCACCTTCCCTTCCCTGCTCCCCAAGATGGCATGCAATCTGATACAGGCTCTACACATACATGCCTCTTAAACATATTTTATCCAAACATTTTTGGAATCACAGTTTTAAATACGCTTTTAATAAGCAAAAGCTCCCCTAGGATGAGACCAGGTGTGATCAATGCCCTAGTTTGTGGCTCTCTTTATCTGACCATTCTACCTCTAGGAAGCTGTTTGAAGAAATGTCCAAACCATATTTTCCTATCATTTTGTACATGGGAAAATGAAGTAAGAGTTCTTATATGTACTTAAGTTCTATATGGTAGTGATTAAGAACTATATGGCAGGCCAAAGTTCATTAGGAATAATATGTAAGAGACTTCTAGTTTCCTGACTTTGAATCAACATAACCAAGAATAATAATATATATTAAATTATTGTAAGCAAGTTTTACCAATACGTTGTCTCCTAAATTTTATTAAAATAACAAGGATGGAAAATAAAGCTACAAGTCATTTTTATCCATTCTCATCTCTCCCTTGATTTAAAGTGTCTTAGATGACTTGATCTCCTTTCTTTTTACAGTAATGTTGTCCATAATCTATATTTTTCAACATGTAGTAATTACTTTTTTCATATTATTGCAGACATAATAACAGATCTGATATTAATCTAATCCCAGGCACTAGAGATTTTATTATGTGACATGTCCAAATATCATGCATCAACAGTCTGAGAACCCTTCCCAGGCTGACCTGAATGATACTCATTATTCCCCAGAGACATAAACATTGCTACCAAGAGTTTGTACAACTTGAATATGTAAATAATTTCAATAATAGTTCTGATGAATTCACAGACAGTAAAATTTATAATTAAAAAAAAACTAGGATGTTTTTGAAGAGGTCTTAAGCAGATTAGTCAAGATTTCAAGTCACACAATCCAGATACCATTAGGGGACCTATTAGTGAACTGGAAAGCGTTCAAATGCTGGGATTGTCCCATTCAAAATTTAGAAAGGAAGTGTTAGAAGTGTTTACACTTTTTTAGTTCTTTAGGAGATATGAAGTTTGCAATCAAATTTGCTGGACTATAGAGTGATTAGGAAAAGCCCTATTTCTAGTCGCCTTTAAAGAGCAAGCTAGACTATTAAGGGATCGAGACACCCTCCACCTTGGCAGGAAGTGTTGGACTGTGGAGAGGAGCAGTCCCAGGGAGGCCTGATGAGCAACCTATCCAGCTGGGACATTGCATCTTTTTGCCCTGACCTACCCCACTTTCAAACCAGAAAGTGAGGAAAGTTATTTTTTGGCCAGAAAAAAATTCATAATATTTTCAGTTTTACAAATTGTTGTTTAGTCATTCCAGTCATGTCTGACTCTTCATAACTTCATTTGGGATTTTCTTGGTTAAGATATTGGAGCGGTTTGCCATCTCTTTCTGCAGTTCATTTTGCAGATGAGGAAACAGAGGCAAACAGGGTCAAGTGACTTGCCCAGAGTCACACAGATAATAAGTATCTGAGGCTGGGTTTGAACTTAAGTAGCTTATGCCATGCTAAGGGCTATCGTCAAGAGAGCAGTTTGTCTTCCACCTGTGGTTAAAGAAGCTGGTTAAGGACTGCGGATTAGTGAGAGGGGAAAGCGATTATTTTCAGTCCTTTGGCAGTTAGTTAAGGAATGAACTAGAGGAATTTCTGTCTGATTTATCCTGTGAAACTATGGAAAATACACTAGGATTAGAGTCAAACTGTGTTGAGAATGTGTCAAAATCTGATTTTTTTTAATATAGAAGTTTGTTTTGTCATTTTCCATCTTCATGACCCCTTTTGGGGTTTTCTTGGCAAAGATTCTAGAGTGGTTTGCCATTTTTTTCTCCAAATCATTTTATAGGTATGGAAACTGAGTCAAACAAGATTAAGTGGCTTGGACAGGGTCTCACAGCTAATAAGTGCCTGAGGCCTGATTTGAACACGGCCTAGCACTCTCTATCCACTGCACCAGCCAGCTTCCCCCACAGAAAAGTTAAGTGGACCTATATTGCCAAATAAACCAATAGTCTAAGATTTAAGAAAAAAAGTTATGTATACATAGCAAACCAGTACATACAGTTGTGGAAAACAGTTTCTAATGAGCTCTGCTGTTGTTTCTGTTTGCTGTGTTGCCAAGTTCCCAAGCCACCCATGTGATAGAGATGTCTGGAATGCCTACAAGAGCAGACATGTGCCATGTAAATTGATTCAGCTCACAGCACCACTTCATCTTTGAAGAGAGTTAGGGCTACTAGTGGTCAGGTTTTTCCTTATTCATTCAGTAGTTCCTAGCTCAGAGCAGGTACTCATCAAATGCTTGTTCACATTCATTGTTCACTAAGCGTGTAGCATTGTACTAGGTCTTGTAGGAGATACAGAGACGCATGTAAAAGTTCTATTCTAGTGTAGGAGACAAGATATAAAATAAGAATACGTAGCCATGTATGCCAAATGGGTGGTGCCATTAATAAGGGACATGGCAGATCAAAGGAGAGAAGATACATTGTGGGCTGGAGATTTTTGAAGTCAGTTTAACTCCAATTATGCCTTGAAGGCTGAGTGGGATTTGACTGATCTGAATGGATGGGTGAGGGTATTCCAGGTGGACAGGACCTTGAGAAAAGTCATATGGAGGCAGGAATGAGTCAGACATATTCCTTGGCAAGGAGAGAAGACTCCAGGATGGCTGGATTAGAAGATTGTGTTGTAGAGTAAGGTGTCAGCTTCATAGTTTGAGACCAGATTAAGGAGAACCTTGCATGCTGAAGACTCGTTCTTCAGCAGTGACCACCCACATTTCAAGGGGAGCTATGGACGAAAGTATACAGAGTGCTCTTAGTTTGAGAGATAATTATGGTATTCAGTAATCTTGGCTGCATGGATGGATGTAGGGAGACTGAGAGTCTAAAGATATCTCAGAATTGGAAGGACATTAAAGGGTCACTTGAAGGGACATTAGGGTTTCCCTGAACATAATGTAAACTTCTTGAGTACAGAGACCATTTCAGTTTTGCCTTTGTATTCCCAGATGCTACAGGGTAAGGAACCTGGAAGGAACAGGGGCAGGGGATGAGTATTATAGTATTATAGTATCTGCCAAGTACCAGGTATGATGCTAAGCACTTTACAAATGTTATCTCATTTGATCCTAGGTACCTAGGATCAACAGGTAGCTAAGTAGGTGCTGTCATTAGCCCTGTTTTACAGCTGAGAAAACTGAGGTTAAGTGACTTGCTCAGCTACTACATGTCTGAGGCTAGATTTGAACTCAGGTCTTCCTGACTCCAGGTCTAGCACTCTATCCACTAAACTACCTAGTTGCCTCCTAATTAGGAGATAGTAGGTATTTAATAATTATTTATTGATTGTGGATGATAGAAAACCCTAAATGGAGTGACATCCCAGTAGATGATCACCTAGTCTCTACTTATACATCTCTTACGAAGAGCTCATTATTTCCTCAAAGGGCCCCATCAGTTAGTCAGAAAGCATCTTTTAAAATGCCTACTATGTAGCAGGCAAAAGCAAAGACACAAAGAAAGACAAGAAACAGACACAGTCTAATGGGGGAAATGACAAGCAAATATGTACAAACAAGCCGTATGTAGCATAAATATTAAATAATTAACAGAGAAAAGGCACTAGAATTAAAAGGGAGTGAGAAAGGCTTCCTATAAAAGGTAGGATTTTAGCTGGGACTTGAAGGAAGCCAAGAGGAAGAGAGGATAAGGGAGAGCATTCCTAGCATGGCAGTCAGCAAGAGAAAATGCCTGGAGCTAAGAGATGAATTGTCTTGTTCACGGAACAGCAAGGACACTAGTGTCACTGGATTGAGAGGTATGTATGTATATGGGAGTGAGGGGTAAAGTATAAAAAGACTAGAAGGGCAGGAGTGTGTAGGTTATGAAGGGTTTTGAATGACAAAGAGAAGGTTCTTATTTGATCTTGGGGGTGATAGGGAGCCACTGGAGTTTACTAAGTATTGGGGGTGACATGGTCAGACAAGTGCTTTAGGAAAATCATTTTGGCAGCTTAATGGAGGATGAACTGGAGTAGGGAGAAACCTGTGACAGGCAAACTGACCATCAGGCTGTTGGAGTTTAGTCTCTGCCCACCCAGGGATACAAAAAACTGTTGAGATTTAGTGTCTACCCACCCAGGGATGCCAAAAACTATTGGGGTTTGATCTTAACCCACCTAGGGATGCCAAAAACTATTGGGGTATCATAATGTATTGTGATGGAACCATCTCAAAGAATCCAGAGTCAGACCACCTCTAATCCAAATATAAGCATTTATTGAGATTGATGCCTCTCATGAAGTGGGCTAAGTTCTAAGAGGAACCAGCAGCTACAAAGAATGCAATTACATAACAGAAATTATGAATATTAAAAAGGCAGGAGGGGTTTGTCAAGGGATTAGGTAATAAGGGAGAGGTTCCTTCTATGCTTCAGTGGTTAAACATTGTGGTCATGCTGCTATCTAATTGGCTAGCTATTGTGGTCCTCCTGTCTGGTCTAGATGGATAGGTATTGTGGTCCTGTCTTGGGCTAAATGGATGATGTGATTGTGGTTGAGTAGAAGAACACACCTTTTCAAATATATGAATTGGATCTGAGGGCAGTGGTTAGCTAGGGGTAATGGGAGATTGAGTCTGGGGGCCTGAGGTGTGGTTAAAGCCAGATTGTATAGTTAAATCAGGACATGCCTGCTGTTTAGTAGGGCCCATAAGAAAGTTAGAAAATTAGGGCTGGGGGAAGCTTTATTAGGATTCATTTGAGGCCATTGCAGCAGTCCAGGTATGAGATGATAAAGAGCCTGTAATATAAAAGGAGAGAAGGAATAGTGAAAGTTGCAAAAGGGAAATTGATAGGTCTTGACAACTGAATGAATATGAGTGTGTGTGGAGGGGTGAAATATAATGAGGCATCAAAAATGATACTTACATTTGTGCCTAGAGGACTGGTAGGATAGTGATGCCCAAAACAGTAATGGGTAAGTCTAGAAACCAGGAGGGTTTGGGGGAAAGATACCATGTTCAGCTTTGGACATGTTGAGTTTAATATGTTTAATGTATCTAAATAGGCAGTTGGAGAGGAGAGACATCAGAGAAGTTAGGACTAGAGTAGATTAGAATATAGGAATGATAATTAAATCCATGGAAGCTAACGAGACAATCAAGTGAAGAGAGAGGAGAGGCTACAGCTCTGGAGGACATCCATGGTTAGAGGGCATAACCTCATTGTTGATGTTGTTGTTGTTAAGTAATTAATATCTGACTCCTTTTGACCCCCTTTGGAGTCTTCTTGGCAAAGATACTGGAGTGATTTGCCATTTCCTTCTCCAGATCATTGTACAGATGAGGAATTGAAGCAAACAGGATTAAATGACTTGCACAGGATCACACTACTAGTAAGTGCCTGAGGCCAGGTTTGAACTTAGGATGATGAGTCTTCCTGATTCCAAGCCTATTGCTCTAGCCACTGATCTGGATGAGGATACAGTAAAGGAAATTGAAAAGTGATGGTTCCTTAGGTAGAAGGAGAACCAGGAGAGATTGGTGTCCCAGAAACTTAGAAAGAAGCATCAAGGAGAAGAATTTGACTAATGGTATCAAAGACTGCAGAGATGTGAAGAAGAATGAGTATTGAGAAAAGATGATTGAATTTAGCAGTTAGGAGATCATGATACCTTTGGAAAGAACAGTTTTAGTAGGATGATTGCAGGGGGGTAAGAAGAGCATGAGAGGAGACAAAGTGGAAGCACCTATTGTAGATGATCTTTTTCAAAGAATTTAGCCACAAAGAAAGAAGAAGTACAGAACAACTGCAGGGATGGGAGGATCAAGTGAGGGGTTTTGAGGATGGGGGACAATTGTATTCAATAGAAAAGAAGCCAATAGACAAGGTGAGACTGACCATAAGTGATGGAGTAAAGATGACAGAGGAAGCAATTTGTTGGGGGAGATGGGACAGAGTGAAATCACTATTTCAGGCAGAAGAGATTGCCTTGGCAAGGAGTAGGTCTATGTCTGTGTCAGACAGAGGTTAAAGAGGAGATAGTGGCAGAAGGAATCATGAGATGCTGAAGAGGAAAGAAAGAGCGCTCAACAAATGGCTTCAATTTTTTTCAGTAAAATACATGGCAAAGTTCTCAGGTGAGAAGGTCAAGGAAAGGGAGTCATGGGAGTCTTGAGGAAAGATGAAAAGTTTTGGAAGACTGAGTTGAAAAGAGAAGTATAGAAAGATGGCACAGTGTCACTGTGGGCTCAGCTAAGGTTGTATGACATAAATTTGTAGCAGACCCAATCAAAACGATTGCATGATTTTCTTCACCTTTCATCAGCAGCACATTTGTAGGAACAAAAGTTATGGATGGTGGGAGTGATCTAAGGCTATGGGTTGGCAGGGGAGGGTTCAGGGGTGGGGAACCTGCAGCCTCGAGGCCACATGTGGCCTTCTAGGTCCTTGGGTGTGGCCTTTTGGCTAAGTCCATATTTTATAGAAACAAATTTATAAAACAAATATTAAAGGGTTGATGACCTAAAGGGATTCTGACTCACTGGAATGTGGAGGGTATGACCAGGTGTGAGTATTTAATTTCTTAGTTTAATTCAATTACTAAAAAGAAGGTGCCTCTCTTCTTCCCAGGAGAGGTTGGAGATCAGGCAGGAGACATGTATAGCACAAGATGGAAGGTACACAGTTCAGTCAGAGGTCCCGTTTCACTTCTGTTACCTCAGAGATCAGGCAGAAGATGGTGCATCAGGAGATGGAAGTTAAACCTCCTTAAATATCAATGGAACAATATTACAGTTCCCAGAACAGACCATGAATGTGAATGATACTTCGGAAAAATGAAGATGAGAGACGAGCTGTATTAGGCCAAATATACACAACAGGGATCACAAATTTTGATGGCACTAAGGAACTGATTCTTAGAAGTAACTGAAAAAGAGAAACAATACTAAACACTTAGAAAAAGTTATAGTCTTTGTCATTATTGAAAAGCCATGTCAAAATGTTTTACCAAAAAAACAACAAAAAAAGGTTTACCAAAAAACCATGTCAAAACGCTTTACCAAAAAAATTATGTCAAAACCAAAAAAAAAAGGCAGTAACTACAAATCTAAATCCCTGTCTTTTAAATTTTTCTGATTTCTATAAAATCTTTTTGAAAATGATCTACACATATATCCTCCATCAAAATATGAGAAGAAAATGAATAGACATCTACAAATGATATGATGTACAGCTGGGTGGTGCCTTAGTACACAGAGCACTGGGCCTGAAATCAGGATGTCCTAAATTTAAATCCAACCTTAGACACTTAGCTGTATAGTACTGAGCAAGTCACTTAACCTCTGTTTGCCTCAGTTTCCTCAGCTTTAAGCTGGGGGTAACAATAACACCTATCTCCCAGGGTTGTTGAAAGGATAAAATGAAGCAACAGTTGTAAAAGGCTTAGCACATAGTAAGTGATATATAAATGCTAACTATTATTAGCATAAAGACCATACATTTACAGTTACTCAATTTACTGACAAGTATAGAGAATATAAGATCCAAATGTTCATTTTGTTTGTTGATTATAAAAGAGCAAAATATGCTACCCTCGCTAGTCTCTACCAAGGAATTGTGCAAAATACTGTGACAGGCACATGTCCATGCTTTCCCATTAACTATCTGCCATGCCTGTAACATGCTCCTCCCTCACCTCAGCCTCTTAGAATGGTTTGTTTCCTTCAGGTAAAGTGCAATATGAACTTTTTCTCAATCTTCTTCCCTTCCTCCATTGTTAGTGCCCTCCCCCACAAATCATATCTCTCTTGGATATACAATATATCTCATCTCCCCTGAGAGAATATAAACTCCTTATGTGTAGGGACCCTTTCATTTTTATCTTTGTATAACCATAGCCTAGTACAGTGACTAACATATATGGTAAGTGATTAATGAATTATTGTTAATTAAATTAATAAATTATTATTTATTATAATCACAGGTATAATTTTCATTTTTTGATTATTATTGAAAAACATGATAAAGGTACTTGCCCTATGTCATGCAGGTAGGGCAAGGATGTGAACCCAGGTCCTTCTCATCCCAAACCAGAGCTCATTCTACTTCCTCATCCAGCTGGTGAAAGCCTTCAAATGCTTCTGTTTATAGATGATATTATGTTGATGGGACATTGCAGAGTCTCCTAAATGAGTTCTGTAGTTTCATTTAACTAGCCTTATGTGAAAAAACCAAGTGGAAGAAATAAGATACATAATTGGATGGATAGCTCAAAGAGCTATTTCTACAAGTATATGTGAATATATATGTACATGAATATACATACATATGGATGTATGAAAAATTGATTTGTCAGCCTAAGGAACCCCTTGTGTGGTAATTCCCTTCACCAAAACAGATGACTACCTACCAATGATTTAATTATCTTTTACAACTATAGTTCAGCAATGTGTTTCTTCACACTAGGAAATGGCTAAAGAAATTGTGGTGTATGAATGTAATGCAATTTATTATTCTACAAAATATCATTAATATGAAAAGATTCAGAAAAATAAGGAAAGATTTGTACGAACTGATGTAGTGTGAAATGAGCACTTTCAGAAGAAGAGGTTTTGCAGTGACCACTACATGGTCTTTTGGATTATCCCTCCGAACTTGAATTCACAGGTTGATTCCCTCAGGTTCACAGTACAGAGGCAGAGAAGCAAAGTAGTGGAGCAAAGGCAAGGATTCACCAGAACTCTCCCCAAGATCCTTCCAGACAACTTAAAAATAATGCCTCAAGTTGAATTCTGGAGTGGCCAAACCAACAAAAGTTTGGGGTGAAGCAATTTTCCAGGTCAAGCCAACTTAGGAGGTTGTCAAGAAAGATGCATTAGAGAACTTGCGCTGGCAAGGCAGAAGCAGGCCTTACAGGCAGCTGCATCACTGGCAATAGCAGTTTTAGTGCTCTCAGCCCACAAACAATAAGGGGGTTGGGCAATTGGTCAGAAGAAGATTACAAGGGACCTTTTGCTGGCACTGGGTGGAGCACTCTGTTTGTATCACTGAGATGCAGTTCTAGGTCAAAGTCCCAAGGCAAAGAGAGGCACTAGTACAGTAGTAGGTGTAGCCACAGGGAAACAGGAACCCTGGTCACATTTTCATGGCAGAAAAGAATGCTTGTAGTTGCTCATGGACCAGGGCACAGGCCAGGAGAGCCGTGATCACACCTCTCCTTAGGTCATATTACCTTGGAAGAACTGAAAACTTACAGAGCCCTAGAACTAGCACCAAAAACAACTGTACAAAAAACCCTGAAACTAGGGAGTGTGCCCCCTCCACCCTAGAAGCAGAGCCCAACTTTAGCATAATATTAAAAGTCAAGAAGTAAGCTAGATTAATGAGCAAAAAAACCTTACCAAACAAATAAACATAAAAGAACCTAACCACAGAAGCTTACTATGGTGACAGGAAAGATCAAGACACAAACTTAGAAGAAGACAATGAAGTCAATTCAGTTACATGTAAAGCCTCCAAAAAAAAAGATGTGAATTGGACACAAGCCCAGAAAAGAATTCCTGCAAGATATCAAAAATGATTTTAAAAATCAAATAAAATAGATAGAGAAAAAATTGGGAAAAGAGAGTGATAAAAGAAAATGATAAAAAGAGAATCAATAGCTTACTAAAAGAGGCACAAAAAATACTAAAGGAAATAACACCTTAAAAAACAGAATTGGCCAAATGGTAAAAGAGACACAAAAATCCACTAAAGGAAAGAACTCCTTAAAAAGTAGAACTGGCCCAATGGAAGAAGAGATACAAAAGCTCAATGAGGAAAACATTTCCTTAAAAATTAGAATTACGTAAGTGGAAGCTAATAATTCCATAAGGCATCAAGAAACAATGAAGCAAAATCAAAAGAATGAAAAATTAAAAGAAAATGTGAAATCTATTATTGAAAAAATAACTGACCAGGAAAAGAGATGGAGTAATAATTTAAGAATTATTGAACTACCTGAAGGAGGCAGCTAGGTGGCTCAGTGGATAGAGCATTGGATTTGGAGTCAAGAAGATCTAAGTTCAAATCCAGCCTCAGACACTAGCTGTGTGACCATGGACAAGTCACTTACCCTCTGTTTGCCTTAATCCACTGGAGAAGGAAACAGCAAAGCACTTCAGTATCTTTCCAATAACAAAACAAAAACAAAAAACAAAACCATAGACAAGTATGGCCCACATGGTTACGAAAGTTCAGACATGATTGCACAAGTTTACAACAACTAATAAAAACTACCTGAAAGCAATGATCAAAAGAGAAAAAAAGAGCTTAGATATTATATTTCAAGAAATTATCAAGGAAAACTGTCATGACATCCTCAAACCAGAGAGTAAAATAGAAATCAAAAGAATCTACTGACTACCTCTTGAAAGAGATTCAAAAATGAAAACATGCAGGAATAGTAGGGCTAAATTCCAGATCTGCCAAGTCAAAAAGAAAATATTGCAAGCAGTCAGAGAGAAATAATTCAAATATAGTTGAGCCACAGTCAGGAGAGCACAAAATTTAGCAGCTTCTACCTCAAAGTATAGTAGGGCTTGGAATATAGCATTCTGGAAGGTAAAGGAGCTACAATTACAACATATATATATATATATATATATATATATGTATGTATGTATGTATATATGTGTGTGTGTATGTATATACAATTACAACAAATACAACCTATCCAGCAAAACTGAGTATAAAACTCCAGGGGAAAAAATGGATATTTAATGAAATAGTGGATTTTCAAGACCTCCTGATGAAAAGATTAGAGTTGAATAGAAAATTTTACTTCCAAATATAAGTCTCAAGAGAAACATAAAGAAGTTAAACGTGAAAGAGAAATCAAAAGGGATTTCAAAAAGGTTAAAATGTTTGTATTCCTTTATGGGAAGATGATACTTACAACTCAGCTTTGTCATTATTAGGGAAGTTAGAAGGAGTATATACATAGACAGAAGGGACAGATAAGAGTTGACTAAGATGGGATGATATCCCCCCCCAAAAAATGAAATTAAGGAGTAAGAAAGAGGGATGCACTGGGAGAAGGGGGGGTAGGGTAAGATAGAAGGGGGAAAATTATCTCATATAAAGGAGGCACAAAAGGAAAAAAAATTATGGTGGAAGGGAAGATGGGGAAGGGTGCTTGAACCTTACTCTCATTGGAACTAGCTCAAAGGGAACATATACACACAGATAGTCAGAGCAAGAATGTGAGAGAGAGAGGGAAAGGGAGGGGTATATCTCTCTTATCCTATGGGGATGTAGAAGAGGAAAATGATAAAAGAAGGGAGAGAGACTGATAGGCGAGCTAATTAAGGGAAGCAGTGGTCAGAACAAAACAAATTTTTGAGGAGGAACAGAATAGAAAGAGAGAAAAGGATTAACAGGGAAAATAGAATAGTGGGAAATACATAATAATCATAACTGTGAATGTGAATGAGATAAACTCACCCATAAAATGGAAGCAGATGGCAAAATGGATTAAAAAACAGAATCTGACAATGTGCTGTTTAGAAGAAACACATTTGAAACAGAGAGACACACAGAGAAAGAATGAGGGCTGGATCAGAATTTATTATGCTTCAGTTGAAAGCAGGCAAGGATAGCAACCATGATTTCAAACAAAGCAAAAGCAAAAACAGATCTAATTAAAGAGAAAAACAGGGCAACTACATTATGTTAAGAGGCATCATAGGAAATGAAGTAGGATTAACCTTAAATATATATGCACCAAATGGTATATAATATCCAAATTCTTAAAGGAAAAGTTAAATGCGTTATAGGAGGAAATAAAAAGTGAAACTATGCTAGTGGGAGACATCAACTCTCCCTTCTCAGAACTAGACAAATATAACCAAAAAATAAACAAGAAAGTAGAATTTTAGAAAAGTTAGATATGATAGATCTCTGGAGAAAATTGAATGAGAATTGAAAGAAGTATGCTTTTTTCTCAGTTGTCCTTGGAACCAACACAAAAACTGAGCATGTATTGGGGCATAAAAACCTCATAACCAAATGCAGAACTATTACAATAAACAATACATAATACAATATACAATACAATGTAAATTAAATTCAATGAAAAGGTCATGGAAACATAGATTAAAAATTAATTGGAAACTAATCTGAAAGAATGGTTGGGTCAAAGAACAAATCAAAGAAACAATAAATAATTTCATAAAAGAGAATGACAATAATCAAACAACATACCAAAATTTATGGGATGCAGAAAAAGCAGTGCTTAGGGAAAATTTATGTCTCTAAACACATCAGTAAAATAGAGAAAGAGGAAAATTGAGCATTCAATTTTAAAAATCTGGGGGAAAAAACAAATTAAAAATCTCCAATTAAACATCAAATTGGAAATCCTCAAAATCAAGAGAGAGGTTAAATGAAAGAAAAAGAAAACAACCGTGGAACTAATAAAACAACAACTAAGAGCTGATTTTATTTAAAAATTAACAAAAAACAAAACAATCTGTTGACTAATTTGATTTAAAAAATAAACCCAAAATACATCAAAAAATGAAAAGCATGAATTCACCACCAAAGAAAAGGACATTAAAGCAATTATTAGGAGCTATTTTTCCCAATGATATGTCAATAAATCTAACAATCTGAAGAGAAATGCATGAATTTTTACAAAAACATAAATTGCTCAGAGTAACAGAAGAAGAAATACAATACTCAACCCTATTTTAGAAAAAGAAATTTAAAAAGCCATCAATGAGTCACTCAAGAAAAAAATCCCAAGACCAGAAAGATTCATAAGTGAATTCTACAAGTATTTAAAGAACAATCAATTCCAATACTATGTAAACTCTTTGGAATAACAGGCAAAGAATTAGTCCTTCCAAATTCCTATTACAGCACAAATATGGTACTGATACCTAAACCAGAAAGAGCAAAAACAGAGAAAGCAAACTACATATGAATTTCCCTAATGACTGTTGGTTCAAATTTTTAAAATAAAATGCTAACAAGGGGAATATAAAAATATATCATAAAGACCATACACTATGATCACATGGGATTTATACCACGAGTGTAGGGCTGATTCAGTAGTTGGAAAACTGTCAGCATAAATGGCCATATCAATAACAAAAACAAAAAATCATGTATCAATAGATGTAAAAAAAACAATGCACTTATTCCTATTAAAAATACTAGAAATCATAGGAATAAATGGAACTTTCCTAAAACCATCAGCAAACAGCATCTGTAATGAGAATGAGCCAGAAACCTTCCCACTAAGATCAGGGATAAAGCAAAGATGCCCATTATCACCACTATTATTCAATATTAAACTAGAAATGTTAACTATAGCAATAAAAGAAAAAGAAATTGAGGGAATTGGAATAGGCAATGATGAAATAAAACTATCACTCTTTGTAGGTGAAATGATGGTATACTTAAAGAATCAATAAAAAAGAAGTTATTGGGAATAATAACTTTAGCAAAGTTGCAGGATGTAAAATAAACCCATATAAATCATCAGCATTTCTATATGTCACCAGCAAACTCCAACAGAGGTACCTTGTCTTCCCTCTTGTATCTTGTCTTCGCTTTTTGAGTTCCAACTCATGAGCCCCTACAGATGGGTTTACCTTCAGCATTCAGCCACTTGACACAGTTCAGAGCAAAATTATTTACTGAGATTGGCATAACATAAATAGTAGTAGGAATATATTACCCCTACCTTCTATCCCTGGGACCTCTAGTACACTTTCCCATAGTAGAAGGTATGAGAGTGTAGGCACACTTGGGGTACACTCCACCAATGGTCTGTGAGAAGAGTAGGCACAACTGTAAGTGTACTTGTAGAGAGGCTTACACTTCTTTAGGAATACAAGTGACCATGGCAACTCACTTCTGCAATGCCAGAAGTTCTGGTGCTGATGTTCTTACTCTTTATCAAACAATCAACAAGAATTTATTAAATACATGTTCTGTATCAGACATTCTGCAAGGGGCTAGGGATATAAATACAAAAAAAATTTAAGAATCTTACTCTCAAGGAGTTGTTATGTTCTCTCAGGAAGACAGAAGAATATATGATGTAAATACAAAATAAATATAAGAGAGTTAGCGAGAAAGAGCACTAGCAGTTGAGAGTAGGCCTGAATTTACATACTGATTGTGTAAGTAGAGAGAAAGTGTCAAATTTAAGTGATGTTGTGGCAGCAGAAATCTCAAGATTTGGCAAGTGATTGGAGAAAGGAAAGAAAGAAAGAAAGAAAGAAAGAAAGAAAGAAAGAAAGAAAGGAGGAGGAAGGAAGGAAGGAAGAAAGAAAGTAGGAGACTCTTTTTCCACCAAGGTTTTTGGGGCCTCTACTGGAGTTTAAGAGTACTTACTCATACAGATTTAACCACAGGGCCACCAGTTATTGAAGCAGTAATATCCTTAATGAATCAATTTTTTTTTTGTAGTCAACAAACTATAGACACAATGGGACTCTATATTTCATCAGCTTTTGGTCAACTTTGTGACTGTAAAGATGAATCTGTTGTTGAAAGGCTGTTTATTCCCTTGTCATACTTTCATAAAGTTACTCTCTAGATGTGTGTGTGTGTGTGTGTGTGTGTTAGTTATTCTTACAAAGATATTGTATCAAAAAGAAAGAATTTGGTTCCATAGCTATTATTACTTTATCTGATATTACCTTTAATTGCCTTTTAAAAAAGCATTTATTAAGCATTTGTATGTGCCAGGCACTGTGTTAATTGCTGCAAAAAGGGAGAAAAAGCATAAAAGGTACAATTCCTATCTTCAAGGCGCATACATTCTAACAGAGAAGATAGACAACACATGAAAAGAAGGAAAGAGAAAAGACAATAAGAGACAAGACTAGGGAGGAATAAAGCAAGGAGAGCTTCTTCTGGATAAAACCTACCATTTTAGTGTTAGGCCTCAGCAACTGATTAGATGGGTGGGATGAGAAATCCAGGATGACTCCTAGGTTGAGAGCCTGAAGGACTGGGAGGGTGGTATTGCCCTCTATAGTAATAGGAAGGTAGGAGGTAGGGGAAATTTTAGGGGGAAAGGTAATGAGTTCTGTTTTGGATACATCGAGTTTCAGATGTCTACTGAACATTCAGTTCAAGATGTATAAAAGCCAGTTTGAGATGTGAGATTAGAGATCAGGAGAGAGATTGGGACAGGAAAGGTAGATTTGAGAATTATTAGCATATAGATGGTAATTATATCCATGGGAGCAGATGATATCTTCAAGTGAAATAGTGTAAAATGAGAAGAGGATTCTAATTCTTCTTTCGCAACATGACTAATGTGGAAATATGTTTAATATGATTGTACATGCATGGCCTATATCAGATTGCATGCTGTCTTGGGGATAGAGAGGGGGAAAATTTAGAACTCAAAATCTTATAAAAGTGAATGTTGAAAACTAAAAATAAATAAATAATTTTTAGAGTCCTCTGTGTGATCAGAATGAGAAACTTGATTTAAATAACTTTAATGTTATTTATGTAATTTATTACTGTATTTATTTTTTTCCATGTGGGGACCAGAGTTTAGAAAGGCACACCACATATCACACATCAGTGATCAATTACAGTAGCATGGTATCCTACTAACTCTTACAAAATTCTAGTTTCTCATTTTAGCCTGGATGTCACTGAAGTTTGTAACTTCTTTGAATGGAAAGACTGTTTTAGTTTTACCTTTGAATGTCCAATTCTTGGCACAATGCCAGGTATTGAAATGAATTAATATTTTTGGTTCTCACTTGTTGAATTTGCAAAATAAAGTTGTTGAACAAGATTGAACTTTAATTCAAAAAAGAAAACAGGAGAAGAGAAGAGGGCCCAGGGCAGAACCCTGAGGAACATCAGTGGTTAGAAGGCATGATCTTGAGGAAGATCTACAAAAGGAGACAGAGAAGTTGTCAGATAGGTAGAAGGAGAACCAGGAGAGCATAGTGTCCCAAAATCCAAGGAGAAGAGAGTGATCAGTAGTCTCAAAGAAGGATGAAGATTGAGAAAAACCATTGCATTTGGCAACTTAGAGATTATTAGTAACTTTGGAGAGAGAAGTTTTTGGTGGAACGGTAAAGTGAGAAGCCAGAATGATGGATAACCTAGTGATAACAAAGAGATACTGAAGATTCCAAGGATATTAGGTGAACCTACAATGAAGGTTTTATGGAAGGATGTGGATAAAAATTCCATGATATGAAAATGGATGGATGAATTGAGATCTGTCCTTTTGGAGGGAATTCTTGCATGGATGAGATGACCTAACATCCCTGAGAAGGTTAATTGGGGTTGACTGGGGGAGCAGAAGAAAAGGATACTTCTTTGAGCATTGTGGGAAGAAAAGGGGAAAAGCCAAGACAAAAGCTGATCATTGGATTTTGTGGGTCCACAGTTAGCCATTCAAAACCTACAGTCATATCAAAGTCAAAGTGAACTCTTTAGACTTGACAATAGTAAAGCTGTAGGTTCAGATTCTGCTTTCTAAATGGAAGTTTCTGCTGTTCTTTCTTAATTAACACTTGGAAGCTGTTTTCTTTCCTTCGGTCTATTTTCCCCATAGTTCTTTCTGCCTTTAGTCTTGTTTCTTCAAGAGCAAACTTAATATCCTTTTATTTTTAACAAAAAGGATAATAAAGGTAGTGAAGGGGAATAATATGAAGTTTATGCTTCCTCAAGGGTGTGGATAATGTGTGAAAAGCCTTTAAAATGAAATGAATCAGGGAGTAAAAAAATGACAGACTTTGTGGAGGATGTGATGGAAGAATAATAGCTCAGCCAATATGAAATTGTAGATGAATTGTGGACAGTAAAATCTTTAAGATAAACTCACAAAAATCAATAGCATTTCTATGTAGTAATAACATTATACAGCAGGAAATATTAGAAAAGGTAGTCTCATTCAAAATAACTACAAAATGCATAAAGTATCTAGGAATCAATCTACCAAGGCACACTTAAAAATTATATAGCTATAACTACAAAATACCCATTAGAGAAATAAAGAATGACTTAAATATCTAGGGAGATACTTAGTGATCATGGATGAGCTGTGTCAATATAATATAAAGAAGATGATGTCTCCTAAGATAATTTGCAAACTTAGAGCTATACCATTCAAACTACCAAAGGGATATTTTCCAGATCTAGGCAAAATAATAATAAAATTTATTTGAAGAAATCTCACAGTTAGGCTATAAAAGGAAATAATAAAGAAGAGGCAGAAATGAAGGGGGAATAGCAGTTCCAGACCTAAAGCTTTTATAAAGTAGTAATATTTTATATTGGTTAAAACATAGAAAAATAGAACACCTTGGAAAAATCAAGAATCAGAAAAAATTGAAAACGAGAATTCAGTGTTTGAGAAACCTGAAAATATAAATTATTTAGTAAATAACTACCTATTTCATAATAACTACAGGAAAAACTGAAAAGCAGTCTGGCAGAATTTAGGCTTAGAATTATGAGGCCTTATACCATATTCTACAATAAATTTAAACTGGAAACACAATCTGAATATTAAAGACTTACCATAAAAAATAAAGGTAAAATAATCGTAAATCTTATATAAACCATGTAGAAAATTTCTTAACTAATAGGAATAGATTCAGTTTTGATTGCATGAAATTAAAAAAGTTTTTGCTCAAAAAAAATTATTTCTTCTACAATAAGAAGGGAAGTAGTTGACTGGGGAGAATTTTGGTATTAAATTTCTCGGATAATGGTGTGGTATATAAAATATAGGGGCATGGAGGTGGTGCAGTGACTGGGCCTCAAGTCAGGAGGATCTGACTTTAAATTCAGACTCACTAGCTGTGTGACCCTGGGCAAGTTGTTTAACTTGCCTCAGTTTTCTCATCTGTAAAATGTGCTGGAGAAGGAAATAAAAAACCACTCCAGTATCTTTGCCAGGAAAACCCCAAATGGGGTCATGAAGAATCAGATACAACTGAAAAATGACTGAACAAAAACATTCAAAATATAGACAACTAATAAAAATATGTAAAACCAAATGCCTTTCCCTATGGATAAGTGATCAAATATTATGAATGAACAGTTCACAAAAGAAGAACTGCAAACTATTAACAGCCATATAAAAGAGTGCTTCTAATCACCAATAAAAAAAGAATTGCTAATCAAAATAACCTTGAAGTTTTACCTCACACCTTGCAAGTTGGTAAAGGTGGGAATAGTCATTGTTGGAAGGACTGTGGAAAGACATTAGTGTACTGTTGGTGGAGCTGTGTACCCTCATTCTGGAGAGTAGATTGGAATTATGCCAATAAAGTGACTAGAATGTCCATACCCTTTGCCCCAGAAACTCTACTGCTAAGCATATGCTCCAGGGAGATCAGCAATTAAAAAAAATTGTGGGAGCAAAAACTAGAAACAAAGTGAATAATCATTAATTGGAATGGCTAAACAAATTGTATATGAGTTTAAAGTAATATTGCTGTTAAGTGACAAACACAATGAATAGAAAGAAGCATGATAATGCTTGCATGAACTTCAGAACTTTGGACTTATTGGTAAAGTAAAGTAAGCTAGGAGGTCACTACAAATCTACATGGCCAGTGGATATATGCAGTGTCTGGTGCCATGAACTTTATTTTGCGGAATTTTTCTTCTCTTTTTATTTTTAAACAATATTCCTTGTAGCAAATGCCAAAGACAGCTTCAAAGATCAGTAAGAAAGCTCTTTCACCTGGGTGCGAGGGGAGTGCTGGCTGACTCAGGCTTCAGGGTGGTCACAGCCACTGTAGCAGCAGCGTCTACTTTTGGAACCCTCAGCCTAAAGTCCCTGAGGGAGTCGAATAGTTGATCCGGGTCTCAGTTCTGAGCCGCAGTCCTAGGGAGAGGAAGAGCACTGGTGTGGTGGAGCTGGTGGTGACTGTGGAGAAGGAATCCTACTCGCAGATTCAGGGCATAAAAGAGTGCTTGTGGTTGCTCATAGACCAGAGTGTAGGATAGGAGAGGAGTAAACCCCTCTCCCTTGATTGTGCCACCCTGGAGGAAGTGAGAACTTACAGGTCCCTAGAGTATACCCTCCACTTGACAAAGGACTCAAGAGTCAAGTAACTAGCTGGGAAAGTGCCCAAAAAAGGGGAAAAAATAAGACTATAAAAGGTTACTTTCTTGGTGAACAGGTATTTTCTTCCATTCTTTTGGATGAGGAAGAACAAAGCATAGTATCAGAGGAAGACATAAAAGTCAAGACTTCTACATCCAAAACCTCCAAAAATAATATGTAATGGTCTCAGGCCATGGAAGAGCTCAAAAAGGATTTTGAAAATCAAGTAAGAGAGGTGGAGGAAAATTGCGAAGAGACATGAGACATGCATGACAAGAGACATGAGTGATGCAAGAAAATCATGAAAAATGAGCCAACAGCTTACTAAAGGAGATCCTAAAAAATGCTGAAGAAAATAACACCTTTAAAAATAGACTAACCCAAATGGCAAAAGAGGTCCAAAAGTCAATAAGGAGAAAAATGCTTTAAAAAGCAGAATTGGCCACATGGAAAAGAAGGTTCAAAAGCTCACTGAAGAAAATAGTTCTTTAAAAATTAGAATGGAGCTGATAAAAGCTAATGACTTTATGAAAAAACAAGAAATTTAAAAACAAAACCAAAAGAATGAAAAAATGGAAGACAATATCTCATTGGAAAAGACAACTGCCCTAGAAAATAGATCCAGGAGATATAATTTAAAAATTATTGGTCTACCTGAAAACCAGGATCAAAAAAAGACCCTTCATATCATTTTTCAAGAAATTATTAAGGAAAACTGCCCTGATATTCTAGATCCAGAGGGTAAAATAGAAATGGAAAGAATTTACCGATCACCTCCTGAAAGAGATCCCAAAAGGAAAACTCCTAGGAATATTGTAGCCAAATTCCAGAGTTCCCAGGTCAAGGACAAAATATTACAAGCAGCCAGAAATAAACAATTCAAGTAGTCTGGAAATACAATCAGAATAACACAGTATTTAGCAGCTTCTACATTAAGGGATCAAAGGGCTTGGAATATGATATTTCAGAAGTCAAAGGAACTGGGATTAAATCCAAGACTCACCTACCCAGCAAAAGGAAAAAATGGAATTTCAATGAAATAGAGGACTTCCAAGTCATTCTTGTTGAAAAGACTAGAGCTGAATAGAAAATTTGGCTTTCAAATACATGAATCAAGAGAAACATGAAAAGGTAAACAGGAAAGAGAAAACTTTAAAATTGAACTGTTTACATTCCTACATGGAAGAGTCATTAGAGGGAATATATACACACACACACACACACACACACACGCATATATACATATATATGTAGGTGTATATGGGTATGTAAGTATGTGTGCATTATATATGTATAGGTATGTATATGTACTTGGGCGTGTGTATACATTTATGTATGTATATATATATCTATATATAGATATATATAGACAGAGGGCAAAGGGTGAGCTGAATATGAAGGGAGAATACCTAAAAAAATAAAATTTACTGATGGATGGAATGTACTAGGAGTAAGAGAAAGGGAGAGACAGAATATAACAAATCATCTCACATAAAAGAGGGAAGAAAAGCTTTTACAATGGAGGGGAAAGGGGTGAGATGAAAGGAAATTATTGAACCTTACTCTCATGGGATTTGGCTTAAGGAAGGAATAATACACTCAAGTGGATATGGAAATCTATTTTACCCTGCAGGGAGGCAAGAGGAAAGGCAATAGGAGAGGGAAGATAATAGAAGGAACAGCAAATTGGGGAGAGGGATAAGTAGAAGGAAACACTATTGTGGGAGGACAGGTCAAGGGAGAGAATGGAATAAATGAAGGGCAGGGCAGGACAGAGGGAAATGTTGTTAGTCTTTTACAACATAAGTATTATGGAAGTACTTTGCATTGTTACATATGTATGACCTATATTGGATGGCTTGTTTTCTCAATGAAGGTTGGGTGGAGAGGGTGAGAGAGATTATGGAACTCAAGAATGAATGTTAAAAATTGTTTTAGTATGCAACTGGAAATTAAGTTATACAGGCAATGGAGTTTAGAAATCCATTTTACCCTACAGGAAAACAGAGGGGAAGGGGGATGGAAGAAGGATGGGTAATAGAAAGGAAGAGACTGGAGAAAGGGTGGATGGGGTACATGCTGTCTTGGGGTAGGGGGTGGAGATAGATGGGGAGAAAATTTTGAATTCAAATTCTTGTGGAAGTGAATGCTAAGAACTGAAAAATAAAGAATATATTAAAAAAAAGAAAATAAAAATGGCAAGATATTTAAAAAATATTCCTTGTTATAAGGGCTGGTTCTCTGGGAGAGGAGGAGGAAAAATTTCAGGGGAAAATTAGATGATGTAAACAAGTTTCTGTTTCTTAAAAAAATAAAAATTTTGGAGTAGGGGGATAAAGAACAAAGTGAAAAGTGCCCAGCAGAAAACAAAAGAAAATTTAGAAGGAAGCTAAAAAAAAAAAGGACAGTTTTTAATACAACATGTAGTATTTATATAGGTTTTCTTGAAATGGAAATTTATTGCTGTATATTTTGAATCCTCTCACATTCTGCTACATACATGACATGCTTCCCCTCCTTTTGTTATTTTGTATTTGTTTCAATACTTAAGTTTATGTTTATTTTCCTTTTCTTTATTGTGTATTTAAAGTCTAAATTTTCAAAAATGGAAAAGAAATAGACTTCATAACTCTGATCAAGCCAGTAATGATGATCCCCTTCCTTGGACTCAGACGCAGTTTCCAGACATGGCCAATATATTTATTTGTTTTACTTGTGTATATTTATTTGTTATGCAGGAAAGTCTGTGTGTCTGTGTCTGCATCAGTGGTCTGTGTCTGTATCAGTGGTCTGTGTCTGTATGTGGATCATTGAGAAATGACAATGAAGTAAAATAAAAATTATCAATAAAACCTTTTTCTAAAAAGAAATCTATACAGCATTTGCCCTCAAGATTATAATACGAAAAATTACCATGATTCAAAACCTCATGAAAATTAAATGTCCATTGTGTAAAAGTGCCAGCTCAGGGAAATTTGAATTTCTAAAAGGCAGGCCAAAAATACATCTGTCCTAGACCTGATCCTGAAATCACATTAATTGCAAATGAACTTGACCTGAAATTCAGAGTAGTCCTATCCACTGTATTACTGGAGGTAGTTGATATTCAGATGCTACTTGTGAATAAAGAATAGAACTGATTTGCAAATTAGATGCTGCAGGTTAGTCTGTGTTTTTATAATAAACAGAGAGAGAATTTTGTTGTTTTTTTAAGTAACATTTTCACTTTTTTCTTTCAGACACATGTATTACCACTATAAAAACCTATATCCACAGTTGATTAAGAAACCTGGTGCCTTTGAAAAATTGAAGGACTTTTTAGAGTATGTATAAGAGTTTACCTTTCTGATTTAAATTTTGATAGTTCAGAAGCTAAATCTTTAATTTAATAAAAAAAAATCTTATTCCTTGTACCAATGCCTTTTCACTTCTCTCTAGTTTTATTTTATTTTCAGTTCCAAATTCCCTCTTCACTTCTCCCACCAATTGAGAAGACAAGAAAAATAAAAATTACAAATTTTTGCCCTGTGTTTGACAGTTAACAAATAAGCTTTTATTTAGCATCTACTATGTTCTAGGTGTTGGAAATACAAATACAAAAATAAGAATGCTCCTGCCCTCGAGGAGCTTACTTGTATATACCTATATTGTCTAGCAACCATGCCTTCATGCACACATGCCACCTACTACCTGCATGACCCTTGGCCAGTCACTTCACTTCTCTGGGCCTCAATTAGCTTATCCCATAAAATGAAGGGGTTGAGAGATAATTAGTGAATTCCCTTCCAGCTCCAGTTCTACGATCTTATCCACACGAATTAGGAAGAACATTTTATTATGTTGCCTCTGGATCAGCTGCTTCGTTGTTCCATACCAGATCAAAACACCCTTCCCTAGTTAGGGACAGTCTCACTTTTATATCTGTGTCCCCAGTGCCTAGCACCCCAATCAGTTATTTATTCATTCACCATGACAGGAACCCAAACTGAGACCACACAGCTGGGAAGGAATTTAAAAGCCTTCCTATGATCTGACCTGAGTCATAGCCTCTTTATTTTTATTTAAAGCTCCATCTTTTTTCAAGGAATGTAACAGTAGTGTTGGCATTCTAACAGCTGAGTGGGTGATTCTTGATTTTCTTATTGGATTTTGCTTTGCTTTATCTAAAGCCAGTTTGGTTTTCATCTAGGAAGCAGGATGATTGGGCCCGAGAACAGATCGGTAAAAACAGGAAGAATCCATTTTGGAGACACGCGGGCTATGTTTTCTCACAGCTTGATGGGTTGTATTTTGGAGCTGCAGAGAGGGCAAAATTAGCTCAGAAAGAGGTAAGAATTCTAAGGAGCTGTACTTAGCATGCATGGGCCAGAGACATATAGTATGGTTAAGCCACCTAAGAGTGCTGGTGAGAGCATATAAATATCCCTTAAGCCCTGTAGTCCTAGAGTCTGGAGCTTACTGATGCACATTCTCCTACAATATCACAATCTTTCTCTCCCTATACTCCAATCCACATTATTAGCCTTTTGTAGCCCCTTACTTAGCTAGGGGTAACTAGGGCTTTGGCCCAGGGCATCAAATTTCAAGGGTTTTGATAACACTTGAAGTCCTTCAACACCAAAACAAAAACAAAAACAGATCTTAGCCCCAAATTAGCATGAAAC
>CM053770.1:154417891-154474371 GCA_028658325.1 Potorous gilbertii
TTGTAGAGTTGATTTTTTAACCTAGGTGTGTGACTTTACATTTATCCCTATTAAATGACATCTTATTCAGTTTTGCCCAATTTTTTTAGCCTGTCAAGACCCCTTTGAATTCTGACTCTGTTATCCTGGTTTGTGTTAGATGCCAATCTAGTATGCATTCAGTGAATGCCTTTAGATAAAAATGTTAAATAGTTCAGGCTCAACTACAAATGCCTGAAAGGTCCCATGGGAGGCCTCCTACAAAATGATATTAAACCATTAATGACTTTTAGGAGTCAACACATTCTGAAATCACCTAACTTTATGGTCATATCATTCTCTTAATTTGTCTTGTCCATAAGAATAACGTGAGATTTCATCAGATGCTTTGCTAAAATCTCCCAATGCTTCTAGAGGGGCTGAGGCTGGTGGATTATTTGATCTGAGCTACAGCATGCCAAACAGTGAGTCTGCCCCCAATATGGCGAGCCTCTAAGAGGTGAGCTGTTGGACTGAGGAGGGCTGGGCTGGCTCAGGTCAGAAACAAAGCACAACAGAACTCCCATGCCAGTCAGTGGTAGCAGTGGCCATGAATGGCCATTGCTCTTAAAGCCTTGGAAGGCTGAGAAGGCCCAGTTTTTAAAATAAAGTAAAATGCAAAGACATTAATCTAGGTAAACTGTATCTGCAACATTCCCCTAAGCCATTGGTTTCAAACTCAAACAGAAACAATAGCTGAAGGACACATGTGAATTTACAAAACCACAAATTAACATTTTCTGTGTTGTAATATATTTTTATTTATTTTGTTAAACATTTCCTAATTACATTTTAATCTGGTTCTAGTTGTATGTGGCATTTCAAACACCTCTGCCCTAGGCTACCTAGTCAAAAAAAAAAAACCAAAAAAATGAAATAGGGTTAGTTAGCCTGGTTTGACTAATAAATAATAGAACTGATAAGAAGCAGAACATAGTACATAGAGCACCAACCTTGGACTCCATAAGATCTAGATTCAAGTCCTACATCAAATGGCAGGTTTGGTTGTCAGTGGATAAGTCGTTTAACCTTTGAATGCCTCAGGCCACCCGCTAAGAATTTAAATGTTAGAGATGAGTTGCTAAGCTGTGTCAGAGATGAAATGACAGTTCTAAACAAACAAAAACTCCCATAATGAATAAATACTGAACTAAACTGAGCAATTTGTTCTTGATGAAGCTATGTTGGCTCTTTGCAGTCACCTTATCCTTTTCTGAGATATCTACTGACCACTCCAGCATTATTAACATTCTTGAACATTGCTAAGGAATTGAAGTCAAACTTGCTGACCTGCAGTTAGAAGATTACTTGGGGAAAGCAATTTCCCTCCTCTTGTCCCATAACCTATCTCCCCATCTCCACTGTCTTCTAAAGATCACTGTCAATAGCTTAGCAGTCACTTTAAGCAGGGCTTTTAGTACCAGGACATCAGATTCTTCTGGGCCAAATAACTAGAGCTCATCCAGGTAGCTTGTCATTCCCTTTCCTGTCCTTTATGAGCCCTTAACCTCTCCTCTGTTGTTTACTGTCAGCCAGCTACCTCTGTTACTTAAATAAAACATCGCAAAGCATGAAAGTAAGTCCCTTCTGTATGGGATAAGGGTCTAAAGTTCTAGGACTGATTCCACAAAATGTGCGTGCCAGTTTCTGGTATGATTTTATCATTTCTCTTAGCAAAGATAACTTAATAAACCTGTAGCTAAAGGAAAAATACTCTGTTGAACAGAAATTAAATTCCAGTGACTACCTGGCTCTAGAAATCAAAGTGAGTTATAATCTTTATTCTTTCTTTCCAGCCTTTGACTTTTTTCCAAATCCAGTTCCTGAATGCAGTGGGAGATATACTGGACCTAATACCCTCACTAATCCCTCCAGCCAATATCTCACAGAATCATTCTGTCATAGATGATATGGGCCATTGCTCTGCTCTTATTAAGGTAAGATTCTCCAATAGTCCCATTTTATGTGTGTATGTGTATGCATGTCTATAAAGATGGAGGGAGAGAAGTAGAGAGCTTTTCTCATTAATTAATGTAATTACATAAATATATGTTATATATCAGTCTTCTCTAAAACATAATTCGGATGCCTTATCATGACATGGAGGTGACCCTGGAGTGTTAAAGGTTTTCAGAGTGGAGTGTTAGGTCCTATTGATGCAGTTTTAGGGGTGGAGATATCTTGAAACTATTGAAGTACTAGGTAGAATCATCTGGAAAGAATTCATGGACTCAAACAGTCTTCTAATCAACTGGCAAAAGTTTATAATAACTCTAATAAATTGGGCAGAGCTCCTTAGGGAATTTTTTTTTATTCATTTATTTATTTTAATGTTCTACATCACTACCAAAAAGCTTATATTTTTACTCCCTGCCTACCTCTGACCACCCCCCTCCCTCCCCAAGATGCCCACAATTCTATATATGATCTACATATACTTTCTTATTGAATATGTTTTCACTATAATAATGCTGTATAGACGAACTAAAATAAATGGAAGAAATCATATAACAAATCAAAACATACACACACACACACACATACACACACACACACACACACATATACAAACAAGATCTGCTACATTCTGCAAATGAATTCCATAGTTCTTTCTCTGAGTGTGGAAGGTGTTTTGCCTTGGAAAACCATTGAGAATTATTTTTTTTTTAAGTTCTTGCATTATCACACAGTTCCAAGTCTACCAGAAAAAACTCTCGCACACTGTGGTCATTGCTGTGCACAAATTTCTACTGGCTCTGCGCCTTTCTGCTCAGCATCAGATCATATATGTCCTTCCAGGCCTCTCTGAAGTCTTCTTGTTCATCATTTCTTATGGCATAATAGTACTCTGTTACATTCATATACCACAACTTATTCAGCCATTTTCCAACTGATGGGCATCCCCTTGATTTCCAGTTTTTGGCAACTACAAAGAGGGCTGCTATAAATATTTTTGTACATGTGGGACCCTTTCCCATTTTTATGATCTCTTGGGGATAGGGAACTTTTAATGAAGGGGATACTAAAGCTTATATAGAAAAGGTAGAGTGGCTCTCCAGGTTTGCCTTGGCAGCAACCACATATACATCAGCAGCAGCATGTCCTACAGGAAGTTCTCCACTCCCAGGTATGGGTCTCTGGGCTTCCTATCTCAAAGGAGAAGCAGCAGGCACCGGGGAAAAGGTGAAGAGCTTCCCCAAAGATGACCCCTCCAAGCCCATCTACCTGATTGCCTTTCTGGGTTATAAGGCAGACATGACCCACATAGTTTGAGAGGTGAACAGGCCTGGCTCGACGATCAACAAGAAGAAAGTAGTTGAGATTGTGATGAGGGTGGAAATGTCCCCCATGATCATTGTAGGCATTGAGGGCTATATGCAAACCCCATGAGACCTGAGGAGCTTTAAACCATCTTTGCTGAGCACATCAGTGGTGAGTATAAGAGGCAATTCCATAACAAGTATGAGTCCAAGAAGAAGGCCTTCACCAAGTACTGCAAGAAGCAGCAAGATGACGACGCCAAAAAGCAGTTGAAGAAAGATTTCAGCTGTAGGAAGAAGTACTGCCAGGTGATCTGTGTCTATGCCCACACCCAGATGCACCTGTTCTGTCTGAGGCAGAAGAAGTCTCACTTGATGGAGATCCAAGTGAATGGTAGCAACGTGGCTGAGAAACTCAACTGGGCTTGTTAGCCAGAGCAGCAGGTGCCCATGTCCACCATGTTTGGGCAAGTTGAAATGACTGATGTCATTGGAATGACTAAGGGCAAGGGTTACAAAGGTGTCACCAGCTGCTGGTACACCAGGAAACTGCCCTGAAAAGCGCATTGAGCCCTTGGTAAGGTGGCATGTATTGGAGCTTGGCATCCAGCCCAGGTAGCCTTCTCTGTGGCTTGAGCTGGTCAGAAGGGCCACCACCATCACACTGAGATCAACAAAAAGATCTACAAAGTTGGTCAGGGCTACTAGATCAAGGATGGCAAGTTTATCAAAAACAATGCACCCACAGATTGTGATTCCGACAGGAGCATCAACCCTCTGGGAGGCTTTGTCCACTGCGGTGAAGTGAACAATGACTTTATCATGCTGAAAGGCCATGTCACTGTGTCCAATATTTTTGTACATGTGGGACCCTTTCCCATTTTTATGATCTCTTCCCCTGCTGAAATGAAGCGTATCCTCACCCTGCAAAAGTCTCTGCTTGTACAGACCAAACATCGTGCCCTTGAGAAGATCAACTGAAGTTTATTGACACCACCTCCAAATTTGGCCATGGTCGGTTTGAAACTGTGCAGGAGAAGAAAGCTTTCATGGAATCACTCAAAAAAGACCAGGTTGTGAAATAAGAAGTTGCCTGATGTTTTCAAACTATCTTGGAGCTAGTGGATTCTCAATAAATTTTTCAGTTAAAAAGAAAGAAATACAGTGAATGGTATGCCAAGTATGTTAATTAGGTAGTGCAAGGCAAAATTGAAGAGTGGTCAGCTCATAGAGGAACATATAGTTTCTGTACCTTGGGCATAGGTGTCATTCACTACTGGAAATGTGGGGTAATAGACTGGGGAGGGGGTATTTTCTAAGGGCTGTATTTTTGTTCTTATGTCTGTAACAAGATAGCCTCAGGAGTTGACTTCTATAACTTGACCTCTGGATTATATACAGCAATTGGGAATCAGTACATGATAATTCTGCTAGTACAAGATAGTACTGTTCATGCAAGAGAAATTCTACAGAGATCAGCCTATTCTTATAACAGGGAGAGATAGTTTGTCCACTGGGGCCCACTCATGAGTTATTACCAGGGTCTTTGGGCTGGGAAGAGATATGGTCCTAGAGCTGGTGTCTAAGCACTCTATTACTACCAAGCTGGAAAGACTTTGTATAGCTAGTCTAGGGATTAACCCCATGTCTATAATCCAAGGACTGGCCTACCTAAGCCTAGAAAGTTCATCACCAGAAGGTTAGCCAGATGATTTATTTTTCAAGCACAGCAAATCTCAAAGGCATGGAGAGATTGTAGTCAGTATTCATGTTTTCAGATCAATGAAAGGACTACTTCTAGAAGAAGTGAAACATACATTGTATAGTATTATAAAGGTATGCCAGATAGCACTAAGCCCTCACATACTTGAAATTCGTATTTGTGGGATTTTCTGCAAAGTGGACCTCAGGTGACTCAAGTCTCATAGCTTCTGTATTGAATAGATGCTTCCACTGCTATGCTGAGAAGAGCCATACTGTGTTTGACTAACCCCTTACTAGGCACACTGTTTAGACAAACTAGTCATTCTGCTTTGTGACTTCTCTGGTTTTCTGTTCCCAAGCTGCTGCTCTGCTTAGTTAGAATTACTCCTCAACAACAACTTAGAGCTTAAAATTTAGCTGATGAAGCTGTGAAATGCCCTCGCTCCTCCTCTCTTCCTTCCCTCCCTCCTTTTCCTCTTCCCTTCTCCTCTTACTTCCTCCTTTCTCCCTCCCCTCTTTGTCTTCCTGAATTCTTCTCTTTCTGAATTCAGACTTTGGGACTGCTCTGTCATTTATGACTATCTTATAGTTAGTATCTAAGTCTTGTCTTCTATCTGTAATCAGATAAATTAAATATGCCTTTAAATCATAAAAGCAGTTTTGATATCCACATCTCCAGTATATTATAGCTTGGAACAACTGTCTCAGAACGCTGAGTTAGAGTAACTGTAACAGAACTTTGAGTAGGTTTTACCCAGCAAAGTACTGCCCCATATGAAAAAACAATAGCTTAGGGTCAGTACTTTACAAATATAAGATACTAAAAATATTTTCAGTACATACTCAAATCAGCATTGTGCCATGGAAATGGCTCTGGGTCTGTGTTTAGAACACTTGGATTCGAACACTGACTTTACTAATTACTGCCTCCATTACTTTTGGCAAGTAAGAGATGGTGGTGCTGCCTGCAATATGATTGTGTATAGATTTCTTTGTTGCTATGATGGATTTGACTTTCTGTTGTGGGGATTCAGCTTTGTGGTGTTTAAATAAATGTTTTGGTTCTGTCTTCCATGTGGAGAGTCTGTTGTATTTTGTGATTCAGAATTACACCATCATGTAGGCGCTATGAATATCCCATTAGTACTACATTAATCTACAGGATAAAGTTGCTTTTTTTTTTTTTTAGGATTAGATGAGGTACTATTTGTAATGCATTTTGTAACCACAGAGCTATTGACCTACATTAAGGAAAGGATGGATATCTACTCATGTCTTAATTTTTCATTTTCCACCATGCTTCTTTTGATCAAAGTGAATTATTAATTTTGGACTTCCTAAGCAAACTATACAGGGTGTCCCAAAAGTCTTAGTGCAAAAATAAGAGCTTAAAACTGCACTAAGACTTTTGGGACACACTGTATTAACAAATGTCATACAAAGTGACATTTCATTCTGATTCATTCTCTCTAGACTTCTCTTTGATTTTCTGTTATTTTGACCACAGGTTCTTCCCGGGTTCGAGAACATTTTTTTTTCTCACTCAAGCTGGTTTGTGTATGCATCTACACTGAGGATATACAAACACTGGGACTTCTCCATCAAAGATCCAGTGACTAAAAGTTCTCGTCATTCATTCAGCAGTTATCCAGGTAATAAGATTTCATCAGCTTTACTGATCCAAAGTTATTGGAGAGAAGAAAAGAGAGCAAGATCTGTCTAAAATTAATGAAAAGTTAGAATTAGAGATTTTTTTAAAAAGAAATACTATTTTAGTCCTTTCAAGTAAGGTAGAAATTCTAACTATATTAACAATGCTCCCAAGAAGTCATCCATATATTTAAATTAATGCTTTTAAATACACAAAAACTTCTGTTCTCCTTGTGGCAAATGTTTCTTATGGTCATATGGCTCAGTAATCACTTACTGCAGTGAGAGCAAAAAGGAACTGAAAAGCTTTTAAAAACATTATGAATCTAGTTTCCTGGCTTAGTAAACATGAAATAGGGAACATCCTTCATGGTTTGGAATCATACAGTACCTCAGTCTAAATAGTCATAATTATTATACAGGACTGTAAACACAGAAGAAAAAGAAACCACTAATCAAAAGCTTTGAGTCAATTATATTTGATGAAATTGAAATAAGACTGTATGAATAATCATCATTGGCAATGAGCAATCCAATTAGTGTCCTCTGAGGCAGAACGACAGGATGGGAACAGCAATGCACTGAAATCAGGAGAACGACACTCCAAGTCCAACTTTACCACTTGGGAACCATGTGACTTAAACTTTCTGAGTTCTCCTCTTGGTAAGGGTTGAATGGGGACAGTCTCACTTGTGACAGAGTTATCCAGTGAAATATAAACACCACTCCCATTCCCTTCCATGAGGTAAATGGGCTTGCATTTACCTTAAGAGCATGCCTATATTATGTCTAGGACTAGGTATAAATTATGACTTCGGTCTTCTTGTTATGATGAACTTGAATTTGCCTAGGAGTATAATTATGCTTTGTCTCTCTTACTTGTGAGAAATCTCAGTGTCTACTCTTTCCACCCCCCATCCCTCAACATAGGTTCAGGTTGAAGCAGGGATATTGGGAAGATGGTAATAAGCATTTATACAGTGCCTACTATGTGCTAGGTACCGTGCAAAGTGCTTTTCACAAATATTATCTTATTTCATCTCACAGCAATCCTTTGAAGTAGGAGCTATTGTTATTATTTCCATTTTACAGATGGAAAACTGAGGCACACAGAGTTTAATGACTTTCCAGGGTCACAGAGCTAGTAAGCATTTGAAGCCATATTCAAACTGAGGTCTTTCTGAGTCCAGGCCCAGCATTTGATCCACTGGTTACCTAGCTGCTTCAACTCTGTCTTCAGAGGCATCAATTCCTCTTTCAAATCTCTACCCAACATGGCCATTCGTTACACAAGACAAAGATCTGTCAGTCACCTGCTATTCTTTATATAACGTGTGGAAACAGATTCATCAATCATGACAATATATGTGAGCACGTGAGGATCAAATTGACAAGGAAACTCCTACCTGAGTTGTCTACAGTGGGAACCATAGTCTGCTTTCATCGCCTAACTTTTGGACTTCTCTCAGAGTAAGGAGGGCCCAGGAAGAAACTGTCCACTAACTTTAACCAAGAGGCAGGCTTGTACCCTCTTTACCATGCAGTAGGGGAAGTAGGAGGAAACAAAGCTCTATCTAATGACTCCAGAATATCATCTATTAACCCCATCAGTTCTAACTCTAAGAGTAAAGGGTCACTTTTCAGTTCCCAATCTATATCACAAACAGCAAGGCCTCAGAGTTGAGGAGGAAGGGAGGAGAGGACCAGGCATCTGGAAATCAACTTCACCACTCACTGTTCCTCCTGTATGGCATGAACAAGATGGACAATCTTTTGGTTTCCTCTTCATAGAAGCCTCCAAAGCCCAGTTCAAAAAGACTTTGCCAAACTGGTGAATTCTGGGAAAGTCATTTCCCAAGTCTGATGCCTCTGTGGTAATGCTCACAACAGAGTCATTAACTCTTTAAATAGAGGGAACTGGACTAGATGATATAAGAACCTTTCTAGCTGATTCTCTGAATTAATATTTTTACTATAGAGAAAAATATTTTCCAAAGTCTGCCCCAAAAAGGAAGATTCTAACTTTTAAAAATAACGATCCTCATTTTGCATTTATAGCAATCACATTTGTCCAAAAGACATTTTCTGGAGATGATATAATTTGATATTGTTAATATTCGAAAGGGAAAAGTGTTGTATATTGAATTCATATTGAAAACTGTGAGTAACAGTTCCAGAATGAAAATTCAAAGAATCCAACAATCAACCAGCCAGCATTTATTAAACATGTGTACATCAGATAATGTAGTAAGCTCTAGGGATTCATTGTTGCTAAGTCATTTCAGTTATGTCCAACTCTTCACAACACCATTTGGGGTTTTCTTGGCAAAGATAGCAAAGTGGTTTGCTATTTCCTTCTCCAGTTCATTTTACAGATGAGGAAACTGAGGCAAATGGAGTTTAAATGACTTGCCTGGGGTCACACAGCTAGTAAATATCTGAGCCAAATTTAAACTCATCTCTTCCTGACTCTAGGGCTGATACTCTATCCACTGCACTACCTAGCTACCCCTTAGGCTATAGGGATACAAGGACAAAAAAAGAAACTGTCTTTGACCCCAAGGAACTTACATTCTATTAAAAGAAGACTTTTCAATTTCAGTGCTAGGTTTGTTTGTATGTTTGTTTTTAAGCTTAAGGTAAACTTACTTTGTTCTTATGGAAATTTTCAAGCTTTACAGAAATCCTGAACCATGTGTTTCTGTACATTTCTCGCAATCCTCATTTTTCCCAACCTTTGCCTTGAAATCAGTGAGTGTCATGGTGTATACTGATTGAATTTGGAAGGGCTTTTTAGTTCTTTGTAGAATTTCTCTACCTCCTCATCTACAGCAATTCTTGTGCTTAAGCGGCAATTATTTTCGTGCAATTATTTCATTTAATTGCAATTATTCAAAAAAATCTGCCCTTTTTGCAAATACTTGTCAGAACTATAATATGAGATGATCAGATATTCTATAAAGTGAAGCTTCTTGTGGGGTTTGGACATTCCCTGAAACAACTCTGTTGCCTCTTGTGTTTGCCTCCCCAAGAAGTATTCACCATTCATCCTTCCCTGTGATTGCAACATCCTTCTTTCTAATGGTTTTGTTTATAGCAAGAATACCAAGTTTGATATGATTCACCTCCTCCATCAAGGATCTAAAGAACTCACATTTGGAATATCAAAAGTCAAGTTAAAGTTTATAGATGCTTAAAAACTGTGATTCTTAGCGCCCTCTTCCCCATATAACACCATCTCTGAAGAAGCAGAAGGAGGTCACCCAGGATTGAGGGCATTTTGTATTTTCCTTTGTTTTATGGGTTGCAACATCCAAAAGATGTCATCACCATCGCCTACTGGTGACAAACCTGGCTTTGTTGGAAAGCAGACTCAGTATATACTCCCTAGGCCATATTCAAAGCCTTTCCAACATGATAGAATTGTAAGAGTTTATGCTCCACTTTGCATACCCTTTAAGAAACATGGATTACTTTGCCATGATGTGGCACTGGAGTAAGATTTTGTGGAAGTCAAAGACTTCATAGACTTCACTTTGTATCAAGAACAATTCATTTGGAGGAAAGAATTGGTATGCACTGGGGATAAGAAGCACTAAAAGAAGATGGCAAGAAGTGAAATAGATTTTCAATAGTGAAGAAAATGTTTTTTATTGAAATGGGAATTATTTAGGGTTTTGTTGGAGCCAGCTTGAACTAGCTACTGACAGCTAACTATGAAATTTTCAGTGTGAAGAGCATTTATTTACCCTCAAAAAATCAGCAAATGCTACAAATCAAGAGTTTGATTTATTGTTTTGCTAATTGCCTAAACTTAAGAAAGTGATAGAGAAAATGTTAATAATGAAGATTAAGCTTAAAACTGCATAAGTCACACATTTCCTTTTTGTTCTGGAGAACCAATTATTAAACATTTACCAGCACAACCCTGGAGTTATCCCTGAATCAGCTGTTTGCATAGAGTCAGATCACCAACATGTCAGGACAAAGATCAGAATTAATCAAAAACAGAAAGAACAATGAGAAAATTGCAGTGGACAATTATATAAATACTCAGCAGTGGGAAACAGATACTAGAAATAATATTGACACCAATCACAATAATGCAGTTTAACGGCATAGATATATTGTCCCAGTAGAAGAGTAAATAATTCTAAAAAGCACCAGTCAGCCAACAAGCATTTATTAAGCACCTGCTGTGTACCAGGCACAATGCTAAGGGCTGCCATACAAAGAAAAATTTAAAAATGGCTTCTTTTCTCAAGGAACTCACAGTCTGATAGGGGAACCAACATGTAAACAACTTGGTACAAACAAAATATATACTGGATAAATTGGAGATAATCAACAGAAGGAAATCACTAATGTTAAGGGTGACTGAAAAAGACTTCTTGTAGAAGATGGGATTTTAACTGAGATGCGAAGGAAGCCAGAGAGACAGCCAGTGAAAATGCCTTAAGTTCAGGAGATTTAGTGTCTATAAGGAACAGCATGGAGACCAATGGCATTGGATCATAGAGTAAGTACATGGTGGGGAGAAGGTGTAAGCAAACTGGAAAGGTGAGAAGGTATAATGTTAATTATGTTAATGAGAGTTAAAGATCTTCCCCACCCATTAATGGGCCTGACTATTAAGGGAACTTTAATTAGGGGAAATTTGTTTTATAGAAAGGTCCACACCTTTTGTTAACTTCTAATAAGGCCTTGGTTCTCAAGGGTTGTGATGCCCTCTGGATCTGAAAAAGTGTGTGTGTGTGTGTGTGTGTGTATACATATATTCTGAGGTGAGATTTTCTTTTGGGGCTCACTCATTGGAAATGTTTGTTTGTCCAGATGAGACCCTGGGCAGCCAGTAAGGAGCCCCCTGGCTTTGAAAATCCAGAATTTGGTGCATCTCTCTCTGGTAACTATGTATGTATGTAATGGTCAGACAGTTGGATCTGTCTGTTGATCTGTGATGTATGTATTGCTTATGGTCAGAGAGTTGGAAACCCTGTCTGTTGGTCTTTCCATTTGTAATTTCTGTTTGTATTTTCTCTGAAGTTCAGGGTTCTGACTTTTTCACCTGAACTAAGTGAATGATATATGTGCTTGATTAAAGTAGATTGTTGACCCCTTAAAAGTTGCTTTCCTTTTGGAAAAGCAGATCTAAGAACCTGTACAGCAGGCCCTCCTGTGTATGCTGGGGTCCTTGGTGTTACAGAAGGGACCAGGCTTTAGAGGGTTTTAAAGGCTTATAAAGGGCCTTAGAGGACAAGGAGCAGATTTTATATTTGATTTTGGAGGCAATAGAGAGCCACAGAGGTTCACTGAATGATGGAGTGACATGGTACTATGATCAATTTGAATGCAGAGTAGAGGATGGTCTGGAGGGGACGAGATTCAAAGCAGGCAGGGCAATCAGAAGGCTATTCTAATAGTTCAAGTATGAGGTGATGAGAGCCTGGGTCAGGGTGGTAGTAGTATGAAAGGACAGAAGGGAACATATAAGGAGAGATCTTAGAAAAGTAGCAGTGATAGGACTTGGCAAACTCCTAGTATAAGTCGACACCTATTGACTCTATTTCCTCACCTACTGCTCATTTATCAGCCCCTCCCCATCTTTTTATTTTGCCCACAAAAATCACATGAGAGACTTTATTAAATGTTTTGCTAAAATTTTTGTAAAATCATATCTAAAGCATTCCCTTGATCTGCATCTAGTAAGCATGTCAGAAAAGGAAATTAGCTTTAATCTAGTTAATTAATTAACCTTTAAGATTAATTCTGTTTTGATCTTTTCTTCACATTGCTATCATTTTTCAATAAATGCCCTCCATCCTCCACCATACTTACACAGGATCAATAGAACCCACCCATGTAGCAATGATGAGTTTGTTAAGTAAAAGAAACCAGCACTTTGGCCATGGCTGATAACAGATCCCTCCTTCTACACCTAGAGTTTGTCACCTCTCTGTCAAGAGGTGAGAGGCATGTTTCATAAATAGTCCTTGTAATAAAAAATTGGTGATTGCTTTGATGACAGATCTAATTAATGTCTTTCAATATTGTTTTCTTTTACACGATTGTGGTCGCTTTACTGACTTTGCTTACTTCACTCTGGATCATTTCATTAATATCTTTACAAGTTTCTCTGAATTTTTAATATTTATTATTTCTTATGGTGAAATTTTAATTATAGTAATATACCACAAATTGTTTACCTATTCCCCAATTGATGGACCCTTGCTTGCTTCCAGTTCTTTGCTGTGACAAAAAGTTCTACTATAAATGTTTTTGTGTATATGAACCTTTCCCCTTTGTTTTCCTTTAGAATAGCCTAGTAATTATATGACTGGGTTAAAAGACGCATACATTTTAATGATTTTTTTCCAGGATAGTTCCAAATAGCTCCTTAGTGGTTGGTCCAGTTCGCACCTTGGTGAACAAGGCATTAGTATTTATTTCTTCCCATAGCCCTTCCAACATGTATAATTTTTATCTTTGACAATTTGATGACTATGAAGTTAAAATTCGGTTGTTTGGATTTATGTATTAATAATGAATTGAAGCAATCTTCCATAGGTTTTTGATCATTTGCATTTCTTTTCTTTTTAAAAATTATTTTTAATAATTTATTTTTAGTTTTCAGCCTTCACTTTTACAAGATTATGAGTTCCAAATTTTTCCCCATTCCCCCCTCCCCAAGATGGCACGCAGTCTGATAAAAGCCATACGTACACAATCATATTCAGCCTATTTCCACATTAGTCCTGTTGTGAAAGATGAATCAGAACAAGAGGGAAAACCATGAGAAAGAAATAAAAAAGAGAAAGTACTATGCTTCATCCCACATTCAGACTCCATAGTTCATTCTCTGGATATGGATAGTATTTTCCATCATGAGTCTTGGAATTGTCTTAGATCATTGTACTGCTGAGAACTAAGTCTGTCAAAGCTGATCATTGTATAATGTGACTTACTGTGTATAGTGCTCTCCTGGTTCTGCTCAGTTCACTCAGCATCAACTCATGTAGTTCATTCAGTCTAGGTTTTTCTGAAATCTACCTGCTCATCATTTCTTATAGCACAATAGTCTTCCATTACATTCATATACCACAGCATGTTCAGCCATCCCTCAATTGATGGGCATCCCTTCAGTTTCCAATTTTTTTGCCACCACAGATTTCTTTTCTTGAAAATTGCCTAATCGTATCCTTTGAGCAGTTGTCTACTGGGGAAATGGCTCTTTTTCTTATGTACTGTTCATGTATCAACAATGATACCTAACATTTCGATAGCACTTTAAGGCTTCTAAAGCACTTTACAAATGTTATTTCATTTCATTTTCACCACAACCCATGAGTTTAAGTGTTATTATTATTTTCCTCATTGTACAGATGAGGAAACTGAGGCAGATAGAGACAGAGAACTGGACTTCAGTCAAAGAGCCGCACTTAAGGACCTAGAGGGTCACACTTGACCTCAAGGTTGCAGGTTCTCTACCCTTGCGTTAGATTATCTGTAAAATTGGAAGTTGGTGAGATCAGTGTAGAGGCACACAAGTTTGGAGGTCCATTTTCTTTCATTTATCTTGAGTCTTTCTGAGATGGCAGTAGAAAACTACTGTGACGTGTCTGAGCCCCTTAGATTAAGGAGTATTTACTTGATATATTGGTTAACTAGAGCACTTGACAGTTGCCTTTGGAACTAGGACAGCTGCTTATCTTGTGGAGGAATGGCAGTTGACTTTGGAATTGGAGATGACCAGGCTGTACAGGGTCCCCCTCTCAGTCATAGCTTGGGACCCATCAATGAGTCAAAAGAGGCTGAAAGGAGACCAGAGCCAACATTCCCAAATTCACTCAGAGACTTGGATAGTAGAGATGAGCATGACTGATGACTACTGAAAATAGGTGAGGTGGAAAGGAAGTCAGTTCTCTATCACTGTACTCCTGTACCTCTCTTGCTTCCCATTTGTTATCTCTTATCTCAAGAGGGATCCAAGACATGCAACCCCTTCATTTATCTTTACTATAGCCAGTGGGAGCAGGTGGTTATGAATGGATCTTCCAGAATCCCAAAGTTTCCAGAGATGGTTGGGAAAAGAGGACTCAACGTACAAATCCTTAACAGTTTTCTTTCCTTTTGGTTATTCATTTCTCCCCACTTTTTTTGCCACAGTTTGTTGAATAGTAGTGCTCTATGGAAATGTCAGAGGTGGAGAGAGGAGAGGAAGAGGGGATGTAGCTGAACTAAGAAAATGATTCCAGATGTTGGGTAGTTGCTAAAGCCATAGATTTACTATTTCTACTATTTATTATTTTAAGCAATTTTTCTCACCACATGCTAGTTTAAAATCCAAGCTTGACCGATGCACCAAAAAAGATGTATATGAGTAGTGGGATGGGGTGGAGTTATGGTCAAAAGTAATCTAAGCATTTTCAAGATGAGCATCCTCTGGTGGCCACAGGAGGATATCGCCACCTTTTGGAAGGGCCACCAAAGTGATTCCTGGGTTGATGATTCAGGGAAAACACCATCTTGTGAATAATTAAATATGCCAGACGTACCTCACTTTTGATAGGATCAAATTGATCCCAATGAATGATGTCTGAAATGATGTCTCAGAATTCTTTTCTGGGATTTGTATACAGGAATGAGCACCCAGAGTAAGGTGACCTTGGGAAGGATGGATCTGATAATAGAATTTGGAATGAGTTAAGAGATTTTAAATAGATTTTTGGATTCTAAGGAATATAGAAACAATAAGTAGCAAGACTCCTTACACATAGGAACCTTTGGAACTGGTTCATTCCCTGATATATACAAACATTAGATCCCAGTCATTAAAATGTGAACCAACAGAAGGTCTTCCTTTTTGTGCCAGTTAGAGAAGGCGATGTCTTCACCAGGAACTGTCAAGGCATAGGAATTGTAGTGTAGGTAGCAGCAACTGGAACATATATATTTAGAGACATTTTTAGATCTTTTCTATTTCTAGAGTGGGAGACACCTAATGGAGTAGACTGCCATCAGTGCAGATTCTTGAACTTAGCCATGGTTAAATAAGGACTCACTTACTCACAATTATTCATAAGGAGTTTATCCAGAATTGGGAAATCGTAGAAGAATTGATGACAGATTGGAAGAGAAAGTCCATTGGATGAGAAAAAAAAGGCACAGCACAGTTTTAGCAGATGAAAACTGTCTAGGGAAGGAAAATGTCGAGGTTATTTGAGGTTTGAAGAAACTTTGCAGTAGAAAGAAGGGAGAAGCCATTGCTAGAAGTGAAAAGGTTCACATGGTGCCATCGGTGGTGGAGGACTGTGCAAGATGGCATATTCTCTATCTCAGCCTCACTCCTTTTAATTCTGTAAACAATGGGCTTTATTTTAACTTTTCCAAGAGAGTGCTGTCCAATATTAGAAGTTCCTATTTTAGTGATTTATTTTTTAAAAATAAACTATTTATAGTATACTTAAGCTTAAACCTCAACCAAACCAGTCAAACATACTTTAAAAATATTTACATTTGAAAAATGCAAATGAATAATAGGAATTTAGAATACAAGATAAGAAAAAAGATCTTGAAGACTCAGAAAGGTGCCATAAGTCTGGGGAAAGAGCAGATGCTATCGTTGCTTTCAGAAAATGAAAAGAGATAGGCATTTGCAAACCAGTAAGCTTGGATTCCATTCCTAGCCAAACTCTAGAACATATTTAGAACTTATCATCAAAGGGCTAGGTTAGGAATATCTAGGCAAGGAAGTAGCGATCACAAAGAACTTACTTCATCAAAAACAGGTTTGCCACACTAAATTTATTTCCTGCTTTTGACAAGATCACTAAACTGGCTAGTTAAGGAAAGGTATGCTGTGGGTATACTTTACCTAGATTAAAGCAAAACGTTTGGCAAAGTCTGTCAAGATGTCCTTCTGTATAAGATAGTAAAAAGAGGACTGAATTATAGTACAAGCAGGTAGACTTAGAGACGTCTGAATGACTAGACCCGAAGAGCAGTTTTTCATGGGTTGGTGTCAATGTGGAAGGCCATCCCCACCAAAATCTGTGCTTATCTCTATGCTATTTAAACATCATCATCAATGACTTGGATGAAGGTTTAGATTGCATAAATACTACATTTAAAATGAACCAAAGATAGAAAGGTTAACTAACATGTTGGACTACAAAGTCCTGGTCAAAAAAATCTTGACCAGGCTAGAACATTAGGCTAAATCTAATAAGATGAAATTTAATTGGGATAAAGGTAAGACCAGGTACTTAGGTTCAAAATACCAACTTCACAAGTACAAGGTAGATAAAAGATTCAACAATCCCCCTGCACACACACACACATACACACACACACACACACACACACACACACACACACATTCAAGGGCTTTAGAGGATTGTAAATTTAATAACTAAACGGTATGGCATGATAATCACAAAAGTTGTGATCTTAGACATAATGTTCAGAAATAGGTTGGTCTCAGTTCTCTTTTGGAGTCCCTTCCAACTCTGTAATTTTTTAAAATGGAGTTTCAACATGCAAATTGTTCAAACACCTGGTCAGTCTCAGTATTCACGAGCTTTCATGTTTTCCCATATGTATGATAATAGGCAATGTTTACCTATTGTTCTGGTCCTGGTCATTTCACTTTGAGTTATTTCAGGAAACAAATCTAAATTGCATTATAATATCCAGTATTATTCGGCCATTCTTCTATTCACATTTTATTTGTTTACAGTATTATACAACTATAAGTAATGACAACAAAAATCTTTGAATAGGTAGATCTTCATTTTTTCTTTTTGACAATATTTGTAGAATACATCTTTAGAAATAGAGTGATTGACTTTTCAAAGGATATGATTATTTTTATAACTCCTGTAGTGTAAATCAGATTGCTTTTTAAAAAGATCCTAGGAGTTTGCAATTCTACCAACAAGGTATGAACTTAGCTATTTCTCCATAATTGTACCAGCGTTGGATTTTCACTTTAATCATTTTTGCTAATTAGGTGGGCATTACTGTATCCCAAAATTGTTTTAATCTGTATTTCTTTGATTTTTAGTGAGCATGAGCATTTTAGATTTTTCTACAATATATTTTATTGAGATCCTTTTCCTTTTAATCAATTTCCACTCCCTTCCAGACTGAACTCGGACAGTTGTGACAAAGGAAAACAATTCACAACTAAAACAATAAAGGAGTCTAATTGGAATTATAGTTGAATATTTTCAACAATTTCTTATAAATTTTTTTATTTACCACAATTTTCAATCTATTATCTTTATCTTGATTTCATCTATGTAGATGAAATGTAATATGAAATGTATATAGCCATAAATATACCTATATTATATATTATATTTAAATATACCTATTTCTATCTACATGCATTCATATCTATATCTGTCTATCTATCTAACAATTCTTAGCTACCATTTGCTTGGTTTGCTGCTTGTAATAGAGTGGAGGAAACCTGAGGAGAGAACACTTTTCATATATTTCAGAGAGAGAAAAAAAGAGAATGAACTGAAGACATCTTTCCTTTTTAAATTCTCTCTCTCTCTTTCTCTCTCTCTCTCTCCCTCTCTCTCTCTCTCACACACACACACACACACACACACACACACACACACACACATCCCTTTCCTGCCACAGTCGTGGGACTAAGGGATCAGTAAAAGGATTCCTTCTTTATTCCTTATGCCCACATCTTTCATTGCAGAGCCAGCACATCAGCCATAAGCAGGCAAGGTATCTCTGAACATATTCCACAGGACTTGAGTCTCTATAGATGGGTATGCATGTATATGTTCATATAGCTATATTTACTAGAGAGAGATTTTACAGTCAGATATTCTTCATTTCTGTATACTAGTGAAAGACAGCTAAGAAGGATGAGCTACTGACTTATATGAGCAGAAGACATTTCTATAATGGACAACCCTTAAAAATCTAACTCATAAGACCTGCTGGAATTTCTTGGAAGTTTTTCTTGTTCAGGGAAGTGGGTAAAGCCACAGATGTTGAAACACTAGTTGGAAAGTGTTCACTGAATTATAGATTCCCATGAAGCTTAGATTTCACTCAGTTCACATCCAGTTTTTTCTTGGATGCTTTCACATGTTTCAGGGAATATACATGCAAACAACTGGTACTTGAGAAGAGTCCCAGCATCCCCAGGCACTGCCCTGGTAATCTTATTGCAAATGGGCAAAGCCCTTATTGCAAAATCTTTCTTGCCTTAGAATAATAAGAATGAACAAGCAGCAATTTCAGTTGTGGTAATTATTTTTGCTGAATGAGTCTTCTTTTTCTGAAAAGAGGGAAGATCATCTAAGGCGATATAAAAAGCCTCCAAGATGTCAGTCACAACTCCCTTGCATGCATTTGTGTCTGTAGGCATTTTCTAATCTATTATTAAATTGATGTATTGAAATATATGTGTAAACATGCATGTGTGCACATAAATACATATATATGTATTAATCAGTGTGTTAGAACAAACTTATACATAAATAAATGAGCAAACAAATGTATTTAATACATGTGCACATTTCTACACCAATGGCTTATTTTGTATATATTTTAACAAACTGATTTCATCTATAGATAAATGAATATAAATAGGTATATTTCAACTTACCAATTTAATTACAGTCTAACTATATGTAGAAGAAATATCTAAATTGATATAAATACTCATAACTCTCCTACTATGAATTCTGAGCTCCACCTTGCTCTGCTTCCTGAATTCATCCCACACCTTTTTCCTTCTCCTTCCTTTTCCCACCGTTTGTGGACTTGACCCATTTCTGCTTACTAGATTTAAGTCTCTTAAAGGGTATGGCCACGTCTTATTCCTTTTTGCATCCCCTGTAGTACACGATGCTCAATTAGAATTGAGTAGGTGCTCAATAAGAATGTTTTCTAATTTGTGGAATTGAGTGTTATTCATTTAGCATGGTTCACTGACCTTACTCCATGCATTTGAAGTTAAGGCTTCATGGCTATAATATGTATATCTACCTGTCATGAGAAAACAGTTCCATATCAAGCTACATTTAGTAGCCAACTTAATCCATTATTTAATCACAATCCTCTTGCTAGAAAAGGCCACCACCGCTTCCCAGCCTTCTCTCAAGCCCTCACCCTATAGAATACTATACCTTCTCATCTTATGATGATCTCTCCTTCCTTCTTTCAAACAGCTCCAAAAATCCCATATTCCCTTCCAAACTATTGATGACTAACTGGGTGTAAATTGATTTCCCTGAGCCCCACCCTGTCAGAATATGTACCTCCTGATGACTCACTTTTTTCAATTAACATCAAATTCACTGGCCCCATTACTTGTATATAGGTCACATATGGTATATGCTTGTTAAGTATTTTTGTATTTTGGTGAGACCTTTAATATGCATGAATATGTAATATTAAAGAAAAGTTGCTGGTCCCAAGGTGCTAAGCCCCACCTCCTCCCTCACTATGTCTACCCAGGCGTGAGATACAGACTGGGTTCATTCTTGGGGGGAGAGGAAGATAATTGGAGGACAAATTATTTAAAGTGGAGGTTATTGGCTTTTATCTGCCTCTTCTCCAAGTTGAAGAGAAAAAAAAACCCATTCAGTATATAATAGGAATCAGGTTGGGGCAGGTATTTATTTCTTAACACACACAAAAAAATGCTAAATTACAAAAGACTTGTCAGCACGAAGTGATAGAACTTAAAACAGTATTCATTTACTTAACTTAAGACTCCTGTTAAATATCTTGGCAGGTTAATATTTAAATTTCATCCAAAATTTCATAGAGCACTTTCTGGGATTAGGCATTTTGCATTTCACCTTGGCTCTGAGCTGTCCAAACAACTCCCAACATTTCTCTGCTATTTGGGCTTGGGCAAAGCCCTTTATTGGTGGCTGGTTTCTCTGATCCTAAAGTTTCCCTTGCGGACAGCCAGCTCCATTTATTTGACTCAGCATCTTCAGACCGCAAGGTCCTACCCAAATCTAGTCACATCCAACTTGAAACTGATGTTTGGTTGTCTACTCTTGAAAGGAAATAAAATGCAGAAAATGCTGTCAGAGGCTCAAGCCTGATTGAGTCCACAGTCTATGTGGGAAGGGTAATAAGGGGAAAATACAGCCTGTATCTACCAACTCTCTCACAGACAGAGTTAGTCACACCACTTTGTTTCTACTATAACACGTGTTTTGAAAAAGTTGTCCAGTGCAATTGATGTGTTATAACACAAGTTTTGAGTTTGTTTACCGCAAGAATGCAAAAAACACCACTTCATAATAACTCAAAATCTGCCAACCTTGCATTTCCACTAACTTCAGGCCTTTTTCCAGGAAAAGTGTTATATTTGTTATCTATCTTCTCTGTTGTAGGCAGACCACAATGGATGCTACCACTATTTATTATAGCATTTATATATTTGTAACCATTAAAACTGTGCTAATGCTATATTATGTACAAATCTTTTTTTCACATGTCCCTGACAAAGTTTTTGAATAATGTGCTCTGACTTCATCTTTCCCATAAGCCCTGTGGCTTTTGTTGCCTGATTTGGCATCATGTGGTAATTTTTAGGTGATATATGTTACATTATAACAGAACAGAAAGTCCTCATCAGTGGGAAGTACAACCATAGAGACCAAGCCAAAAGGGTTATCTTCTTTAAAAAACTGCACTTGTATCACTGCCTTCCCTCGTTCCTCAACCAGTAAGGGAATCCCTTTGTCATTTCAAAGCAAGAAAGCATTTGTTATTAAGTGTCCACTATGTGCCCAGAGCTAGGCTATGTGCTTTACAAATAATGTATCATTTACTTCTCTCAACAACCCTGAGATGGAGGGGCTGTTATCCCCATTTTATAGATGGGGAAACTGAGACAGTTTGTTTGTTTAAAGTGATTTGCCCAAGGTCACATGAGTGGTGCCTGAAGCTAGATCTGAACTTGTTATCTTGACTTCCAGCCCAACATTAAACCCACTGTGTTACCTAACTATGTCACCCACATCTTTCAACTGAGCTACCACATGGCCAGAAGCAGCCGGGGAGTTCTTTTATCTCCACTGTGAACAAAGGCTGAGTTACCATGTCCCTGTAATCCCCAGAGATTTTCAGGACAGTTCTAGATACACTTCCTGGGATGGTCTGCGTGGGCCAATTCAATTATATGGGCATGAATTTAGGAGGAATGAAGTGGGGGGAAAAGAGGGGTATGTAATGGTGGAGGAGCATAATGTAATGACCTTGGAATTAAAAGAGATATGAGTTCAAATGCTGGCTGTGTACTAGCCCTATGCGTCCTATTGAATCTCTCAGGTCCTTAGTATCCTCATCTGTAAAATGGGGCTAAAACAGTAAACTACATACTGTATTATGTTATTATCTGTCTCTATCAGTGAAAACTTTGACCTTTTCCTATGCAGAGAACACATTTGCTTAACTGACTTTGTTAAGGAAGGTGTATCCTCTCATTCTGTCCCACCACCACTACTACTCTTCCCCATTCCCTCTGACTCCCAGGCATCTCTCTTACTCCGTAAGTTGTCTACTAAAACAAAATCTGTCTAATGAGGCGGCGCCTCTAATTCTGTCTTTTCAGCAATGCCCAATGTAGCCGTAGTATTTTATGTTGCCACTGTTTCTAGATCATCTCTCCTGTGGCTTCTCAGACCAAAACCCATTTCCCTCTAGCTGCTGTTAGAATATAAGGTCCTGGAGGTCAGGGACCATTTTGCCTTTGTAACTCCCATGCTTAACATAATAGTAATACTAATAAATAAGTAGCAACAACATCTATATAGTGCTTGCCGTATGCCAGGCAAATATTATCTCATTTGAGCCACATAACAATCCTATATGGTAGACATTGTTACTATCCTCATTTTACAGCCAAGGAAACTGAGGCAAACAGAGGTTATATGACTTGCCCAGGGTGACACAGCTAGTACATGTCTGAGGCTGGATTTCAAATTCAGGTCTTCCTGACTCTAGCTCAACAATTTTTTTAATTGCCATTCATTCATACTGCAAAATAAAAAAAAAAAAAAGACAGATTTTGCCTTCAAAGAACCTTAGTCAGAGGACCTACAAGGATCCACTTAGGTGCTATCTCCTCATTTTCCCAGCTGGTAAGAGTCTTTCTCAGACTTTCCTAGCCTCCTTCACTCCTTTCTTTATATTTTGCTTATCTGTATAATGTATTTCCCTGATAGAATACAAGCCTCTGGAGGATAAGATTTTGTTTTTGTCTTTGGGTCACTCACCAGTGCTTAAGACCAAACCTCATAACTAGGGTAAGGCTGTCAGGGCTTTATCCCAGAGCACTGGAAATACCAGTACCCCTTTAATGGAAGAATGGACTGAGATTAGCACCTAGTTAGTAAGACGTTAAAAGAAGAAATTAATCAATGGCCCACCTCTCATCCTATAAATGACTTCCCAGCAGCCTAGGGCCCAGTGTCCCACACTGAGAGTCTTTTAATATTCTATGCTGTTTGACCTGGATGTAGCTTGCGTTGCCCCAAGGACAAAAATTGCTCCTCACTAATGCCTAGTATAGTGCCTTTCATACTTCTGGGGGTGGGAGAGAAGGGTGTAATAGATCAGTGATTTTATCAATATGGGTCACTCCCTGTGTGGAAAATTCCCTTAACCAATGCAAATCAGTAATTTCTGTGACTTCCAGTCTTGAAGGGCTTCCTCTGGCATTGAGAGGATAAATTTCATATCTAGGGTCATAGAATTAGTATGCCTCATAGGCAGGCCTGAAACCTAAATCTTTGTGGCCCTAGATCTATCCCCTACTCCTTGCAGCTTCTAATTGGCTTATGTCTTTTTGTTTTGGCCTCCCAACTAACTTGCCAGTACCTTGAGGCAAGGGACCGTGTCGAAATGCTTTATCTGCATCTTTCGGTACAATTAATACAGTGTTGAATACATTTTAGATTCTTTTCCAGGGAAGAGTCAGCTTCATCATTATAACTACACAGTGATCAGTTTTATTTTGTTCTTTTTTTTCCATTAACATCTGTGTCGTAATTGTGTCTATTGCTTTCTGGATTCTGCTTACTTCACAATTTCAGCTCTTCATCATTGCCATTTCCCAATAATATTCTATAACACTCATATACCACATTTTCCCCAACTGATGGATGTCTATTTTTTTCTAGTTCTTTGATACCACTGAAAAGTGTAAGTGAATGAATATTTTAGTATATATGACACCTTTCCTTTCAGGCTCTGAACTCCTTGGGGTATATGCCTGGATCAACAGATATCCATAAGCCACCCTTAGTTATGAGGTACCCCATGGCTCTATACTCTGTATTCCATATGTAGAGCTCTCTTATCTCTACTATTTGGTGAGCTCATCATCTCCCATAGGGTTAATTCTCATCTCAATAAAGATGACTTTCTCCTGAGCTCTACTCTCACATCTGCCTATTAGACATTTTGATCTGGATGTCCCATGGGCATCTCAACTTGTCCCAGAGAGAAGCCAAACCAACCCCTTTTCAGAAGTTCCCTATTTCTTTCAAGGACTTCTCCATCTCGAAGTCACTCTCAAATCTCCACTCTTACTCGTCATACATTGAAGTCAGTTGCCAAGTCTTGTCCATGTGATCTCTATCGCATGTCTCACATTCATATTTTTCCTTCCACTAATATTATCACCACTCTTGTTGAGGCCATCACTACTTTTTGTGCTATTGTCCTATTTGACGGTTGCATTGAGAGGATAAATTTCTTATCCAGGGTCTTATTGCACTGACCTCCTAATTGAGTTCATTGCCTCAAGCCATTCTGCTTCTCAACCCATCCAGGACACACCTTTTTCCAATATACATGCCTGAGTGTATCATTCACCTACTCAGCACACTCCTCCCTATTACCATTAGGATCTGATATCAATTCCTTAGTATGGCATTTAAAACCCTAAACAATCTGATCTCCACCTACCTTTGCTGGTTTATTTTTTCCTTATGGACTCTATAGTCCACCCTTCTAGGTCTTTCTTACCGTTCCACATAAAATGACACCATTTCCTGTCTCCATGACTTTGCACCACCTGTGCCCCAGGCCAGGAATGCACTTCCTTTTCTCTCTATACCTCTTAGAAACCCTGGTTTCTTTCAAAATTCAGATCAAGCATCATCTTCTGTGTGATCCCAAAAGCCTTCCCTATCAAAATTATCTTGAATTTATCTTGTATATAACGTATTTATTTTGTACATAACTGTGTGTGTACAGGTTGTCTCCTCCAGTAGAATATAAACTACTTGAAAGCAGGTGCCATGTTGCTTTGTCTCTCTATTTCCAGCACCCAGCATGATACCTGGAACATAGGATCATAGATTTAGACCTGGAAGGTAATTTAAAGTCATGTGGTCAACCTTTTTCCCTTCCTGCCTCATTTTATGGATAAGAAAATTGAGCCCCATAAAGGTTATGTGACTTGGCAGGATCCCATTGGTAATGAAGGGGCAGATCTAGGATTTAAGTTTCTTTGATTCCAAAGTCTTTCTAATTTACCACATTTGCCTCTAGGAACTTAATAAGTCCTTGTTGATTTATCGATATGGACATTTTAAGGACATTTTAAACATAATTCCAAATTGTATTCCATAATAGCTAGTCCAGTTTACAACTTCACCAACAGAATCAAATGGAAGATTTTCTATTTTATTCTATAGTTTATATTGTATCCTAGAAGTAGTTGAGAACCACCATAATTTATTGAATGGATGGGTGACATGGTCAGATCTGCACTTTAGGAAGCCCCCTTTGTCAGCTGAATAGAGAATGGATTGTAGCGGGGAAAGATTTGAGGGGGGGAAACCAAACAGGAAGCAATTGCAAAAATCTAGGCATAAGGTAAAGAGGGCATGAACCAGGGGATCAGCAGTGTTGGAGGAGAGAAGGGGTTATATACAGAGAAAAGAAGAGACATGTATAAGAGAGGTTAAGAAGAGGTACTCGGCAATGGATTGGGTAGGGAGGTAAGGAGCTGAAGATTGTAAGTCTGGTTGTGAATCTGGATGACTGGAAAGATGGGGATGTCCTCTATAATAATTAGGAAAAGCGAAGGGTTTGTGGTGAAAAATGATGAATTCAGGTATGGATATGATGAGATTAAGATGGCTAGAGTATATCTAATTCTGAAGCATTAAATGTTCAATAGGCAGTTGGAGATCTGAGAGTGGCAGTCAAGTGAGAGGTTAGGGCTAGATAAATACATCTAAGGATCATCTGCACCGAGGTAACAATTGAATCCTTTCCACACATGAGGCACTGTAGGAGTGCCAGCAGTTCATGCCAGCTCATGTGCCACCCTAAGTCTACATAGGAAGACAGGGTTCCATTTGATTAACAAAGGAGATACTGCAATATGTAATTTATCCACCAGATGGTGATATACTCCAGCCACCAGCCCAGTGTTCCCATCAGCCCTGTCAAAGTACCTACAATAGAACTTTGCCAAAATAAAAGACTGTAATATTTTCACTGGCCACTAGAGGGCATGCCTATAGTCTTGTTCCCACTGCTGTGGATTCAACAAAGGAACCAGGCGGCTTAAAATTTTAGCCTAGGAATTGATATAAATATTGCTCAACATTATTAAAATATGTATCCCACAGGAATCATAAAAATGGGATAAGGACCCACATGCACAAAAATATTTATAGTAGCTCTTTTTGCAGTGGCCAAGAATTAGAAATTCAGGTGATGCCTATCAGTTGGGGAATGACTGAACAAGTTATCGTATATGAATGTAATGGAATGCTATGCCATAAGAAATGATGGGCAGGGGGACTTCAGAAAAACCTGGAAAGACTTATAAGAATTGATGCGGAATGAAGTGAGAAGAACTAAGAGAATATTGTACACAGTAACATTCACAGTGTGCGAGGACTGACTTTGATAGACTTGACTCTTCTCATTCCAAAAGACTCATGATGGAAAATGTTATCCACATCCAGAGAAAGACTTTTGGAGTCAGAATGTGGATGGAAGCACCCTATTCGCTCTCTTTTTGTTTTGGTTTGTTTCTTCTTTCTAGTGGTTCTTCCCATTAATTCTAATTTTTCTTTACAACCTGACTAATGTGAAAATATGTTTAATATGAATGTATAAGTGGAACCTATATTAGCTTGCTTGCTTTTTTGGGAAAGAGGGAAAAAAAGGGGGGAAGAAAATTTGAAACTCAGAATCTTATGGAAGTGAATGGTGAAAACTAAAAATAAATTAATTAATTAAAAAAATAAAAATGGAGTTCTAAGAAAAAAAAGATTATTAAAATATGAAAGACCTATGGCTTGCTACCTCATCATTCCATATCTGGAATCTCCTTTTTCTTAGTCATAACCAGCCTTGTTCATTAGATTCCTAACAAGTGTTTTCTGGTCACTAAGTTTATTACATAGAGAAAAATGGAAAAAAAGAAATCAGGCATTCTTGCCTAGAACATTCCTTCCCACAGTCTTCTGATCTCCTCCTACAACTCTGTATGATTGCTTTTAGGTCATGGGAAGTAGCTTTGGAAGGGATGGGGAGATAAGGGAGGAGAATATCCTGGATATACTCCTAGATAGATCTTAGAGTTTATACAAGAAAGCAGAGTCAGTGAGCACAAAGGCCTGTTTCCCAGCCCTGTTTATTCCTTGGTAACTAACAAGCCCTGGTATTCTGGGGTTCTTCTCAGCAGTGATGATCCCTACAAATAGTGTTGGCAGCTTCCATATTAGCTCTTGGTTTTTATCTTATCTCTACCACTCTCCATCATTATTGGCAGAGAGGCTCAGGCTGTGCTACTGAAAACCTAAGAAGTCTGATTCCCCACACTTTCTATGACTTGCTCACATGCCAGCTTCTTGCTGACTGTAGTGTTTCTCTGCTCCCTGTGCCAAATAGCTGACAAGAAGTCTGTCAAGGGTAAAAGGGAAAGCATAGACCTATCCATCCACCCACTAAACTCTCCAGATTCGTTCACCCAGAGTTATGGTTGTAAATGTTTAACAACCAGCTTTGGAGGAGGGCAGGAATGTATAAATGACAAACTTTTAAGGTCCATTTGCGTTACTAACATTTTCTCAAGTTTGGACAACCACAGAATAATAAATCAAGCCCTGATTTGTAGCATTTATCAATTTCTGCAGTGTAAATGCTCAAAATGAAAATTCAATAATCTTACTCAAACTTGTTCAAGCTGGTTGCAGCACACCCCTGAATATAGTTAACGTTAAGTAACTGGCACTTAACTTTTATAGTGTTTTTATGACTGTACAATATGACAAAATAATTTGCCTGTTTATTTTTCTGTAGGTTTTTTGGAATCTCTGGATGATTTTTATATTCTCAGCAGTGGCCTGGTCATACTGCAGACCACCAACACTGTATTTAACTATACCCTGCTAAAACAGGTGGTGCCGGAATCTCTTTTGGCCTGGCAAAGGGTCCGTATTGCTAATATGATGGCAGATGGTGGCAAGAGCTGGGCAAATATCTTTTCAAGATACAACTCTGGTAAGTAACCCTATAAATGAATTTCCAATCAAGTAAGACCATTTTTCTTTTTTTAAATTTATTTATGTATTTTAAGTTTTCAACATTTATTTCCACAAAATTTTGAGTTCCAAATTTTCTCCCCATCTCTCCCCTACCCCTACCCCAAAATGGTGACCATTCTAATTACCCCTACTGCCAATGTGCCCTCCCTTCTAACATACCTCCCTTCCCTTATCCCCATCTTCTCTTTTGTCCTGTAGGGCAAGATAAATTTCTATACCCCATGACTGTATTTCTTATTTCCCAATTGTATGCAAGAAAAATACTCGAGTTGTTCCTAGAACTTTGAGTTCCAACTTCTCTTTGTTCTTCCTTCCCCACCCATTGCCACTGAGAAGGCAAGCAATTCAATATAGGCTATATATGTGTAGTTATGAAAATGACTTCCATAATAGTCATGTTGTGTAAGACTGACTATATTTCCCTCTGTCCTATCCTGCCCCCCATTTCTTCTATTCTTTCTTTTGACTTTGTTCCTCCCCAAGGGTGTTAACTTCTAATTACTCCCTCCTCCCATTGCTCTCCCTTCCATCATCCACCCCCCGCAACTTATCCCCTTCTCCCCCGTTTTCCTGTATTGTAAGATGGGTTTTCATACCAAAATGAGTGTGCATTTTATTCCTTCCTTGAGCCAAATGTGATGAGAGTAGCTTCACGTTTTCCCTTTCACCTCCCCACTTTTCCCTTCATTGAAAAGTTTTTTTCTTGCCTCTTTTACGAGAGATAATTTGCCCCATTCCATTTCTCTCTTTCTCCTCCCAATATATTCCTCTCTCACCCCTTAATTTTATTTTTTTAGATATGATCCCTTCCTATTCAACTCCCACTGTGCGCTCTGTGTGTGTGTGTGTGTGTGTGTGTGTAATCCCACCAACTACCTAGATACTGAAAAAAGTTTCAAGAGTTACAAATATTATCTTTCCATGTAGGAATGTAAATAGTTCAAGTTTAGTAAGTCCCTTGTGGTTTCTCTCTCCTGTTTATATTTTCATGCTTCTCTTCATTCTTGTGTTTGAAAGTCAAATTTTCTCTTCAGTTCTGGTCTTTTCATCAAGAATGCTTGAATGTCCTCTATTTCATTGAATGACCACTTTTTCCCTTGAAGTATTATATTCAGTTTTGCTGGGTAGGTGATTCTTGGTTTTAGTCCTAGTTCCTTTGACTTCTGGAGTATCATATTCCATGTCCTTTGATCCCTTAATGTAGAAGCTGCTAGATCTTGTGTTATCCTGATTGCATTTCCACAATATTCAAATTGTTTCTTTCTAGCTCCATGCAATATTTTCTCCTTGACCTGGTAACTCTGGAATTTGACTACCATGTTCCTAGGAGTTTCTCTTTCTGGATATCTTTCAGGAGGTGAATGGTAGATTCCTTCAATATTTATTTTGCCCTCTGGTTCTAGAATATCAGGGCAGTTTTCCTTGATAATTTCATGAAAGATGATGTCTAGGCTCTTTTTTTGATCATGGATTTCAGGTAGTCCCATAGTTTTTAAACTGTCTCTCCTGGATCTATTTTCCAGGTCAATTGTTTTTCCAATGAGGTATATCACATTATCTTCCATTTTTTCATTCTTTTGGTTTTGTTTTGTGATTTCTTGGTCTCTCATAAAGTCCTTAGCCTCCATTTGTTCCATTCTAATTTTTAAAGAACTCTTTTCTTCAGTGAGCTTTTGAACCTCCTTTTCCATTTGGCTAACTTTGCTTTTTAAAGCATTCTTCTCCTCATTGGCTTTTTGAACCTCTTTTGCCAATTGAGTTAGCCTGTTTTTAAAGCATTTTTTTGAGTCTCCTTTAGCAAGTTGTTGACTTGCTTTGTATGATTTTCTTGCATCTCATTTCTCTTCCCAATTTTTCCTTCACCCATCTTACTTGATTTTCAAAATATTTTTTGAGCTCTTCCATGGCCTGAGACTACTGAATATTTATTTTGGATGTTTGGGAAGCCTTGACTTTTATATCTTTCTCTGATGGTAAACATTGTTCTTCCTCATCTGAAAGGATGGGAGAAGATATCTGTTCACCAAGAAAATAACCTTTTATAGTCTTATTTTTTCTCCCTTTTTTGGGCATTTTCCCAACCAGTTACTTGACTTTTGGGTCCTTTGTCAAGAGTAGGATATACTCTGGGGATCTGTAAGATCTCAATTCCTCCAAGGTGGCACAGTCAAGCATGTACACTGGTCTGGGAGCAACCAGAAACTTTTGTGCCCGGAATCTGTGAGTAGTAGAGTTACCTCTTCACAACTACCTGGCCTCCAGTTCCACCAAGCCAGCAATGGAGGCTGTGATTCAGGTCAGCTGCTAAATTGCCCCAGGTTCTTTAGGTGGGGCAGAGCTGCCATTTGGTGTGAGATTAAGATCAACTGCTCAATTCCTCCAGAGCTTTGGGTGGGAGGCAGGGCTGCCACACAGGGCTGAGGTATGGATCAGATGCTCAATTCCCCTGAGGGCTTTACAATGAGGCCTTCAACAGTGAATGAGGGCTATTGCCTACCTTGGGAGCCCCCTCCCACTGCGCTGCTGCCTCTGCTGCTGCCACTGGAAGCTGGAGCTATGGGGACACCCTGCTTTCTTCTCAGTCAGCTGAAAAAAACCCTCTCACTGACCTTTGGCACCTGCAGGTTGAGGGATCTGTGCTGCTGCTAGGGATTCTGTCCCCGAAGCCTGCTCAGTCCTGCTCCTCCTGGTGCCACGTGGTCAAGGCTGGGTTGGACTCTGCTCCACATCCAGTGTGACAGATGTTTCCCATCAGCCTTTCAGGTCACTCTGAGCTAGAAATCTCCTCCACTCTGTTGTTCTGTGGCTTCTGCTGCTCTAGAATTTGTTAAGAGTCTTTCTTTACAGGTATTTTATAGGCTGTGGGGGAAGAGCTAGTGCATGTGCATCTTTATACTCCACCATCTTGGCTCCACCCCCACCCCCATTTTTCTTTAGTATCACAATGTATGCATATTTTTTTTGTTTCAGGATAGTTAATAATAGCAGGTCTAAGTCACTCCTCCATGCTCTCCCCCATCTCAGGCACTTACAACAACCAGTACATGATCCTTGATCTGAAAAAAGTGAAGTTAAATGACAGTCTTGCCAATGAGACACTCTTCATTGTGGAGCAAATCCCCACCCTCGTGGAATTCTCTGACCAAACTGATGTTCTCAGGAAAGGTATGTAATTGGCAGAGGTCTGCTTTTACTAGTCAGATGAGAAAAAATTAGACTAGTTTACCATAAACTGATTGTCCAGTACTGAGATCAGCATTACATTCCTACAATTTGAGATTGAGACCTTGTAATTAGTCATTTATAACTTTTCACACCCCTCTAAGATTAGCTTGTCCTGTAATATTGCTGGATAAGTCACTTAAAATCTCACTGGTTCTTAGTTTCCCCATATGTCAAATGGAACAAGTAATATTGGGGGAATTATAGAAATTTGTATCTAAATTTGAGAAGATTGTTATAGAATAGATCAGTTGAAAAATTATTCCTCTGTCATCCACCTTTCCCAGTGTTTATCCCACTCCCACCCCTTTCTTTTACTCTTCTCATCAGTGATACTCAACCTCCCTGCCTAACGTTTGATGGTCCCTCCTTCATTCCCATCCCAATCCCATTCCCACAGTGTCCTACTCAACATCTGCCCATTCCTTCCACCATGTTTTCTGGATCTCTATTTAGTCTATAATTAGCAAGTAACTATATTTAGTCTATAATTATGTTATATTGCACTATATTTATTCTGGATCTCTAGTTAGTCTATAATTAATGAATATCTATATTTAGCCTAGAATTAGATTATATTAGACTATATTTATTCTGGATCTATTTAGTCTATAATTAGCAAACTTCCTTTCATTTTAGACTTTTTTCTTTCATGCACCTTCTATCTTTCGGCACTTACTGGGACCTGACTGTCCTTGGAAGACACTGCATCCCTGGTCATCTTTTCTAATTCTGGTTGTACTTTTTTCTTCATACCCTTTTCACCTTCCCTGTTAGGTCAGTTAGTAAACTCCTTGCTCCCTGTTAGTTACTTCTAGACTTTTCCTCTCTGCCTTCATTTAGTAACCATTCTTTCTTGAATGATCACTCCAAATTTATCACCCAGTTTAGATCCCAGTGGTTTTTATTTAGCAGTCTCCAGATATTTTTTCCTTTCACAGTAAGTTAAATGCCTGCTCATGGTGTCACTTCCTATCCCAACTCAACCATCACATTGATTCTGCTTAGGGCCAGGTCCTTTCCTTTTTTATCAGTTTTGGCCAACATAACAGGGTTTGAATCCCATTACCAGATGCAACTTGGGGTTAGGAAAACTTTAAGATTTTAAGGAATTAGAGCTATGCTATTTTTTATGGCTGTACCATTGGATAACCTTTTTATTTTTGATACATTGGTACATAAATTCCACCAGAGGGGCATTCAGAACCATCCATCTTTTAGGGGAATTCCACCAGATGGTCAACATTATTGTAGTATTATAATGCAGCTCCAGAATGTTTATTTCCTAGTATAGAAATTATTTTAAGATCTTTGGTTGAACTAAAAGACATCAGGATTTAGATGAATGTTTAATGGATTTAAATTAATTTAAATTAATTAATCTCAATTCCTGAAGACTGCAGATTAAATGGACTCTTTCTAGAAAAAAAGAAAGATGGCATACTACAGACACATAATAGGGCATATTCTGTCAGTCATAGTCAATGTGTGCATTTGTTCTTTTAACTGTTTTTCTTTGTCACAAAGACATTTTCTGTGGGGGAGTAGTCATTAAGTAATGACAGTGACATTTTAAAAATGAAAAGCATTAAATATCTTTTTAAAAGATAATTGGTTAAAAACTAGTTTTAAACAAACAAACAAACATGAATTCTAATGCTTCACCTTTTAAGTAAACCTGGAGATCCATTCACTTGGGGACCTTCCTCAAAGAGCCTATTGGAGTACCAGTTGGTGTCCTGGTATAATTTCATCATAACTTTTCCCATTCTCATAATGAATTACAACAAATAACTTCTCTTCTTTCTCTCCTTTTTTCTTTCTCTTCTTTCTTCCAACTCCTCCCCATTTTCGATCTCAATTCTGCCTCTACACAGGGTATTGGCCATCCTACAACATTCCTTTCCATAAGAGGACTTATAATTTGAGTGGTTACCCAATTATGGTTCAGAAATTTGGCTTGGGTTACTCCTACGACCTAGCTCCAAGAGCCAAAATCTTCCGCCGGGACCAGGGAAAAGTGATCGACATAGAATCCATGAAGAAGATCATGCGGTATAACAGTATGTAATGCCCTTCTCTTAAGAACCTTATTTTTAAACACTTTCTTTCTCCTGCCTGTGAGTCATGAGACTTAAATTACGTGTTCAGTGTGGAAGACTCTGTGACACAAAACTTCATCCAGGGTACAGGTGGAATAGTACCTAATCCACCCGAGACAAGTGAAATTACACTCTCTTTTAAAAGAGGATAGAAGTTTCAGAGATTGTGAGATTTTAAAAAAAATAGTTTTAAAAGGTATTTAAACAAAAAAAGTATACTTATAACAGGAAAAAATAAGCCATTCACTTTCCCAAGAAAATAAAATGAATTTGCAAAAATCAAATTTTTTTTCCAGTTTTCATCATTCTTCATCTCTCTGTAGCATTGGATCTTATTGACCAATACTCCTAGATCCTTTCTCCTCTCTGGTTTTTCCTGTTACTCTTGGTCAGTCTTCATTCACAACATGTCTTTTCATTGTAGGCGTCCCCAAAGAATCTGTCCTGAGCCTTCTTCTCTCTCTACGCTCATATAACCCTAAGATGATAGATTTAGAGCTAGAGGGGATGTTAAAGGTCATTGAGTCCAACAAATAAGGAAACTGAAACTGCTGAGGTTGCCCAGGGCTACTTCATAGCTGGTGTCTGAGGTGATATTTGAACACAGGTCTTTCTGATTACAAGCTCCAAGCTCGAGGCTCTATTAAATCCCTCTGCACTCATTCTTGGTGACCTCAACAACTCACCTATCTGTTTAATGCAGATGACTCTTAGATCTACTTATCCAGACCTAGTGTCTCGTGAGTCTCAGTCCCATGTCCCCAACTGCCTCTTGGCATTTGGATATCTCAAACGAGATATATGCTACGAGTCTCTCAAATTTAGCAAACCTCATATAGAAGTCATTATTTTTTCCCCCTCCAAACATGATCCTTTTCTGAACTCCTTTATTTCTGTTGATGGCATTACTTATCTTTTCAAATCACCAAAGTTGACATATTTGGTATAATCACTGGTTTCTCCATCACATTCACTCTTACAACTTAGTGCTTGTTCATATGTCGCTCTCCCCCTATAATTTGATGCACTTCAATTCACACGTTGATGCTCCTCAAATATACATACTTCCCAGTTCCTCAATCCACTAAGCTCTCCTTTGCTCCATCTCAGTTATATACAGAGAGAAACACCATCTTATGGGTTGGGATTGACCTAGACTGGTCCAGTAGTTCATTTGGGGATTATAAAGAAACAAGACACTTAGAGACTATTCAGCATTTACCAGAAAGAAGTTTACTTAACAATAGCATAGAAATGATACTCAACAAAGGTACAACACTGGTTCTTTTCTTGCTTTAATATGGAACTACTTATGGTCAGCCTGATATATTGGGTTAGGTGGATGGTTGAAGTGATTAAATAGCTATTTATAGAAGCAAAGGATTGCCCATTCTCTATTTCTTGGAACAGAAAGAATGTATTTCAAGAGAAGAGTGTGTTCTTCACAGGGCTTTTCTAATGTCTCTGATCTCTTTCCCTTGAAATGAGCCCAGAAACCCCATTGTGGATAATGGGTCCTCTTACTCTTCTTATTTTCTCAATCCCTCTTTTCTGTTTTCTTAGATTATAAGAAGGATCTCTAAAGCAAAGGAAATCCTTATAATACCATCCGCTTCCAGGAGGACTAGAACTCAGTCACTTCTGCCTTATCTACAGTATCTTTAATCTTATCGTCACCTGCAAGTGTTTCATTTCCATGTTTAAGAACTCCAAAATTCTTTAATCCTAACATAATCCCCTATTATTCCATCCCCTTATCCTTACTTATCCCAAACCTATGAAAATTCCTCACTGTGATATTCATTCTCTCCACCGCTAAATTTAGTTTCCAAAGTCATCACCCTTGCCCTTCTCCCTTGCCAGTCTCAACTTCTTCATAAACCAGTTCACCTTTGTAGTACCCTCAGCTCTCAAATTCCTTGCTTGCCTGTCCTATTACTGCTCATACCTTCTCAACATTTCACATGTCCATCCCTTTCCTTCACTCACAGTCAACATCCTAATTCACATTCTCATCCTCTCTTATCTGGACTCTTGTAATAACCCCAGCTGGTCTCCCTGCCATTGTAACTGGTACTGGTAGTGGTGGTGCTGGCCTCGTTGATGATCCATGAATAAGATGGATCTTGGTATCTTGGTTCTGGGCATTTTCTCTGGCTGTCCCTCCTACCTGGAATGCTTGTCATCCTCATTTCTGCCTATTTTTCTGGTTTCCTTTAAAAGAGTGCCTTTAACAGGCAATGGAATCAAGAGGGGTTGGGAGAACCTACCTGTGGAAGATAGGATGTTTGTTTTAGATTAAATCCTTTTTCAACTTATCTACTGCTGATAGCTTGGTGGAGCACCATATGGATAGGAGTATGCAAGACCAAATTTACAGATCAATCTTGAAGGATCATTTTTAAAAATCAATTCTGGGATTCCAGTTCAATCACATGGAGTACAAGCCTTTGTCTCTGAAAATCTTCGCTTCTATAAATAGCTACTTAATCACTTATGCCAGTAAGCAATGACATTTCCTAACCCAGGTGTTCAATGAATCAAATAAGACATATTCCCCAATGATTAGCAATGACATCCAACTTTCCCTGAATGGTCATGCCCTTCAGTTTGCCATGTTATCCATTCCATGACCATGAATTCTCCTCTAACCTCCAGAATGTAAAAACTCATTCTCTAAAAATGATAAATGTCCTTATGGATATCACAATTGTCTTTCTTTTTCTCTAAGGAATCATTTAAGATGGTACTTTTTAATCTTTTCAAAACTATGGAACCATCTTAAGATGTCTCCAGAGTACCTGGAATTCGGAGTATCCTAGAGACTTCTTAAAATGGCTTCACATGACTAGCTCCAGGACTGTGAGTTAGTTGAATATATTATCTGGTACCTACTATTCTTGGAACAAAATGGTCAAGACACCACACTATTTGTTTTAGAAACAAGAAAATATTTCGAGAACAGACATGTTCTTTTCAGGTACTTTTCTAATTTCTCTGGTCTCTTTCCTTTGGAATGAATCCAGAAGGCCATCTGTGAATAATGAAACATCTTACTTCTTTTATGTTCTCAATCCTCTTTTTCTGTTTTCTTAGATTATAAGAAGGATCCATACACCAAAGGAAATCCTTGTAATACCATCTGCTGCCGGGGGGACCTGAGCTCAAAAGAACCTCAGCCAGCAGGTTGTTATGACACCAAGGTAAAGTGTGTCAGGAGAAACGTTCCCTCTTCTGTTTCAGGCAGCACACTGCCTGGCACATAGGAGACACTTAATATATCTTCATTCCCTTGCTTTTCTGATTTCTTTTGTGGTAGTAAGGCTTTCATTACTCCCATAATTAAAAAAAAAAACTAAACAGGCATGTCTCTGGGAAAGCAGATCCACTGAATCCGCCTTTTGCTGTTTTGTAGCTAGCTCTCCAGTTGCAAAACACTTTACTCCTTGCATCCTCACAAATATCTTGGGAGGTAGGTGCTGTTACTATGCCCATTTTGTAGATGAGGAAACTAAGGCAAAGGTTACATCATTTGCCCCAGGATCACACAGTTAGTAAATGTCTGCAGCTGAATTTGAACAGAGGTCTTCCTGATTCCAGGTTCAGTGTTCTATCTATTGAACCACTTAGACAGCTTTTGAAAAATTAAAAATATTTTTAAAATTGAGCTTCTAGATTATACTGCCCCAGGTAAACCACCTTGAATTTCTTCCAATCCCTCCTCCATCTTTTTTTTTCTAACTATAGTTTTTATTGTTGTTCAGTCACTCAATTGTGCCCAACTCTTCACTGTCTCAGTGACACTTTGTATCCATTTCATCTTCTACTGTTCCCTTCTCCTTTGGCCTTCAGGCTTTCCTAACCTCAAGGTCGTTTCCAGTGAGCCCTGCCTTCTCATTATGTGGCGAAGTTATTGAAGCGTGAGCTTCACTATTTGTCTGAATTAATTTCTTTAAATATTGACTGTCCAAGGGACTTCTTTAACCCAGAGCAATTCTGTTGTGAGTCATAGTAAGTTGGTCTTTATATGGATCCCCAATTTCATTTTCTTTTTGGTACACTTTAGTTAAATTACTAACTTTTCAGTTTCATATGGCTTATATTTTTTGCAAAATTTTTCATATTCATTCCAGGATCTTTACTACTGGATGATTAGAAGTGAAATTTTCAGTTTTGCAGGTACAGTCTCTCTTTCTGCCACAAAAACCACTTGTTCCAAGTTGGTTTGCTATTTAAGAATCTGAAGCAGCATGGTTTGACCTAATTTTTTGTTTCTTTTACGTGAATTTGCTTATAACTTACTAAGCAATTTAATTCTGCCAAATCATTCAGCTTAGAACACTGTGGTCAGGCAAGTCAAGCTCTTCCGGCAAAAAATAAAATAAAATATTGCATTTTTCTCTAAAGAATTATATTTGCTTTAGTCTTGAGGTACCTTCTTTCCCTGGGGCAGCTAGGTGGCATACTGGTTAGACCATTGACCCTGGGGTCAGGAGGACCTGAGTTCAAATGTGACCTTAGTCACTCACTAATGGTTTGACCCTAAGCAAATCATTTAACTGCGTCTACCTCAGTTTTCTCTTCTATAAAATGAGCTGGACAAGGAAATGGCAAATCATTCCAGTGTCTTTGCCAAGAAAACCCCAAATTAGGTCACAGAGAGTTCGACGTGACTGAAATGATTAAACAGCAATAACTTCCTTTCCCCACAACTATTTTCTGAGAGTTCTTTTCCAAGCTAACAAGAAAAAGAAAAAGAAAAAGTGAAAAGGACAGTATTTTCATGGAGGGATTTGTAAGTTCAAAAAAGCTGCAAAACGACTCCAGAGGTTTCTTTCCCCATCTTTTCCATTTTTGTAGTCACTAAGAGGAGGGGGAAACCTTTTCAAACCTTCATTTCTGTTAGGGTTGATCCCAATTGAAAAAATAGATATACATACATAATACAAAAATGCATTTTGTTACTGGCAACCATTAACTCAGACAACCAAAAACCTATTGATTACACTAGGTCTGAATGTATATACATGTGTACATACATGTATGTGTACATGTGAAGCCTGGTATGCTAGTCACTGTACCACCAGCTGCCTCGATAGAACATATGCAGTAGCTACATAGATGGACTTAAATAGTCAAGAACATAAACACACACACACACACACACACACACACACACACTATCTCTATCTCTGTCTCTTTCTGTCTCTTTCTCACTGTCTCTATCTCTGTCTCTCTGTCTTTCTCTGTCTCTCTCTCCCATCCTCTTTCTCATAAATATTTATTAAATGCTCAATCAACCCTCATTTTACTCCTGGCTTCACCCCTTGCCTTTCACACTTCTCCTCACCAGCAGCCTTGCTTCATGTGTTGTGTTTACCCATTAGAAAGTATGCACCTTGAGGGTAGGGACTCCCTTGTTTGCTTGGTTTTGTTTCCTCACTGCTTAGTATAGTGTCTGGCACACATAGTAAATACTTAATAAAAACAGAACAAACACAAAGCCTAAAAGCTCTTCCTTTCTGTCTATGATTTGGAGATAGCGCTTATGTGAGCACCCTTTCATTTCAGAAAAAATGAGCTGCTCTCAAGTCATTGAACAGTTATTCAAGAAGTTTACTTTGCCCTAAAACAATGCAACAAAGATACAATGGCAGTCTACTTCTCTGAACTTCCCCTTGTCTCTTTATTGGAATGCATCAGGTCATTAGGTCAGGACATGGCAAAGAACATGGTGACTTATGTGTTCTTCAGAAATCCACCAAGTCTGAGAGGTCTAGACATCAAGTGGACTTTTTATGGTCTTCAGTGACCAGAAGCTGCCTTAGAAAGTCAGATGAATCAGGTCCCAGGGACATCTTTGTCTTCTTTATTGGAGGGAAAGTGGGAAAGTGAAGGAGCCTAGACCTATCACAAGTTGTGAGTGAGGGAAAAGAATCAGTATCAGGCAAACACTGGTAAATATTACGTATGCTTTTCCAAAATCTAAGATAAATGTCAGTTTATGTTTCATTCTCCTCCCTTTCTCCAATACAAATTCTAAGATAGTTTTTCACTATCTTAGTTTCACTTTAAGATTTCCATAATTTCAACCCTATTGGAGAGAGTCAAATCCAGAAAAGTCAATATTCTTTATTAATTTCTTCACCCTTGGAAGGATAAAATTATCTTTAAGGAAAGTCAAGAAATTATTAGCTGGTTTGCTTTGGGCAAAGAGAGAACTCCAGCAGAGATCTCGATAATTGAAGTTCCGTCATTATTATATCTCTTTGCCCAGCTTATGATCTATTTTCCCAAAACTCACCTATTTTGATTCCAGCAATCTGTATTACACTATGTTGACAGTGTCATTTCTGCCTTGAAATGCTTTTTCAGTCCTATTCCTCAATTGTTTTCAGGAGACTATCTTAACATATTCTGTTTCTCTTGTTTTTACTAGAGCCATAGTTCAATCATGAATCCCATCCCAGGAAGTATTAGTGATATACACACACACACACACACACACACACACACACACACACACACACAGTCAAATTTCCTCAAACCATTAAAATCTCTAGTTGGCCTTGCTTCATGTGTGTTTTATACTTTTTGTATAGATATCTGAATCATGTGTTTTGTTGCTCTCTCCTTTCTTAGATTAGGTCTCCTGTGAATTTTTGCATGTCTCTACTGCTATCATCCTTCCTATGTTGTATCTACAATGTATTTTTGTGTCGTTTAGCTTGGTGGATATACATAGGCAGCTTCCTTCTCCCTCCCCTTCCTTTGCACTTTAGAAATGAACAGGGGTATACGTGTTGTTCAGCATTTTTCCAAATGATTTTTTACAAATATTCCCATTTTGTTCCTTGTAGGTGGCAGATGTGTTTTTGGCCTCTCAGTTCACAGCCTATGCCATCAGTGGTCCCACCGTGGATGATGGCCTTCCTGTCTTCCAGTGGAAACAATTCAACCAGACTGTCCACCAGGGCCTGCCAGAAGCCTACAACTTTGATTTTGTCACCATGAAACCTGTTCTTAAATTTTGTGAATTTCACAAAGGAAAAAAGAAAAGGTGGGGAAAGTCTATCAGAAGAAGGAATAGAAGGAACTAAAGGGTTTTAAAAATACATAAAAGTATATTTTTTCATATCCTCACAAATAAAACAAGTTCATTTTCACTTTCATTGCTCATTGCTTTCATAATTAGCAACAACAGTGACATGAATTGGGAGTCTTGTCTAGAGAGCACTAATTGCTAGAGATAAAAAGAAAAGAGTCCTGACCCCTTCAGGGATTTAAAATCCAGATGGGAAGACAGGACACATAAAAAGATCATCCATAATACAAGATAATATATATAGTAAGCAAAATTAAGTCATGCTTTTAATAAGTGCTCTAAGAGTTCAGAGTAGAAAATGTCTCTGAGGTCATTAAGAAAGGTTTTTTGCAACAAGGGGGCTGGGACTTGAAGAAAAAGTAGACAAGCAGAGAAGAAAGGGAGAAGGTGTGAGCAAAAGCATAGGGGCAGATGGATGGCTCAGTGGATAGAGTGTTGGGCCTGGAGTAAAGAAGACATGAATTCAAATATGACCTCAGACACTTGAGTGAGTGTGACTTCACTCGAGTTCTGTCTGCCTCTGGAGAAGGAAATGTATCCTTGCCATGGGACAGTGCTGGTGCGCCATGGTCACAAAGTCAGATATGACTGAACAACCACAAATGAAGAAGCAAGAAGGTGTCGTGAGAAGCCTGGTTTGGCTAGAGTGGAAGATTTGCCCACCGGAGACAGAACAGGTGAAGAAGATAAGGTTGAAAGGCATTGAGAGCATCTAAGTGTTACAAGAAGACTGGCCAATGAGAGCCCAGTCCTTAGAGCATGTGCAATATGCTCTGCCAACTCATGGGGAATTTAGAGAAACCTGTTTCTGGAAATGAATAATGGAAGGCCCTTTCAGAGCAGGTGACTGTTGCTTGTCAAGAGCTTGTCAAGGTGGACCTAAGAGGGCTGAACAGAGGAACTATCTCTTCCCTGGAGTCCAGAGAGCTGAAAACTGCTGTGGGTCCTCCAGAGAGAGAGGGAAGATTTTTGTTGGATTCTCCCATCTACCTGGTAATCACCTGATGAGGAATGGATGTAGCTTCTATTTCTGTTGTGTATCATTCTTGTCTGAACTCAAGCAAATGAACATCAGGGATAGAATAAATCAGGAGCAAATTGAGTTATAACCCTGTGAGCTTCAAAAGATCAAAGAAACCTTCCAAAGTCATTTGACCAAGAATCAGAACCAGTAGCAGCAGTAGCCAAGCACAGTAAGGCAAAAGCTCTGGGGGAGGACCTACCTGCATGACCCAATCCAATCATGGATCAACCTAATATGATGGTGGGTGAGGGAGAAAGATGATATTTGCAAAGAGCTATTTTAGAAAGTCACTATGGCAGTTATAGAGGATAAATGGAAGCAGGAAAATATTGAAGTCTGGTCATGAGATTTGGGGTGCTTGGGACCCCAAAATACTGACACACCGGGTCCTACCAAATGAATTCGACTCAAACCTTCTTCCAGCCAAAATAAAACAAAGTTTATTAAAGGTTTGCCATAAGCTTCACTTACTTGGTAGTATACTTTCCAGGGATGTACACATTGATAATGAGCTCTTTGCCAGAGCTAACTCAGTGTTTGGGAGGTTCCAAAGAAAAGTTTAGGAGAGAAGGGGTATTAGACTGACTACCAAACTGAAGATCTATAGAGCAGTTATGCTGAACTTATTGTTATGTGCTTGTGAAATATGGACAGTCTACTGGTGCCATGCCAGGAAGTTGAATCGCTTCCATCTGAACTGTCTTAGGAAGATTCTGAGGATCACTTGGCGGGATAAGGTACCAGACACTGAAGTCCTTGCTCGAACTGAACTGCCAGGTATTCAAACTATGCTTCAGAGAGCAGAACTCTGATGGCCTGGCCATGTTGTTCAAATGCAAAATGTACATTTGCCAAAAAGAATATTTTGTGGACAACTCACATGGGTCAGGCGATCGCATGGTGGTCAGAAGAAACGATACAAGGACACTCTCAAAGTCTCTCTCAAGAACTTTGGATCTGACTGTGCAACATGGGAGACGGTGGCACAGGACCACTCAGCATGGTGTGCCCTGTACATCAGTCACAGTCAGATACACTGAAATTTCATCATGATGATGTCATTTTGGTCCTCTTTGAAGACGGACAACAACCAACCAACCAACCAAGGTGCCTAAGCATTTGTGACATTTGTATTGACAAGCAGGCCAGATAGAATCTCAACTAGATGGAGTCAGAGGTGGACTGAATCAGAGTATCTTCATGGAGGCAAGATGGAACTTACATACAGAAAGTCTGTGGGAGAGATCTAGAGTTGGTTTAGTGGTCTGGGGGTAGGGTCTAAGGACGATCTGGATGAGACTGAGGTAATGAGTGATAAAAGCAAGGGTGGGAAATAGTTGGAGGCAATTAGGAGGTAACAGACAATGGAGGGCTTGGGTGGGAAGCAGGTAGGGCAGTCCAGAGGTAACAGACAATGGAAGGCCAGGCTAGGATAAGGGTAACAGATTTGAGTATGAAAGGTCAGATTAAGTGAGAAGATTCAAGGGGAGTTCTAGGAGGTTCCCAGAGTCTGAACCCAATCAAAGAGACTATGCCTGTAGGGAGATCAGTTAGGAGACTCTTGTTGGTTGGTTGGTTGTTGTCTTTCTTTCTGGAAGAGGACCAAAATGACGTCAGCATGATAAAGTGAAGTTTCAGTGTGTCTGACTGCAGCTGATCAGACCAATATGAGCTCGGAACGCTCTACCACAGGTTGGGTACAGAGAGTTCTTGTGAATTTGTGGAATGGATATCCTAAATTTGCATCCTGCATTTACTTTGTGCTATCTCAATTCTGCTTTGCTCATAGAGCACAGCACCCATTCTGATGTAGGCACACCATGCTGAGCAGTCCTGTGCCAGTGTCTCCCATGTTGCACAGTCAGATCCAAAGTTCTTGAGAGAGACCTTGAGAGTGTCCTTGTATTGCTTCTTTTGACCACTGTGTGATCACCTGCCTCATGTGAGTTCTCCATAAAATAGTCTTTTTGGCAAGTGTACATTTTGCATTCGAACAACATGACCAGCCCATTGGAGTTGCACTCTCTGAATGCTTGGCAGTTCAGTTCAAGCAAGGACTTCAGTGTCCTTATCCTGCCAGGTGATTCTCAGAATCTTCCTAAGACAGTTCAAATAAAAGAGATTCAGTTTCCTGGAAAGACACTAGTAGACTGTCCATGTTTCACAGGCATACAACAATGAGGTCAGCACAACGGTTCTCTAGATCTTCAGTTTGGTAGTCATTCTAATGCCTCTTCTCTCCCAAACTTTTCTTTGGAGCCTCCCAAACACTGAGCTAGCTCTGGCAATGCATGTGTCAACTTCATTGTCAATGTGTACATCCCTGGAAAGTATACTACCAAGGTAAGTGAACTTATCCACAGTATTCAGAAATTCCCCATTTGTTGTAACCGATGGTGTGGTGGTAGCTGACGGAGCACCTGTGTTTTCTTAAGTCTCCTTTTTCTTTTGTTGCATCTCAGCTTCAGAGGATGCATTGAGTGCACAATTATCTGCAAACAGAAGATCATGCAGCAACACTCCCTCCACTTTGGTCTTGGCTTGTAGCCTTTTCAGATTGAAGAACTTGCCATCAGTACCATAGTTGACCTTGATGCCGTGTTCATCCTCTTTGAAAGCATTGGACAACATGGCTGAAAATATCACACTAAAAAGCATGGAAGCAAGCATACAACCTTGTTTCACTATATTGATGACTGGGAAGGCACGAAAGTACTATCCAGAACCTGGGCAAACATGACATCATGAAATTGATGTACAATACTGATGAACTTCTCTGGGCAACCAAATTTTGACATAACTTTCCATAAGCCCTCATGACTAACAGTGTCAAAGGCCTTGGTCAGATCTACAAACATTGTGTACAGACCTCTGTTCTGCTCCTGGCATTTCTCCTGGAGTTGTCAGGAAGCAAATCGTATTGACTCTTCCTCAGCCCTTTCTGAAGCCACACTGGCACTCAGGTATATAACCATCTTCCAGGTGAAGGATCAGCCTATTAAGGAAGACTCTAGCAAGAATTTTGCCAGCAGTGACTAAGAGACAGACCCCCCTGTGATTGTTGCAGGGCAATCTATTCTCTTTACCTTTATAGAGATGGACAATGGAGGTATCCTTGAACTACTGGGAGATAACCTCCTTTTGCCATATAACCTGGAAAATTTCAGTCAACTTTTCTATGAGCAATGGTCCCCCTACCTTGTAAATCTCAGCTGGAGTAAAATCAGCACCAGGTGCTTTGCCACATGAAAGGATCCTAATGGCCCTCAAAACCTCTTCTTCAGTTGGAAGTTCAGCTAAGGAGGGATTGACTTCTACCTGAGGTAAATGGTTAATGGCCTCAGCATTGATTGATGATGGTCTGTTGAGAACACTGTGGAAGAGTTCAGCCCATCTCTCTAGGATCATGTTCTTATCACTAATCAATGTGGCTCCATCAGCACTGAGTAGCTGTGATGCACTATAGGTTTTTGGTCCATAAATAGCTTTCAGGGAATCATAAAAGTACTTTGGATTGTTACTATCAGCATAAAACTGAATTTTATCTGCCTTCTTACTGAGCCAGGAATCCTGCATCTCTCTAAGCTTTGCTTGTACTTCGTTTTTGATGGAATTAAATGCTGCCTTCTTAGAGGTGGATGAACTATCCTACTGGTAGATCCTGTAGAGTTCTCATTCTTCATTTAGCAGCTTCTGAATTTCTCCATCATTTTCATCAAACCAGTCTTGGTGTTTGTTAGTGTTCTGACCCAGATGAGCAAATGCAGTGCTGTACACCAAATCTCTGAAAGCTGCCCACTCTTTTTCTGCTCCATTGTTTCCAACTGTGTGTTAGCTCAACTTTCCCTCCAAGTTAACAACAAACTATTCATGCTCAGAGCTCTAATTTGTTGACATTAATTCTTCTGGGACTCATTTTGCCTTGGAGGTGGCACTTTTGGTGAATGTGAATATTTAGCTTGGAAAGGATAAGTCTATGATCAGTCCAGCATTCTGCACCACATTTTGCCTTTGTTACTTTCATATCTTGTCTATCTTTCTCCTTACAATCACATAGTCTATTAGATGCCAATGTTTGCAGCAAGGGTGCATCTATGAAGTTTAATTGCATTTAGGTAAATGGAAAACAGTGTAGGTGATGAGAAGGTCATGTGATGCACAAGTCTTCAGCAGTAACTGACCATTGCTGTTGCTGTTTCCAACTCCATTCCTCCCCAGGACTCCCTGCCAAGTCTGGTAGTCTAGCATTAAAGTCACCCAGAATTATAAGATTGTCCTCTTTTGGCACATTGATGATAAGGGTCTCTAGGTCTTCATAAAATTTTTCTTTGACCTCATCAGGGTTCATCATGGTGGGAGCATAGACATTGATAATGGTGGCATGGCATTTCCTGAAAGTGGCAATCACAGAGTCACTCCTTTTGGAAGACATACCAACTTGCTTACTACATTAATTTTTATTGCAAAACCTACACCAGTTTCACAATACTTCCCTTCACTGTGACCACTTCAGAAAAATGTTTATTCAGCTCCAGCTTAAGTAAGCTGGCCTTCATTTGCCAGTCTTGTTTCACTCAGAACTGCTATATGGATGTGAAACCTATTGAGTTCTCTTGTAACAAGAGCAGTTCTTCTTTCGGGTTTACTGGATTTTGTGTTGTCTATAAGTGTTTGCACGTTCCATGTGCCAATGGTTAGTGGAATCATCTTTGCAGATGTTTTCATACTTCTTTTTGTGTTTTGACCACATAACGAGTTTCCCTGCTTGCCATAAATCAGGCCAGGGCTGGGTAAGCAGACAATTTTTAGGGCACCTTTTCTAGTCCCTTTCCTCACACCAGGAGGTGAGCAGTGTGATCCTTAAAAGCTGTTCAGACACCCAGGAGGCTGCTGAGTCCCTCTGCTGCTTCCAGTGATAAATGACCCTATGGACTGGGCCACCTGTGTGCAGGGTTGTGACTACAGCTCCCAGTGTATCCGCACTTGCTACTTCATCACTTGCTTGTCACCACAGGACTTTGAGGTATAATAGTAAAATGGTATGGGTGATGTCTTTTGATTTGTGCGTAAATTGAATGTAAGTGAGGCAGAGTTTCACAAAATTGTGAGCCTCACTCTCTCTTCCAGAGTCATCATAATGGCAGGACAGAGTCAGGATGGCTGGCATTGACTCAAGATGCAGTGGATGACCTTGGTGTCTAACCAAGCTCTAAGTGCTCCATATCATCTGCTTCAACTGCCTTCATGACCGTTAGAACAAATTGTTCTCATCTACCTATTCCACCAGGGGAAGTCTTCACATGCTTGGGGTAAACACCCCCCTAACTCACCAATGGGTTTGAGACCCCTTGGTTACCCTCAACCTGATTTGGCCCATCTGCCGAAATGGTTTACCAGGGTGTGGCCACTGTGCATGCTGCAGCTTCTTTGAGCAACAGACTACTACAAAGATCTAGGGTAGAAGTGCTGAACCTCCAAATTAGAATGTTTGCAGTAAGAGTGTTGAGGAGTGTCCAGAAAAGAAGCATTCACAGAGGTAGGGGGAAAAAAGCCAGACCTCCAGGGATTGGAGGTATTTCTCCACTGGATGAGCTTTAGAATTACATTCCAAAGTGATGGACAAAAGGTTAATAATGTAGATTAGACTGTATTGTGTATTGGAGCTATGGTAGCAGAGTAGAGAAAGCCAAGTTCTCCCAGCATTTCCTTTAAAACAACTTTAAAATTAAATCTAATCAAATTCTGGAGCAGCAGAACCCACAAAAGGTCAGGATGAGACATTTTTCCAGCCCAACATAACTTAGGAGGTCAGTAGGAGAGATCAGTGACACTAAGGTAAAGGCCAACCCAGAGTACACAAGGCAGCAACATCAGCTGTGGGTCTTGGAGGTGCCTTCAAAAGTAGGGGCCCTTCCTGGGTAAGAACCAGAGCACAGACCAAGAAAGCAGTCACCACACCTCAACCTAGACCACACCACCTTGGAAGTACCTCAAACTCACAAACTTTTTGAACTAACTCTTAAAACAACAGTACCAAAACCACCCTGGAACAGAGTCCAACTTTAACAGAAAGCTCAAAGTCAAGAAATGAGCCAGGAAAATGAAAAAAGAACAGCAACAAGAAGCCATTACAGTGACAGGGAAGATCAAGACAAAAATTCAGAAGACAATAATGTAAAAACAGCCATAGGCAAAAAATAATTTGATTGTATACAAGTCCAAAAAGAATTCCTGGAAAAGATAAAATTTTTTTTAATCAAATAAGAGTGTTATAGGAAAAAATGGAGGAAAAATAAGAGTAATGCAAGAAAATTATGAAAAGACAATTACAAGTTGGAAAAAAGAGGCACAAAAATACTAAAGACAATAATACCTTAAAAAGCAGAATTGACCAAATACAAAAAGAAGTACAAAAGCTCAATGAAGAAAATAATTCCTTAAGAATTAGAATTGCCAAGTAGAAGCTAATGACTCCATAAGACATCAAGAAAATAAAACAAAGTCAAAAGGATGAAATGATATAAGAAAAAAGTGAAACGTCTTATTGGAAAAAACAAGCGACCTGGAAAATATAACCAGGAGAGACAATTTAAGAATTGTTGGACTACCTGAAAGCTATGAGCAAAGAAAGAGCCTGGACATCCTATTTCAAGAAATTACAAAGTAAAACTTCTCTGATATTCTAGAACAAGAGGGTAAAATAGAATCTGAGGAAATAGGCCAATAATCTTCTAGGATCCTAAAATCAAAACTCCCAGCAATATTGCAATAAAATTCCAGAAGACCTGGGTCAAAGAGAAAATACTTCAAGCAACCAGAAAGAAACCATTTAAATACCATGGAGCCACAGTCAGGATTACAGGATTAATATAGTATATAGTATATTAATATAGTAGCCATATATTAAAAGATCAAAGGGCTTGGAATTTTATATTGCAGAGAGCAAAAGAATTATGATTACAACCAAGAATAACTTACCCAGCAAAACTGAATATAATCCTTGGGGAGGGAAAATAAATATTTAATGAAATAGATGAGTCTTCAAACATCCCTGATAAAAGAGGAATAGAGATGAATAGAAAATTTACTTTCAAAATGAGACTCTGGATAAACATAAAGAGGTAAACATCAAAGAGAAATCATAAGGGAATCAATAAGGTTAAACTGCTTACATTCTCTATGGGAAGATAATACATGTAACTCATAAGCATTTTATCAGGATTAGAGGAATCAGGACTTTACATAGACAGATGGCATAGAAGCGATTATGTTGGGATGATCTAAAAAAACAAATGAATGGGGTGAGAAAAAGGGATGCAGTGGGAAAAGGAGAAAGGAGGGGAAGAACAGGGAAGTTTTCTTACATAAAAGAGGAGCATACAAAGAAGAGCTTTTACAGTAGAGGGGAAAATGGGAAAGGGTGGTAGGCAATGTTTAAACCTCACTCTCATTGGAAGTAGTCCAAAGAAGAAAGAATACACACACACACACACACACGCACACACACACACACACACACACACACTCAATTGGGTACAGAAATTTATCTTACCCAACAGGGAAGTAGGAGGAGAAGGGGATAAGAGAAAAGGGGGGAGGAGGAGTAAAAGGGAGACCAGATTAAGGGAGGCAAAGGTCAAGAGCAAAACAGATTTTTTAGGAGAGGCAAGATCAAAAGAGAGAAGGATAAACAAGAAAAGAGATGGGAGGAAAACATACAGTTAATAATTATAATTGCAAGTGTGAATGGGACGAACTCACTCATACAACACATGCAGATAAGCAGAATGGATTAGAAACCAGAATGCAACAATAGGGTGTTTACAAGAAACACACTTAAAACAGAAAGACACACACAGTTAAAATAAAGGACTGGAGCAGCATCTTTTATGCTCCAGACAAGTGAAAACAAGCAGGGATAGCAATCAATAGTGATCTTGGACAAAGGGAAAGGCTAAGCAAAATTAGACCTAATTAAAAGGGAGAAACCAAGAAATCACAAAACAAAACCAAAAGAATGAAAAAATGGAAGATAATGTGAAATATCTCATTGGAAAAACAACTGACCTGGAAAATAAATCCAAGAGAGACGATTTAAAAATTATGGGACTACCTGAAATCCATGGTCAAAAAAAAAGAGCCTAGACATCATCTTTCATGAAATTATCAAGGAAAACTGCCCTGATATTCTAGAACCAGAAGGCGAAGTAAATATTGAAAGAATCCACCAATCACCTCCTGAAAGAGATCCAAAAAGAGAAACTCCGAGGAACATTGGGGCCAAATTCCAGAATTCCCAGGTCAAGGAGAAAATATTGCAAGCAGCTAGAAAGAAACAATTCCAGTATTGTGGAAATACAATCAGGATAACACAAGATCTAGCAGTTTCTACATTAAGGGATAGAAGTGCGTGGAATATGATATTCCAGAAGTCAAAGGAACTAGGACTAAAACCAAGAATCACCTACCCAGCAAAACTGAGTATAATACTTCAGGGGACAAAATATGGTCTTTCAATGAAATAGAGGACTTTCAAGCATTCTTGATGAAAAGACCAGAGCTGAAAAGAAAATTTGACCTTCAAACACAAGAATGAAGAGAAGCATGAAAAGGTAAATAGCAATGAGAAGTCATAAGGGCCTTACTAAAGTAAAACTGTTTACATTCCTATTTGGAAAGACAATATTTTTAACTCTTTTTAACTCTTGAAACTTTTCAGTATCTGGGTAGTTGGTGGGATTACACACACACACACACACACACACACACACACAAATGCAGAAAAGCAAAAATGCTAAATATACCCTTTTCATACCATAATGCAATAAAAATTGCTCATGCAAAGGCCAAGTCAATACAGTAAAAATTACAATTTTATCTAAATTACTTATGCAATGCCCTATTAAACGACCAAACTACCAAATCAAACTACCAAAAACTATTTTATAGAGGTAGAAAATAACTTATTTGTAAGGATAAAAGGTCAAGAATATTAAGTTAATGAATGAAAAAATGTGAAGAAAGGCGGCCTAGAAATATCAGATTTCAAACTACATTACAAAATGATAATCATGAAAACTTCTGGGACTAACTAAGAAATAGGATAGATTAAGTATACAAGAGACAGTAGTAAACCATAGTAAAGTACTGTTTGATAAACCCAAAGAACTAAGATTTTGACCTAAGAACTCAACATTTGACAAAAATTGCTGGGAAAACTGGAAAGCAGTTTGGAAAAAATAGACAGAGACCAAGATCTTATACCGTATGCCAAGATAAAGTCAAAATGTAACTTAGACATAAAGGGCGATATTATAAGTAAATTAGGGGAACATGGAAAGATTTACCTGCCAGATTTATGAATAAAGAAGAATTTATGACCAAACAAGAGAGAGAGGATCACAGAAGTAAAATGGATTATTTTGATTACATGAAATTAAAATAGGTTTTGTACAAACAAAATCAACGCAGTCAAAATTGGAAGCAAAGCAGGAAATTGGAGGGAAAAAAAATTACAAAAAGTTTCTCTGATAATGTCCTCATTTCCCAACTCTATAGAGAGAGTGGAGTCAAATTTATAAAAATAAGAGCCATTTCCCAGTTGATAAATGGTCAAGGACATGAACGGGCAATTTTCAGAAGAAATCGAAGTTATCAATAGTCACAGAAAAAATGCTCTAAATCATTATTGGATTAGAAAAATGAACATTAAAACAACTTTAGATTGACTTACATACAGAAAAAGAAAATGATATATGCTGATGGGGATGTGGGAAAATAGGTACGCTAATGAGTTATGAATTGGTCGACCATTCTGGAGAACAATTTGGAACTATGTCCAAAGGGCCATCCAACTGTGCATATCCTTTGATCCAGCAATAGCACTACTAGGTCTGTGTCCCAAAGAGATTAAAAAATAGGGGGGGCAAAGTACCCACACATACAAAAATATTTATAGCAGTTTTTTTGTGGTGGCAAAGAATTGGAAATTGAGGGGATGCCCATCAATTGAGGAATGGATGAACAAGTTGTGGTAGAGATTGTGATAGAATACTATTGTGCTATAAAAAATAACGAGTGAGATAGTTTTAGAATAACCTGGGAAGACTTAAATGAACTGATACAAAGTGAAGAGAACAGAACTAGGTGAACACTGTACACAGTAACAGCAGTCTTGTGTTGATGATCAACTGTGAAAGACTTAGTTACTTTGATCAATACAATGATCCAAGACAATTTCAAAGGACTCATGAAGAAAAATGCTACCTGATTGCATATTGAGTATACTTTTTTACTATCTTTATTTTCTTTGCTTTCATTGGTTTTGTTTTGAAATGTTTTGCTGATTTCACATGTATAATTAAAAACATTTTGCTTATCTTCTTAATTGGTAAGGGTGGAAGGGAGAAAATTTGGAACTCAAATTTAAAAAAAAAATGAACATTAGAAAGAAATTCTTTGTAAAAAAAATATGTTGTGTGTACATTTCCCCCCAGAGAACCAGTTGTTAAACATTTACGAACACACGCCTATAGTGAGAATGTGGAAGTTAGGGGGCAGTTTACTTTTTCCTGAAGTTTGACTGAGAAGGGAAAGGAGAAGGCAATGCCTTCAGGGAATAGAAAGATTTCTTTTTCTTTCTTTTGAAGATAAAAGAAAATTTTTGGTTAGAAAAGGAAATGGAAAGGCAGGAAAAAAGAGATAGGATTTGGAAATTTAAGAAACTCCAACCTTCAAAATGTTATGAAAGAAGGAAGTGAGGGAGGAAAGAAAGAAATGAAAAAGGAAAGGAAGAAAGGGAAAGAGGGAAAGGAGGGCAGATTGGGGAAGAGAACTCCAGCCTCAAGTTTGTCTGGGCAAGTACAGGCTAGGGTTTTCATGTGCTTCTGCACATGATGGGGTCATGGGAAGCCTGAGGGTGGGGTGGGGGAAGGGAGGGAAAATGAACTGTCTAGCTGGATAAAGGTCCATACCTTTATTAAATTGGGTGAAGAGGGTTCTCCTGATAAGCTCTGCAACATTCTCCCTTCAGGTAAGTATTTGTCATCCTAGCTAATCGAACTGGGGAGTTTTAGGGAAATTGGTGCATTTTTCCAGGTCTCTGGGGACCTGGAAACACTCACACATTGTCCCCTTCAGTGTCCTCCATGAGCTCTGCACTAGAATTTCAACTACATTCAAATAGCATAGTTCTTAATGACCCCAAATGCCATGCAATGAATTCTAGCAATATTCATTCAATAATCCCAAAACTGACAAATTTACCTGTGGGAACCATACCTACCAAAATTGGTGGGCAGGAGGTTAAACTCACTCCCAATAGACATATATAAGAACTCAGAAAACAAGATTTTACAAGGTTATAATAAGGTATATTACCTGTCCTGTGGCTTATAAGGACATATAATGTTCTGAAATAATGAGTAAATAACCAAAATTAAAACTGCCACCAATGACATTTTTTTTTTTAATAAAGGAAGAGATATAAAGTAAAGGCTTCTCCTCAAGGTGAAAGTCTAGAACCAAATGGATCCATAGACATGTAGGCAAATCAAACAAGATTTGAGAACTTGGATTTAACTGAAAGTCACCCTGTCACCATTATATGAGAAATCAAACTGTCTCAGTTGAAAATTCCATGGATGGGTCCCTGCAGAATATGTTTGTCTTCTGATTCCAAAGAGGATCAATGACATCACAGATGATGTCATGACTTGTGCATGAATTGGACTTAAGGGAGACAGAGTTGGGCAATGTTGTCAACCTTACTCTCTTTTTGAGTCACTGAAGTCCAGTGGCAGAACAAAAGTCAAGAAGACAGGTGATGGTCTGGGATGCAGTGGATGACCTGGGGGTCTTTGATGCCTGACCAAACTTGAAGTGCTCCACATTACCTGCTTCAATCACCTTTATGGCCATTGGAACAAAGTGTTCTCATCCACCCGTTCCACAGGGAAAAGTCTTCACGTGCTTGGAATAGACATCCCCCTAACTCACCAACAGGTTTGAGGCATGTCAGTTACCCTCAACCTTCATTAGCCTGTCTGCCAAGATGGTTTACCAGGATGTGGCCACTACATGCTACATGCTGCATGCTACGGCTTCTTGGAGCCACCAGTGAGAATTTGGTGAATCAGGTAGATACCAGAGGTGGATGAGAAGCCCTGAGCCCTGAGCCCTCATACCAGAGGTGCTAGTCCTCCCTGAACACCCCATACACCCTCTATTGTCTATATATAGGACGTTATATATAGGACATTACTATAAAACATTTCTCCAGGGAATCCCTGAAATGTCCAGATATTTTTTCACTGGGTCTGTGTAAAGCATAAAATACCCTCATATTTCTTCAAGAGGCCCATTTAAAAAAGGGAGTGGACAATGAAATGGAGGTCAGGACTCCATGACAGTACAAACAAAAACAAAAAAACACTAAAAATTTTAGTACTAAATAAAATCAAAGTTAAGATGAACTCAAAATTTGTGTGGGGGACTCCCCCAAAAAAGCAAGTTTGGGGTTTACTGGAAATCAAGACTTTTCATCTTTGAATAAGCCTCCCATAAGAGATTCTAAGCTCACACAGATTGCATATCAAGACAAGTTACTGAGTGTGAAAGGTTGGCAGCCTCTGCTTTTCAGGAAACGCAAGAGAAGCATTAAGACGGAGTCTGACCTTAGCTTCCAGGTGCTTTGTCCTCAGTGATTATCTTTTAAGAAATGCTGAGAAACTTCTTATAGGTTCTCCCTTCCCCTTCACAATCATACTCTTCTCCACCCACACTTCCTACTTAGCTAGATGCCACCTGGTATCCGAGTTGAAGGGCTTCCTGGATATATTTCATTTTGATTTGATCTCTCCTACTTTACTTGTGTGTTAAAATGGTGTAGATGGCTTGTTTGAGTGCAGTGCATGCAGTATGGGCTGGCAGAGGGTGGTGAGACAGTAACTAAGAGATTTTTTTCAGTGGGTATTAGAGAGTAGACAGGCAGTCTGGCTGTGGAGCCAAGAGAACATGAGCCCGAATTCAGCTTCAGCACTTACTAGCTGTGTGACCCTGGGCAAGTCACTTTACCCTATTTGCCTCAGTTTCCTCATCTGTAAAATGAACTGGAGAAGGAAATGGCAAACTGCTCTAGTATCTGTGCCAAGAAAACCCCTAGATGGAGTCATGGAGAGTTACTGTCCACAACCCAAGAACCACAAGTCTCCACTCTATTTTGTAAAAACAAAAAATCTACAGAAAACTCTCTTCATTAGCTTTCTACTTTTGTTTTAAGCCCTTACCTTATAGGCTTACACAAAAATCAATACTATTAAATACACAATTTATTAGCAGTAATCAAAATAATGCAAAGACATGATAATTAACTTAAGCATTTAGCCCAGTGCCTGGCACATGGTAGGCCTAGATTAATGAACGTTGATTGCTTGATTCACTCTGCAAGTCTCTTCAGGAAGCAACAGAGGTAAAAATACGTCTGGACCAGAGTAGCAAAAAGAAGAGAACAGGAAAAAGTTCAAGTTAGGGTGAGGTCAATAGATGAATGAAGGACTTCAAAAAGAGTACTTCAGATATGTCCAGACACAAACAGCCCTACACAATCCTATGATGCTCTGTAGAGGACTCCTGGAACCATAACCCTCACCCAGAAACCTTTTCTAGGTTTCAGTCCCACACCTCCCCATTGCCTCTTGAACATCTCTATTGAGGATAATTTTTAAAAATTTTTTATTATTTTATTTGTTTTCAATGTTCCACAATCACTTCCATATAACTTAGATTTTTTTTCCCCTCTCCCCTTCTTTCCCCCCTCTCTCCCTGCTCCCTCCCTGAGACGGCATACAATTTTATATAGGTTCTACACATACATTCCTATTAAATACATTTTCACCTTAGTCATATTGCATAGAAGAATTAAAATGAATGGGAGAAATCACAAAACAAATATAAACATAATACAAAAGAAAATGATCTGCTACATTCTGTGATCAAATTCCATAGTTTTTTCTCTGGATGTGGGGGGCATTTTGCCTTAAGAGATCGTTGGGAATTTGTTTAGCCCTTGCATTTCAATGAAGTTCTAAGTCTACCAGAAAAAATTCTTGCACACTGTGGTTATTACTGTGTACAGAGTTCTCCTGGTTCTGCTCCTTTCACTCGGCATCAGTTCATATAAGACTTTCCAGGCCTCTCTGAAGTCTTCCTGTTCATCATTTCTTACAGCACAACAGTATTCCATTACATTCATATACCACAATTTATTCAGTCATTCCCCAATTGATGGGCATCCCCTTGATTTCCGGTTTTTGGCCACCACAAAGCGAGCTACTGTAAACATTTTTGAATATGTGGGACCCTTTCCTGTTTCTATGATCCCTTTGGGATACAGTCCCAGCAGCGATATTGCTGGGTCAAAGAGTATGCACATTTTTGTAGCCCTTTGGGCATAGTTTCAAATTGCTCTCCAAAATGGTTGGATCAGCTCACAGCTCCATCAACAATGAATTAGTGTTCCAACTCTCCCACATCCTCTCCAACATTTATCATCTTCCTGTTTTGTCATGTTAGCCAATCTGATAGGTGTGATGTGGTACCTCACAGTTGTTTTGATTTGCATCTCTCTAATCAATAGTGATTTAGAGCATTTTTTCATATGATTATAGATAGCTTTAATTTTTTCCTCTGAAAATTGCCTGTTCATATCCTTTGACCTTTTATCAATTGGGGAATGACTTGTATTCTTGTACATTTGACTCAGTTCTCTATATAATTTAGAAATGAGACCTTTATCACAGACACTAGTTGCAA